>OX465106.1:5932423-6297100 GCA_949987565.1 Luidia sarsii | reverse complement strand
CCCCTCTCCAGCTCCCATCCCCTCCCTCTCCCTCTCCCTCTCTCTTAATCTCCCGCTTCCATCCCCTCCCTGTCCCTCCCCTCCCCTCTCCAGCTCCCATCACTCCCTCTCCCTCTCCCTCTCTCTTAATCTCCCGCTTCCATCCCTCCCTGTCCCTCCCTCCCCTCTCCAGCTCCCATCCCCTCCCTCTCCCTCTCCCTCTCTCTTAATCTCCCGCTTCCATCCCCTCCCTCTCGCTCCCATCCCCTCTCCAGCTCCCATCCCTCCCTCTCCCTCTCCCTCTCTCTTAATCTCCCGCTTCCACCCCCTCCCTGTCCCTCCCCTCCCCTCTCCAGCTCCCATACACTCCCTCTCCCTCTCCCTCTCTCTTAATCTCCCGCTTCCATCCCCTCCCTGTCCCTCCCCTCCCCTCTCCAGCTCCCATCACTCCCTCTCCCTCTCCCTCTCTCTTAATCTCCCGCTTCCATCCCCTCCCTCTCGCTCCCCTCCCCTCTCCAGCTCCCATCCCCTCCCTCTCCCTCTCCCTCTCTCTTAATCTCCCGCTTCCATCCCCTCCCTGTCCCTCCCCTCCCCTCTCCAGCTCCCATCACTCCCTCTCCCTCTCCCTCTCTCTTAATCTCCCGCTTCATCCCCTCCCTGTCCCTCCCCTCCCCTCTCCAGCTCCCATCACTCCCTCTCCCTCTCCCTCTCTCTTAATCTCCCGCTTCCATCCCCTCCCTCTCGCTCCCCTCCCCTCTCCAGCTCCCATCCCTCCCTCTCCCTCTCCCTCTCTCTTAATATCCCGCTTCCATCCCCTCCCTGTCCCTCCCCTCCCCTCTCCAGCTCCCATCCCCTCCCTCTCCCTCTCCCTCTCTCTTAATCTCCCGCTTCCATCCCCTCCCTGTCCCTCCCCTCCCCTCTCCAGCTCCCATCCCCTCCCTCTCCCTCTCCCTCTCTCTTAATCTCCCGCTTCCATCCCCTCCCTCTCGCGATCGCTCCCATCCCCTCTCCAGCTCCCATCCCTCCCTCTCCCTCTCCCTCTCTCTTAATCTCCCGCTTCCATCCCCTCCCTGTCCCTCCCCTCCCCTCTCCAGCTCCCATTACTCCTCTCCCTCTCCCTCTCTCTTAATCTCCCGCTTCCATCCCCTCCCTCTCGCTCCCATCCCCTCTCCAGCTCCCATCCCTTCCCTCTCCCTCTCCCTCTCTCTTAATCTCCCGCTTCCATCCCCTCCCTGTCCCTCCCCTCCCCTCTCCAGCTCCCATCCCCTCCCTCTCCCTCTCCCTCTCTCTTAATCTCCCGCTTCCATCCCCTCCCTGTCCCTCCCCTCCCCTCTCCAGCTCCCATCCCCTCCCTCTCCCTCTCCCTCTCTCTTAATCTCCCGCTTCCATCCCCTCCCTCTCGCTCCCATCCCCTCTCCAGCTCCCATCCCTCCCTCTCCCTCTCCCTCTCTCTTAATCTCCCGCTTCCCTCCCCTCCCTGTCCCTCCCCTCCCCTCTCCAGCTCCCATCACTCCCTCTCCCTCTCCCTCTCTCTTAATCTCCCGCTTCCATCCCCTCCCTCTTGCTATCCTCCCCTCTCCAGCTCCCATCGCCTCCCTCTCCCTCTCCCTCTCTCTTAATCTCCCGCTTCCATCCCCTCCCTCTCGCTCCCCTCCCCTCTCCAGCTCCCATCCCCTCCCTCTCCCTCTCCCTCTCTCTTAAACTCCCGCTTCCATCCCCTCCCTCTCCCTCCCCTCCCCTCTCCAGCTCCCATCCCCTCCCTCTCCCTCTCCCTCTCTCTTAATCTCCCGCTTCCATCCCCTCCCTCTCGCTCCCATCCCATCCCCTCTCCAGCTCCCATCCCTCCCTCTCCCTCTCCCTCTCTCTTAATCTCCCGCTTCCCTCCCCTCCCTGTCCCTCCCCTCCCCTCTCCAGCTCCCATCACTCCCTCTCCCTCTCCCTCTCTCTTAATCTCCCGCTTCCATCCCCTCCCTCTCGCTCCCCTCCCCTCTCCAGCTCCCATCCCCTCCCTCTCCCTCTCCCTCTCCCTCTCCCTCTCTCTTAATCTCCCGCTTCCCTCCCCTCCCTGTCCCTCCCCTCCCCTCTCCAGCTCCCATCACTCCCTCTCCCTCTCCCTCTCTCTTAATCTCCCGCTTCCATCCCCTCCCTCTCCCTCCCCTCCCCTCTCCAGCTCCCATCCCCTCCCTCTCCCTCTCCCTCTCTCTTAATCTCCCGCTTCCATCCCCTCCCTCTCGCTCCCCTCCCCTCTCCAGCTCCCATCCCTCCCTCTCCCTCTCCCTCTCTCTTAATCTCCCGCTTCCCTCCCCTCCCTGTCCCTCCCCTCCCCTCTCCAGCTCCCATCACTCCCTCTCCCTCTCCCTCTCTCTTAATCTCCCGCTTCCATCCCCTCCCTCTCCCTCCCCTCCCCTCTCCAGCTCCCATCCCCTCCCTCTCCCTCCCCCTCTCCCTCCCCCTCCCTCAATCTCCCGCTTCCATCTCCTCCCTCTCCCTCCCCTCCCCTCTCCAGCTCCCATCCCCCCCTCTCCCTCCCCCTCTCCCTCTCCCTCCCCTCTCCCTCAATCTCCCGCTTCCATCTCCTCCCTCTCCCTCCCCTCCCCTCTCCAGCTCCCATCCCCTCCCTCTCCCTCTCCCTCTCCCTCCCCCTCTCCCTCCCCCTCTCCCTCTCCCCCCCTCTCCCTCAATCTCCCGCTTCCATCTCCTCCCTCTCCCTCCCCTCCCCTCTCCAGCTCCCATCCCCTCCCTCTCCCTCTCCCTCCCCCTCTCCCTCCCCCTCTCCCTCTCCCGCCCCCTCTCCCTCAATATCCCGCTTCCATCTCCTCCCTCTCAGCTCCCTCCCCTCCCCTCTCCAGCTCCCATCCCCTCCCCTCTCCCTCCCCCTCTCCCTCAATCTCCCGCTCCCATCCTCTCCCTCTCCCGCTCCCTCCCCCTCTCCCTCAATCTCCCGCTTCCATCTCCTCCCTCTCCCTCCCCTCCCCTCTCCAGCTCCCATCCCCTCCCTCTCCCTCTCCCTCCCCCTCTCCCTCTCCCTCCCCCTCTCCCTCAATCTCCCGCTTCCATCTCCTCCCTCTCCCTCCCCTCCCCTCTCCAGCTCCCATCCCCTCCCTCCCCCTCTCCCTCCTCCTCTCCCTCTCCCTCAATCTCCCGCTCCCATCCTCTCCCTCTCCCCACGTATGCACGTGTTGCCACTTCTTCGTGAAGGAGGTCATTCGTAAACACGCTCAATGCAAGTCGGGGAAATTATTCAATATGACTGTAGGACAAGATAATACAAAAGGACACATCGATAAACATACATGGCATAAATTATAATTAGCCAAAGGCTAACTATGTACGTCATCAACTTAGCGAAGGCCTTGAGGGAAAAAAGGGGGTGGCATTAAGACAAGCGTTCCTGGAAAGGATAGTGATGATAAACAGATTTTGACATTTTGCTTGAGCGCATGCATGTAATCAGATATCATTAGTCTTCGTTTCGCGTCGGGTATGTCATGTTAACGCAGGAATCCTTGGTCCCTGGTGGAGGAATGCCTTGAACAGAGGCTACGGTTCAAGCAAGATTAGTAAAATTAGTAAAATAGACAGGCTGTCTATTAATAAAGACGGCATCGTCTGGAGAGGGAAATGTTTACCGCAAACTCGTTATGGAACAGGACACGGTCGAGTCCATTCTCACTTGGCTTTTACAATCTTTATTGCCATAAAACCTTTCATTTCTAGTATTCACAGTCATGTGTACATAAATGGTATGATACATAATATAATAGGCCTAAAGGCTAGTACAGGTCCTGGGGTCCTAAAACAGAGTATATAACAGGGAAGGCATTTAGGCAAAGTTAGTGTTGCATACGGCACTGAACTCAATACAAACTTTGTCCACTTTATTTTAAAGAAATATTGGGAGTGTGTGATTGATTTCAACCAATGCACTCCAAGATTTGGGTTTTCATTGACCGAAATTTACACTTCATTTTTTTCTCTCCGTCAGTCAAAATACTCGTTAAAAGGGAGGGTGCACCATTTGTGAAGTGCCCAATTTCTGGAAATGACACGTTTTGAAGAAAAAAAACTACTCACTCATCGGAAAGCTGGTAAAAGTATCAAAACTCCTGTATAGAGCACCGAGAGGAGGAATTTTGAATGGATTCCAACAATCACCCGCGGACGATCATCGGAACAAAGGTGCCTATTTTACAAATACCGCCCTCTATGTCTGAAAACAGGTTAGCATATCCTTTGCACTGATTTCTCATGACGCGGTTGACGGATTGAGCCAAAACTTGTGTTCATTCATGAATATGCTGGGTGAGACAAAGCATGAACGCGATCCTTTGACCTTCGCAAATGGTGCACCCTACCTTCAAAGGGGAATGAAACCCAGAGAAAAATGTTGGCTTATCTGATTGGGTGTTAAAAACAACCTACAATCACCTACATGTATGTGCTACTCACCTACGAGTTTCATAGAGGGAAAAATCATGGAATTCGGTGGTCGAATTCGCGTTTCCCGCAAACCGCCATCTTTTCGAATGGCCCGCCAGTCACTGCGGGTGGTATGACGTCGCAACGGAAAACTCCCGCATGGGCCCGGACGGATGTACCCCTACTACATGTATATACTGCGTGCAGTTGTACACTCGCGAGCTGAAGGATGGTGTACTGCCAGGCTTTTGGATGTCAAACAGGTCTCTTGTCCTTGTTGGGAACTGCATGGAAAGATTTCCCCAGCTTTTTCCCGCTGGCATTTTGACATCCAAAAGCCTGGCAGTACACCATCGTTCAGCTCGCGAGTGTATAACTGCACACAGTATATACATGTAGTAGGGGTACATCCGCCAGGGCCCATGCGGGAGTTTTCCGTTGTGATGTCATACCCCCCACAGTGACTGGCGGCCCATTCAAAAAGATGGCGGTTTGCGAGAACGCGAATACTACCACCGAATTCCATGATTTTTCCCTCTTTATGAAACTCGTAGGTGAGTAGCACATAGGTAATTGTAGGTTGTTTTTAACACCCAATCGGATCAGCCAACATTTTTTCTCTGGGTTTCATTCCCCTTTAAGCACTGCCAACCTCTTTCCTTTTTCGCAGTGTACTTCAAGGGGGAAAGACAAGAAGATACAATGACCGACCAAAGTTACACCACAATGGCTTGACTCAATAAGATGCCAAATAAGACTTAGGGAAGAGACAGTGGTCGGCATGCAAGAGGTCTGGGGTGGCTAGTAACCAAGCAATCGGACGATATCCAATCAACATCCAAAGAATTGTTGTAAAGAAGAACCACATTTCGTCACGTGTTCTACAATATTGACAGCAGAATTCAGGGCAATCTACCTTCCATAAACAAAATGGAATAACAAAAAAAAGGATTTAGGAGGCGTTACCGAACATAAGTTGGACCAAACCTAACTGATCAACCAGATTACTGTCAATTATGATTCATTAAATTTGCACAGTACACATAGTTAAACGGAATTGTTTCTTATATAGGTCGATAAAAAAGGGACCAAAAGATCAGGAATGTAGAATGAATGCAGCGTTGGTTCAGTCGGCTTGGTACCAATAATACTGTTCAGGTGCATTGTACAACATTGGTAGAGACACACTGGTTGAAGCCTCCCAACCAAGCTGAAATGTTTCGTCTATGCACCAGAAAATGTATCTGGAAATATGAGAGGGCCGGACGTTTTCGATCCCAGCAGGACCGTTCCCAGAGGCCTTGGCGAAAGACGAGATGATCTGAAAAGACACACTGATTGCTACCCGGGAAGCACTTGCGGCATGCGTGCCAATGTTGTACGATAACCTACAACCACTACTTGGCCATTTTGCTTATATAAATAATTTACCATGATTTCACAGCGAGTATATTACACAACAGACATCACCAGAAAGCACAGGCCCCGGGTGGTTACAAAATAACGAGACTAGCTTTGTGGGCAAACGGGATTTTTCAACCACTCAGTTGCCGGTAATCTGCGGGGAATGGTCCGTTTCCACTATATGGGGGAATACTGGGAAGCCACCAATCGATGCCACTTACACATGCAAAGGCCGGAAGAACATAGATGGGATGCTAGGACAGTGCCATCACCTGGGTCCACGCTTGGGCACAAGCGGGCACAAATCTCTCCGAGGAGAAGAGATGGAGTCAATTTCAGAGGCTACAGATGAAAAGTTTGGTGTTAACCCTTTTTTCCCCCTTCCCCCTCCTCCTCCTCTTCTTTGGTGTCTCCTTACAAAAGGGGACACATTTTAAGCAAACTACTATTACACCTGATGATTGCAGAGTTTGGGGAATGGTTCCGCATTGGTTTGGGACAGAATGGTCTCTTGGTCAGTCTCCGTCCACCTCTTACTTCAGCTCTTCATCCCTCTTCATCCTCATCAGCCTCGTCTTCTTCCCCCTCTCCTCTTCCTCCTCTCCCACCTCATATCCCACCTCCTCTTCCCTCGCCTCTCTACCTTCCTCCTCCTCCTCCACCACCTAGCCTTTGTACTCAACCTCCTCCCCCCGCCCTACACCTCCTCTGCCTCCACCCCGCCCTAGACCACTACCTCCTACTCCTCCTCTTCGTCGTCCTCCTCCTCCTACTCCTCCTCTTCCACAGCTCCCTTTCCCCCGTCCCCGGAGTGGGGGATGGGGGAGGGCGCTCACAGGTGGAACTTGTCCAGCGAGCTGTCCATGTACTTGAGGACGATGGACCTGGGCTGGGGCCAAGCGATGCTGACCTGCCTGAGTTGGTTGTTGCTGAAGGAGTTGGTGAAGGACCTGGTCTTGTAGGCCTTGACGCACTTTGTCGCCGAGCTGATCATTCCGCCCAGCAAGGAGCTGCCCGTCTGCAGGGGCAACGCCGAAAGACAAAAATTAAAAAGAGAGAAGGAAGACCAAGAAAATAAAAGGAGCCATGACTGGGATGGTAAGACTCATAATCTAAGCCTCTGCAGAAGCCTCAGTCCATATTGGCCGTCGACTGCCAGCCAAGACGACACATTTCTAAAGACGTTAGGCAATATCTAACCCAACATTTTGACTATCGCTGGACGAGATATCCACTAGTAGTGTCACCACGACTCACATTAGGTCTTGGGCTACTGCTATGCTGGATATGATTTCAACCCAGGCTTCCATCTGGTTACAGTAGCTTTATTGGCCAATGGACATCCGACTTTTGGAATGTTTTGGTCAAAATGGCACACCAACTCCCAACACTTCTGATGGGACCAGACTAAAAGTCAGGCAAACGATTTTGGTCACTCTCATTTCATGATCAGCCAAGTGCTTTAACCGTGCAAGGCGCGACTGGAGAGCCAAGTGAATTTCAGCTCATGGCAGTGGAAGGCAAGTCGCTTCAAAAGTGATACGGGCGACTCACAACAGTGCGCCCTCAAGAGTTTGAAACGCGCTGGCCAATCACAATGCGGGGCATCTGTCGACCCTTTCCAGACTTGCATTGGGTCAACCGATTCCGCGCATTGTGATTGGCCAACGCGTTACTCTTGAGGGCGCACTATTGTGAATCGCCCAAATTGATGACACCAATGTGACTTCTGCTGGCTCTTGGCTTGATTCTTTTTCCCTGCTTGACCCGCTAACTGACTTTAATTTTTTAAAAAGGTGCGATGTTGTATTGAAAACAATCTAGGGACCAGTGTTCCAGTACTGCTATAATGCTATCAGGACATTTTATCAGGCAAATCAGAAATGGGAAGAGGGGAGGGGGCTCTAGGGTTTCACAAATTCCACTCCTGTAATTGGGGGTACATGTAGTTCCGCAATTGGATGTGGTAAATAAATAAATAAATACAGTAGAACGTCACTATACAGAACATCCTGGGATCCATGAAAATTGTTTGGTATAGCGATCGTTTGGTATAGCGATTGCAGCCACATATCGTGTACATAAAAATTGTGAGCCAAAGGGTATGTTTGTTATAGCCGAATGTTCGGTATATCGGCGTTCGTTATAGCGACGTTCCACTGTACAATCATTTCTTGGGGAAAGCAGCGATTTTCTTTGAAAGAATGCTGACTAAACTAACAAATAAGTAAAATCAATTTAAAGCAATTATAGGGCAGGGAGAGGGACATCCAGTCTCGGACACTACTCCATATCTGTCAGCATGCCATCAGGGAAGAGTCTATGGGAGCTAAGCTAAGGCACTGGATAACTCAAGAACGGACAGCCAAGGTCCATGGACAGACAATCTATGCACAACCTTTGCAGATTCTAGAAATGAGCCAGCCCTAGGCTATCATGTCTTCTTTTGTTTAATACAAAATTGCCCAAAACAAGGTTGAAAAGCCACTCAAGGTTAAGGGCTAGAGAAAGAAGTAGATAGAGTGGGACTCAGTAAGGCCGCGAGATAGGAATTAACATTCGTATTGGTGTGTATATAGCCACGTTTGTCTACAAAAGGCATCAAAACACTAGGTGGTTGCACTAACTCGTAAATAATGAAAATTGAAGCATGAGCTTTCAAAGCTACCGACAGCCAACTTCCTTTGATGCAGTCATATTCTAAGACTGATTGTAAACGTGATAGACATCTGATGACGTGATTGAAGGCACTTTGTGCTGAAGGTGGCACAGTTTAGGGAGAAGGCTGACAGTGGTTGAGTACATGTACAGTGTATGCAAGTGTTGACTTAAGCGTTGGTTAGAAAAGAGCTTGGAAAAGAGTGAACAGCATGCCCCTGTGATGAAATAATGGAAACTTCAAGAATATTCGCACTTGGCCAATGGGCTTCCTTCTTTTGATATCTGAATGAGGGCGCCCTACAGACAAGAGCACCAATCAAGATGGCGCCCAACAGTAGAGGGCGCACAACAGAAACAGGTGCCCAAGGTTTGCAGAACTACATGTAAATCAAGCTCCCATAGAACACTGTATAAAAACACTCACTTTCAAAGTCAAGTATTCCACACCCAAAAGTTTTTAAGGTCTTGTAAATACACTCCAAATTGTAGATTGGACCTACATCTCTCATTTTCTTTTCAATTTTGGTGTTCTTAGCCGTTTAGATTTTTTGCGAATTACCCCCAGAAAAAAAACACCCCCAATATGTGTAGCTGTCCAAGCCGTATTTCTGCAAGGATTTTGGGAAGGACCCCTCCACTTCTACAGTCATAAATTGGGCCACATTTAAAGCCAGATGTTCCATGTTACACATGAAATTGAACAGTGAACCCCAACTTTGTCTTATGTTCAGCGTATTCTAACATACACCAATTAATTGGCCTCCGAGTTGTAGCTCCAAACCTTGACGGCAGAACCATCTTGGAGAAAAGTGGTGACCCTTTTAATTTACACAAGTTTGTAGATGGTCATGATATAATTCTCATTGAAATCTTATGGTCTGGGATGCGGTACTTCTTGAAAAATCTTCACTCAAACATCGACATACATGTAGTTTATTACACTATTTCTTACACTACAGAACGGTGCGAAAACCTAGTGAGGGTTTTTTGCTTTTTTCTACTTTCTCAGATCACCATTTGAGCTAAACCCTTCATGGGATTTCTCTTTTGGGAATGTTTAATGGTTTAACACACAAAACTGTGGCAATCTTTTGACTTTTGCCAACATTGTATCGGGCCTTTAAGCAAATTTGGGCGCTTAAGCGGCTCTATGAAATTGGCCCAATGAAATTGGCCCCTTTCCATGGATGGCAGACAATGAGTCAAGCCGTGCCACCAAATCCTGCTATGGGCTCAGTCCGGTCCCGGCAGAGCGCATCCAAGCAGTGCGATGAACTTGAGTGGACTACGGGGCTATCAAACGCGCAGTGCATTCTTCATTTCGTTCAGCATGCTACATTGCATTCTTTACGAGCTTGCTAATATTGCTACAGCCTATTGCTACAGATGCCAAAATACACAAATTGGACGAAAGTAAAAAACAAAGTAAAGGGAAGGGCTGTCTTTGTCTCGGTCTTGATGAAAATCAAAATAAAGACACAAATGGCTATTTCTTTTTAAACAATCAATCTAAGAGCACATAAGCTGCCATGAAAAAAGGATGGAACCCAAGTCATCTGGATAAGCATTCTAGTACTCAGCTATCTGAAGTATGGGCAGAATACCCAGCCATCTTTGCTTGGGAGGGGCGCCAGTCATAAGCAAACAAGTTAACTATAATATCCCTTTTTTGGGGGGGGGGGGGTTTGTTAAAAATGGCCGCACATCATTGCAAATTTTAAACCATCTTTGAAATGCTCCTAGGCCGTCTTTCTATTTGGCTTCCACCCTTTCCTTGTTAATTCCTACCCAGACGGTGATGGGTTTTGATGCCGTAGCATGGAGGGAAGCATGCAATGCATTCAAAGGTAAATACCGGGGGGGTCAGTCCAAGACCATGCACTGAGATACAGCAGTAAGTGACCAGTCTGCCAATCTATCCACACACAGCAAACTCTGCTGGCTACTTCACCAGCCGCTTCCGTTTCGTGCAGTAAGTGCATGTCTGGTAATGCAGCAGCGTACATGTACAAGTCTCTTTCTGTACCGATACGGCACTGATAGAGCGTGCAACTACGGACAATGTCTCAAATCTAGCTAAGAATAACGGGGACAGGGTGACTAGCAAGGGGCAAAGGGAAGGGAGACGCTAGCTCCAATCCAAAACACACAAGGATCGGAGAGAAACCAAAATGACAGGGCGAGGTGAAAGTCATCAACGTAAGTACAACAGCGCCCTCAATAGTCGCCACTAGGCGAGAGCTGTAACTATTCTAGCGTCCACAGCATTCGGCACCACACCAGAGCTGAAGGCACAACAGCAAACTCAATTGTCTGCACCAAACGTGAACTAAATGCCAAAGAGCGCCCTCTACTGCCGGCATTAAACAGTGTCAAAACCCAACACTGTGTAATAACAAATAGGATTTTTTTTTTTTTTTTTTTTTTTGGGGGGGGGGGTTCAACGGAGAGCATTATGGTCTGCTTTGTGCGTCTGTTTCTGACTTACCAATTTCATTACTCCAGCCATAGGAGTAGCGATGGTCTTAGTTGGGGTCAAGGCGGGGGATACGAATATAAGAATTATCTAGGGTTTCTTATGCATTCTGGAAACAAGAATGACCTAAACAACCTGTGTAGAAATGTATGACGATTACTGATGATTGAAACAAAACAAAACGGAAAAAGATATACATGTCAAGCCCCATTCCTTTTTTTACATAGAAATAGAATATTTCAACCACTGGCAAAGATTTACCATGGGGACAGTACATGTATCTGGAGACTAGCCTACTGGTTGTTACTAGGATTACAATGCTTATTAGGGTTTACCTATCACCTGGAGGCAACTATTCACAGCAAAATTGGGGGGAAATTGTGGCAAATCTTTGGTGGCACATTCAATGATAATTATTTGCTCGAACTTTTGAAAAATGGCAAAGAAAACTTTGACTGACTTGAGACCCGGAACTCTGGTCCTGCATACCAATGCTCTTACCATCTGAGCTATCCAGCCCTGAGATAGTGACCTTCCCAAATAGTCCACTAGTCTTGAAGGGGTGAAGGGGCCCCAGTCAGAAGCAATTCAACCATTAACTGCTGAGTATCACACTCCCATTTTCATTCAGATCCAAGCAACAAATTGTTGTAAACCTGTTTTTAGCAGCGCTGGTATGCAATACCAGAGGTCTTGTGTTCAAATCTTTGCCATTTAAAAAAAAAAAAAATTATTTCAAAAAGCCAGCTCATTAATAAATCATGACTCCCAGCTGTGCTTGTTTTCCTGAGTGCATTTCCACAAAGAAATAGCCAGACACTCTCAAGAATAGTCCTGGCTTTTCAGTGAGGGTTTGGCCATACTTGATGATGTACAATTATACCCCTACACACTCAATGCTTTGCCCGATTGCCTGCTGAAAAAAAAAATACTGGCCTTCAGGCGGGATTCAAACCCACGACTCAAGCTTTCCAGTGCAGTTGTCTTAACCACTTGATCTCCGAGCTGGTTGAGATTGTGTGGTGGATACAAGTCTGAAGCTACATTTGTAATACAAAAACTGTTGCAAACTGCTCACTGACTAAAATGACCTGCAATGCATAAATCTCAAAAGTTAGAGGGCCTGACGTTTCGATCCAAGCAGGATCTTTCCCTTTGAGAATGGTCCTGCTAGGATCGAAACGTCAGGCCCTCTAACTTTTGAGATCTGTTGATTCAAATCTGTGTAGTGGAGGATGCCTATTGCGTCTTAGATCCTAGATTTTTTGCCTCGAGGAGAATGTATTTCAGTGAGAGATTCGCCCTATTGTTTTTTTTTCCCTAAAGCTGGGGACCTTTCCCCGACTTACCTGCCAAAAGCAGAGCTTGGTGTCACCAAAGGCATAGGAGGCCATGTACTTGCCGTCTGGTGAGAAGGAGAGGGCAGTCACAGCCGTGCTGTGACCAGAGATAGTCTGCAACAACACACAATGGAACCATTAGTCAAAGGCCGCTTACAAAATCCAGGCTCGGGCTCGGGCTAAGGCTTTGGTCATGTTTCCATTAGCCATTATAGTGTCACAGACATCTAGAAGCAAGAGTTTTGGGCTCAAGTTTCTTGGTGAATACTCTGTCCTTATCAAGCCAGCAAACCTTCCCATTTGGCGACAAACCGCCACCTGGATTTTCAGGTTTTGTCAGGCGGAGACGAAGCCTGAGCCCGAGCCTGATCCAGGGATTCGTAGGGCCATAGTGTAACGATTGCGACCAATCTCCAAAATCTATTGGGCCTGATCTTTCGATCCTAGCAGGACCTAGGAGGTCCTAGTAGGACCTTTGAAAGAGTTCCAGGGTAGTATCCAAATATCAGACCCTCTGAATCATTGAGGCAGTTTATTTTGGTCATAAGTCAGTCAGAAGTTTGCAGCATTTTATTGTCAAACTAATAAAGGAAAACTGACTGAGAACTTTTAAACAGTTTTGAAAATTAGACTAAAAAAGACTACCTGACTATTTGGGAAGGCCACCATCTAATGGCTGGATAGCTCAGGAAGTATAAAGAATGCTGGTATGCAAAACCAGAGGTCTCGGGTTCTATACCGGGTCCAGTCAAAGTTTTCTCTGCCATTCTTAAAACGTTTCAGCCAAAGATCTTATAGCGCGCAAAGCGGGCAAGATGGATTACTCTGAGCAAAAGGTGAAGTACGCACTAGATGCCATTTTAGTAAGCAAAGTCTGTTTTTTTAGTGCTCCGGAAATGAAGCGAGAGAGTCACAAACAATAAAAAAGATACAACTTTGGATGCGTGAACAGAATGTGATAACTTTCGATGTGATGTGACCACGAAATGGAGAGAATGTGTGCGACTTTGCTTACTAAAATGGCGCCCAGTGCGTACTTCACCCAGATGCGTGTGATCTCACAAGAGTAGGATATCTAGCGCGCTTCGTGCACTATAAGATCTTTGGTTTCAACTTTGACTAGACCTGGACTTGAACCCGAGACCCCTGGTTTCGCATACTCGCCCTCTAAGCTCAGATGGCAAGAGCACCGGTCCTTAAAACCAGAGGGTTCTCGGGTTCAAGTCCCTGTCAAAGTTTTGTTTCCCAATTGCCTTGGATGAAAAGCTGCTGATCTGGGAGGGGGACGTAGCAGGCTTGGGTTAAACACGCACCTGGGATTTTCCCGACTTGGCATCGTAGATGGCAATCATGCCAGTCTTGGCGCCGGCCGCGATGCGCTTGGTGTTGTGGCAGTAGCTGAGCATGTTGAAGCGGCAGATGCAGGGGAAGATGTCCATCAGACCCTTGGACTTAAGCTGGCCTGGGTCCAGGCAGTGCACCACAATGTCCATCATCTGCCAATGGGCAAAGACAGGATAGTGAGAGGATAGTGAGAGGATAGTGACTACACTGCATGTCCGGACTCAAGTCAGGAAGAACAACGACCATTGCGAACAAACAAACTCCCTTGACCCCTCTCCACCCCACCCCCAGCCCAACCCTGGGCTCTCCCACCCACCATGGCCCCTCCTAACCCACCCTGACCACTCTCCACCCACCCTGAACCCTCCCACCACACCCCGATCTCTCCCAACCCACCCTTACCCCTCCCTGCCAAACAACCCTGGGCTCTCCCACCCACCATGGCCCCTCCTAACCCACCCTGACCACTCTCCACCAACCCCGACTCCTCCCACCCCAGCCCGATCCCTCCCAACCAACCCTTACCCCTCCCTGCCAAACAACCCTGGGCTCTCCCACCCACCATGGCCCCTCCTAACCCACCCTGACCACTCTCCACCCACCCTGAACCCTCCCACCCCACCCGATCCCTCCCAACCCACCCTTACCCCTCCCTGCCAAACAACCCTGGGCTCTCCCACCCACCATGGCCCCTCCTAACCCACCCTGACCACTCTCCACCCACCCCGACTCCTCCCACCCCAGCCCGATCCCTCCCAACCCACCCTTACCCCTCCCTGTCAAACAACCCTGGGCTCTCCCACCCACCATGGCCCCTCCTAACCCACCCTGACCACTCTCCACCCACCCTGAACCCTCCCACCCCACCCTGATCCCTCCCAACCAACCCTTACCCCTCCCTGCCAAACAACCCTGGGCTCTCCCACCCACCATGGCCCCTCCTAACCCACCCTGACCACTCTCCACCAACCCTGAACCCTCCCACCCCACACCGATCCCTCCCAACCCACCCTTACCCCTCCCTGCCAAACAACCCTGGGCTCTCCCACCCACCATGGCCCCTCCTAACCCACCCTGACCACTCTCCACCAACCCTGAACCCTCCCACCCCACACCGATCCCTCCCAACCCACCCTTACCATAAGGCACTACTACATGTACATGTACATGTAGGTCTCCACATGGCACTACTACATGTACATGTAGGTCTCCATAAGGCACTACTACATGTACATGTAGGTCTCCATAAGGCACTACTACATGTACATGTAGGTCTCCACAAGGCACTACTACATGTACATGTAGGTCTCCACAAGGCACTACTACATGTACATGTAGGTCTCCATAAGGCACTACTACATGTACATGTAGGTCTCCACAAGGCACTACTACATGTACATGTAGGTCTCCATAAGGCACTACTACATGTACATGTAGGTCTCCATAAGGCACTACTACATGTACATGTAGGTCTCCACAAGGCACTACTACATGTACATGTAGGTCTCCATAAGGCACTACTACATGTACATGTAGGTTTCCATAAGGCACCACTACTACACAGACTATTAGAATAATTATAGAGAAGGTTGATCAAGCCTGTCATTTCGGTAAGATTACCCGCTTTTGTTGACGTCCGCGGCACACCGCGCAGTAAGCACCGTCACCTATTTTCATCAGTGGTGTTTAGTAAGGTGTCCCAGTGTAGCCAAACGCAAAATAAATTCTTAAATTAACTCAAAATGCTGTGTGGCACTATTAAATTCTTCCCTGTATGTTTTTTTGTGTTCATCTTTGTTTTTGTTTTTCCACACTGCTTCTAACACTTTCCTCAAAACATTCATAATTTATGCTTAAAACGTATTGGTCTTGTTGATGTCTTCTTTTGTGACGTTTAAAAAAAACTCCACAATCCTCTTTCTCACTGCTTCTTCAGTTATAACCTTTCCAAATTTCACTCAAGAGACACATTTCCTCCTTCTTGGTACTTTCTCTAGCTGCTCTTTTATTTTGTTTCATTTTTTTTAAAAGCCTATTGGGCCATGTTACTTTTTGTCTTTAAATAATAATAAAAAAAAATATTTAAAAAATTATATAAGCGAGACGCCCTATAGTAGCCTCCATAGTTTTTACCCAGAACGGACTGCCTCAAGTTGCGTGATATATTTTTTTTCTACGGATGTTGGGGTTTGTTATGGTTCACTCAGATTTTTTTTAGGACCAACAATAAAGAAAACTGGAGCTTCGAAGCAACTGCCAATTTTGTACCTAGGAAAATAGACCCCTAAAGAGCAACTTTTTGAATAACACGAGTTTGGCCTACTGGAAAAGCCTTAAATTTCCACATTTTCGGTGACGGACAAGAGCAGGAAACCAACTGTGTAAGATACGAAGTCTGAGATCGTTATACGGAGTTGTTTTCCTAGTGCGATGTGAGTTAGAAGGCTAAGCGTCAAAAACGTGTAGCGTCGAAAACGGGGGTTCCCACGATACATGTAGGTCTCCACAAGGCACTACTACATGTACATGTAGGTCTCCACAAGGCACTACTACATGTACAAGTAGGTCTCCATAAGGCACTACTACATGTACATGTAGGTCTCCATAAGGCACTACTACATGTACAGTACATGTAGGTCTCCACAAGGCACTACTACATGTACATGTAGGTCTCCACAAGGCACTACTACATGTACATGTAGGTCTCCATAATGCACTACTACATGTACATGTAGGTCTCCATAAGGCACTACTACATGTACATGTAGGTCTCCACAAGGCACTACTACATGTACAGTACATGTAGGTCTCCACATGGCACTACTACATGTACATGTAGGTCTCCACAAGGCACTACTACATGTACATGTAGGTTTCCATAAGGCACTACTACATGTACATGTAGGTCTCCACAAGGCACTACTACATGTACATGTAGGTTTCCATAAGGCACTACTACATGTACATGTAGGTTTCCATAAGGCACTACTACATGTACATGTAGGTCTCCACAAGGCACTACTACATGTACATGTAGGTCTCCACAAGGCACTACTACATGTACATGTAGGTCTCCATAAGGCACTACTACATGTACATGTAGGTCTCCACAAGGCACTACTACATGTACAAGTAGGTCTCCATAAGGCACTACTACATGTACATGTAGGTCTCCACAAGGCACTACTACATGTACAAGTAGGTCTCCATAAGGCACTACTACATGTACATGTAGGTCTCCACAAGGCACTACTACATGTACATGTAGGTTTCCATAAGGCACTACTACATGTACATGTAGGTCTCCACATGGCACTACTACATGTACATGTAGGTCTCCATAAGGCACTACTACATGTACATGTAGGTCTCCATAAGGCACTACTACATGTACATGTAGGTTTCCATAAGGCACTACTACATGTACATGTAGGTCTCCATAAGGCACTACTACATGTACATGTAGGTCTCCACATGGCACTACTACATGTACATGTAGGTTTCCATAAGGCACTACTACATGTACATGTAGGTCTCCACAAGGCACTACTACATGTACATGTAGGTTTCCACAAGGCACTACTACATGTACAGTACATGTAGGTCTCCACAAGGCACTACTACATGTACATGTAGGTCTCCACAAGGCACTACTACATGTACATGTAGGTCTCCACAAGGCACTACTACATGTACATGTAGGTTTCCACAAGGCACTACTACATGTACATGTAGGTCTCCACAAGGCACTACTACATGTACATGTAGGTCTCCACAAGGCACTACTACATGTACATGTAGGTTTCCACAAGGCACTACTACATGTACATGTAGGTCTCCACAAGGCACTACTACATGTACATGTAGGTCTCCATAAGGCACTACTACATGTACATGTAGGTCTCCATAAGGCACTACTACATGTACATGTAGGTCTCCATAAGGCACTACTACATGTACATGTAGGTCTCCATAAGGCACTACTACATGTACATGTAGGTCTCCATAAGACACTACTACATGTACATGTAGGTCTCCATAAGGCACTACTACATGTACATGTAGGTCTCCACAAGGCACTACTACATGTACATGTAGGTCTCCACACACACACACACACACACACACACCCACCTCAATCATGAGATCCACCACGTCGTTCTGCATCTTCTCGATGAGGAGCTCCACGATGCGCAGGACCTCTGCCTTGGCCCTGCCCAGCGGGTTGGCCTGGACCAAGGTGGTCGGGGTCTGGGTGTTGGAGATCAGGGCCTGGTAGCGGGCCACCTCCTTGGCGATGGTGGTGATGAAGGTGGCGGGCCGGGCCGTGGCAATCAGGGCCAGGGCATGGTGGGCGCTGCGGTTGGAGTCGGCCGCCGGGGTGATGGGGAGACCACTGTTGATGCTGGGAGTGGGAAGGGGGATGGGGGACCACAAAGAACAACGACCAAGGGAAGGTGAGAAAAAGGAAATCGCAAAATGTTTTGGTCGCACCAGGATGTGACCTGAAAAGGTGCTAGAGGATACGGTCAGAGAGCTCTGACATTCCCTCTCAGTGACTTTTTATCACTTCCCAACAAACCCTGACCCCTCCAACCAACCCTGAACCCTCCCAAACCACCCTGACCCCTCACATCCCGCCCTGATGCTTCCCAACCCATCCTGCCCCATTCCAACCAACCCCGACCCCTCCCAACCCACCCTGACCCCTCCCAACCCACCCTGACCCCTCCCAACCCACCCAGACCCTTCCCAATCCACCCTGGCCGTTCCCAACTCACCCTGGCCGCTCCCAACTCACCCTGGCCGCTCCCAACTCACCCTGGCCGTTCCCAACTCACCCCGACTGCTCCCAACCCACCCTGACCCCTCTCAACCCACCCTGGCCGCTCCCAACCCACCCTGACCCCTCCCAACCCACCCTGGCCGCTCCAAACCCACCCTGACTGCTCCCAACCCACCCTGACCCCTCCCAACCCACCCTGACCCCTCTCAACCCACCCTGGCTGCTCCCAACCCACCCCGACTGCTCCCAACCCACCCTGACCGCTCCCAACCCACCCTGACCCCTCCCAACCCACCCAGACCCTTCCCAATCCACCCTGGCCGTTCCCAACTCACCCTGGCCGCTCCCAACTCACCCTGGCCGCTCCCAACTCACCCTGGCTGCTCCCAACTCACCCCGACTGCTCCCAACCCACCCTGACCCCTCTCAACCCACCCTGGCTGCTCCCAACCCACCCTGACCCCTCCCAACCCACCCTGGCCGCTCCAAACCCACCCTGACTGCTCCCAACCCACCCTGACCCCTCCCAACCCACCCTGGCTGCTCCCAACCCACCCAGACCCCTCCCAACCCACCCTGACCCCTCCCAACCCACCCTGGCCGCTCCAAACCCACCCTGGCTGCTCCCAACCCACCCTGACCCCTCTCAACCCACCCTGGCTGCTCCCAACCCACCCTGACCCCTCCCAACCCACCCTGGCCGCTCCCAACCCACCCTGACCCTTCCCAACCCGTCCTGACCCCTTCCAACCAACCCCGACCCCTTCCCAACCAACCCTGACCCCTCCTAACCCACCATGACCCCTCCCAACCGATCCTGACCCCTCCCAACCAAGGGAAGGTGAGCAAAAGGAAGTCTCTACCTCTTTGCAAGGGTGGGGTTTGAGTTTTTTAAAATTGTTTTCAAAAACCCCCATGTGGCCGTCATGGGTACTGAAAAGTGGCACGATGCGAAGTAGGTACATGAAAGAAATGGTCACGTGGCCTCACCTGGCAGCAAAGCGATTGGAGTCGCTACAGAGCTCCAAGAGTCCCAGGAGCACAGCCGAGACGTCAATGAAGGGCTCCCAGACGGTGAAGCCTCGTCCCAGGAGGTCTATGGCCGCCCGACGGATGGGGGTGTGGGCTGGCAGCTTGGGCTTGGGTGGTTCCAACAGCAGGTAGGCAAGGGCTTGGGCTATGACAGGGCACCAGGGGGAAACCAATAAAATCATTGTCATTATGGAGGGCTTGGGCTAGGGAAGGGTACCAGGGACAAATCATAGTTATCATTCAGGGCTTATGCCTAGGGAAGGACACCAGGGACAAATCACAGCTGTCATTAAATGCTTGGGCTAGGGATGGGTACCAGGGATAAATCATCGTAATTAGGAAGGGCTTGGGCTATGGCAGGGTACCAGGAACAAATTACTCTTATTAGTATGGCGGGGTACCAGGAATAAATCACTGTTACTAAGGGCTTGGGCTATGTATGTCGGGTTACCAGGGATGAAATACTCTTATTAGTTTGGCGGGGTACCAGGAATAAATCACTGTTACTAAGGGCTTGGACTATGTATGTCGGGTTACCAGGGATGAAATACTCTTATTAGCATGGCGGAGTACCAGGAATAAATCACTGTTACTAAGGGCTTGGGCTATGTATGTCGGGTTACCAGGGATGAAATACTCTTATTAGTATGGCGGGGTACCAGGAATAAATCAGTTACTAAGGGCTTGGGCTATGTATGTCGGGTTACCAGGGATGAAATACTCTTATTAGCATGGCGGGGTACCAGGAATAAATCACTGTTACTAAGGGCTTGGGCTATGTATGTCGGGTTACCAGGGATGAATTACTCTTATTAGCATGGTGGGGTACCAGGAATAAATCACTGCTACTAAGGGCTTGGGCTAAGTATGTTGGGTTACCAGGGATGAATTACTCTTATTAGCATGGCGGGGTACCGGGAATAAATCACTGTTACTAAGGGCTTGGACTATGTATGTCGGGTTACCAGGGATGAAATACTCTTATTAGCATGGTGGGGTACCAGGAATAAATCACTGCTACTAAGGGCTTGGGCTAAGTATGTTGGGTTACCAGGGATGAATTACTCTTATTAGTATGGCGGGGTACCGGGAATAAATCACTGTTACTAAGGGCTATGTCAGGGTACCAGAAATGAATTACTCTTATTAGCAAGGAGGGGTACCAGGGACATTTTTGTTGGCCTACCTGTGTGTCTGGCCAGTGAGTAGTCGCTCATGCCGAATCCCTGCTGGACTTGCCGATTGGAGGAGCAGTCCTGGAGGCGTGGCGGCTGGATCTCCGCCCCGAACTCCGCCCCGATCACGCCCAGCATGACAATGGCCGTGGCCTGCTTGCGCCGCGACTCAAAGGAGCTGGAGACTTTCTTGGTCGGCGAGTCGCCTGCATCGCAGTGAGAGATGGGACTCTGTGAGCGTTTTGGAGTTTGCACAGTCTGCCCGCTGCTTTGCCTGACTGCCTGGTGATTTGTGTTGACGAATGCAATTCAACGAGGTTTTGCCATACTTTAAGTGTAATTAGCGATGCATGCTCAGTGCTTTGCCTGACTGCCTGGTCATTTGTGTCCATGAAAGTAATTCAACAAAGGGTTTGATATACTTGAAGTGTAATTAGCGATGTATACTCAGTGCTTTGCCTGACTGCCTGGTGATTTGTGTTGACGAATGCAATTCAATGAGGGTTTGCCATACTTTAAGTGTAATTAGCGATGCATGCTCAGTGCTTTGCCTGATTGCCTCATCATTTGTGTAAGTGATAAACAAATTCAATAAGGGTTTGCCCTACGTGACGTGTACATGAACGTTGTAGATAGTGCTGTACGCTCAGTGCTTTGCCTGATTGCCTGGTGATATGTGGCAGTTAGAATGGAATGAAAATATGGTTTGCCCTACCTAAAGTGTACTTTTGCATCAGTGAGAATCTAATTCAATGTGGGTTTTGCCCAACTCGACATGTACTGTAATGAGCACTGTATGCTCAGTGCTTTACACACCTTTGCCCATAAAGTATTTCTTGCCCACCGACAGGCAAAATGAAAAGTAAACATCAAAGTTTTTAACCTGATCTCAGCATGTGTTTTAAATAATAGTTAGGGGATTTTTTTTTTTTTTTTTTTATGGCCGAATTAAAAAAAATGCGGAAATCCGCGGATCCGCGGAAAAGTTGCATGCCTGCACCGAGCTAGTTAAGGACACATGGTGGACACAGATTCAAAAAGTGTGAAAAGGGTTGAAGACAATCTCGGGGTTCAATTCGGTCCCAACACCCAAGATGTTGGGCCTAAAAGTGTACCCGACCGATTGTTGGTCCCGTGCACACTTCTAACAAGACACTAGGGTTGGAGTTCCTTCCTCCCGGGAGCTCAGCGAGATAAGATCGCCTCCTCACCTGACAGGATCTCCTCCTCTTGGTCCTCGCTCTCATTGCTGCTGGCTTCCGACAGGGAGGACATGGAGTTGGCCTGGCTCTGGCTGCCCAGCAGGCTCAGGGAGGAGTCCACGTAGTTGGGCAGGTGGTGGGCCCAGGTGTGGATCACCTCCTCCCGGCCGTCGGCGCCGATGCGACGCAGCTCCGCCAGCAGAAGGGCCTGGGCAGCGGCACGCACCTAGACCAAGGAACAGCGGCCAGCATCGTGTCAATGCAAACAACTCAAACACTTCAATTACTCTTGAATCAGGTAATGTTGGAAGAGGGTTGAAAACTATGGCCGTTTACAAAATGAAGGCTTAGGCTCGGGCTCAGGCTTCATTTTCGTCTGACAAAAACTGAAGATGCAGGTTTGCGGCTTGCTTTTGAATTTGAAGGTTCGGTGGCTTGATAGGTACAGAGTAACCACCAAGAACCTGGGGCCTGTGATATTAGATGCCTGTGATATTATAACAAGTAAGATAAATATCTGTATCTGTATCTGTATGGGTACGTTGCAGAAACCAATTCTGGCATTAACGCAGCGAAGAGAGAGGGTGAACACTGGTAAATTAGACTGAGTGTGATCCATGGCTGAGGAGGGTTCTGAACCTCTCAACCGAGTCAGCTTGAACAAGGTTCTCGTTTAGGTGATTCCAGTCTATGATTGTCCTATTGAAGAAGGAGTTTTTGAGTTGGTCTGTATTGCACCAGGATGCCTTGAAGCATTTGGAGTTTACGGCAATGGAATTTGCTATGGGATTTGATGAGGATGAGATTGAGCCATCAAGTTTTCTCGGGCGAATTAATCTTCCCTTTTTCCTTGGTGTTAGGTATAGGTGTGAGGGGATAGCTGTTACCAGTCCCTTTGTCACTTTGTACAGGAGTATCAGGCGTAGTTGTTTCCTAATATGACCGTAGCCTAAGCCCGAGCTTACATTGTAAAATGGCCTATGAGTTTCCCCAATGGCATCCCATACCCAAAAAACAGAACGACAGCACTGGGCACGAAACAAGGTTGACACCGGTTGGTGAGACATTTCACCAATGGGTGCAGGGACGATGCAAGGCTGGTGTTTCTTGCTGAAGCATACTGCTGAATGCTTCTAAGAAGTGCCTCCATCCCCTGGCTAAGACTAGTTGACTATTTAGGGAGGCCAACATCTAAGGGCTGGACGGCTTAGATGGTAAGAGTGCAAGTACGCAAAACCAGAGGTCGCTGGCTCAAATCCTTGTTGAGTATACGACATCGAAAACCAAAATGCATGTCAAAATCAATTAAATTTTGTTTGCATTTTCAGAAACCTAGAGAAAAATCTGTCCAAATTTTTTTTTCAACAAATGTCTCTGAATATTGAAAAATCGGGGAATTCATAAGTGTGTAATCACTGTGTGCACATCCTCCAACTTTACAGCGTTTTTTGGAAAGTTGTTCCGTGACTGAGTGCTGCCTCGTCGCATTCATCGCGGATTGGATTTTGGCAACATATGGGAATTACAACAAGAATCCTCATTATGCTGTACCAGACCACAGTTGTATTTCTGCAATGTAAAGGCCTTCCTTCAAACCCTCAACATATGTAAGTCCTTCCAACTGTTTGTCTGAGTGAGCTAATCATACGATAACGTTGACTGCACAGACAGGGTAGATTTGAGTGGAAGGTTTGCGGTGACACCATGTAGCACTTCTCTTTCAGGAAGGAGTGTGGCTCTGAAAAGAGCCGGTAACTCTTAGATTTGAGGGTGTATAGTTCCATTCATTGGCAGGCCGGTCATTGGATGTCTTACCTCCAGGCATCTATCCTGCCAACGTCTGGCCAGCATCTCCAAGTGGGGCGGCTTATAGCGGCTGCTCCCTAACAGGTCTGGCAACAGGACGCAGTGCAGCGCTGCCAACAGACTCCACCCTGAAATCACACAGCAATAACATCAGCTCTTTGAAAAAAAAAACCATCAAATAGCTTAGACAGAATTTACTACAGAGGTACACAGCCGGATGCAGAATTCTGGTAAGATTGGGATTTTGTGTTAGATTGGGATTTTGTAAGAGCGAATGATCTACATTTTAAAATTTAGTGGGCCTGACGTTTCGATCCTAGCAGGACCTTTATCAAGGGCAATGATTTTGTTTAAGAGAAGAATGTTCCACTGGTTCCCTCCATCCAACAGTGGCTACCTGATACGTGAACCGGTGGATAATCAGAATCTGCATCCACAAGCCAGGAGTGAACGGAACAGTGGGATGCACTGTTACGGCTACATGTATGGCTGCCATTGTGGCCACACTGTATGGTTTGGTCCATGCTTGTGACCAGCAAGCCCTGCCCTGTGGACTTGTGCAGCAGCTTGAGCCATAGCCCCAGCTGTTCAGGGACTCACCTTGCTTGATCATGGCCTGTTCAGGCGTCAGGTCGGCCAGATTGTCAAACGTGTCTCCGTTCTTGTCACCGTCGGTGCCAGTCCCAGACCTGCAAGCAGAGCGGGCAAAAAGGAACGAACCATGTCGGGATCATTAATATTTATGTCCTGCTTCTTTATTGTCCTCTGACTTTGAAATGAATATCCATGACATTCCGGTGTGCCCTTGCTTGAAATGAATATTCATAACCAACTCTGTGTTTGCCTTGCTTCATATGAATATTTCCTTTTCCTGAATAAATGCGGCTTGTCCTAGTTTTATATGAATATTCATGACAAATTCTCACAGGCTGGTCCTCGCTCAAAGATGAATATTCATGAACTGATTCTACAGTATGCCCTGTGCTAGAAGATGAATATTCAAGGTTTAATTTGGCGACTTGCTCTTCCTTCAAATTTAATTTCTTAATTAATGGACTTAATCCATTGACCACACTTTGCATTGGAATAGATATTCCTGGTCTGGTTCTATGGCCCGATTCTTTGACCTGATTCTGTGGGCTGATTCTATGGCATGGTGTTTTTTGACTGGTTCTATGGCTAGAGTCTACAGCCCGATTCTATGGCTTAATTTTATGGCCTGATTCTATGGTCTATGCCCGGATTCTATGGTCTTTTTCTATGGACTGATTATATGGCCTAATTCTATGAACTGATTCTATGGACTGATTCTATGGACTGATTCTACATGTGTGGACTGATTCTATGGACTGATTCTATGGCCTGATTCTATGACCTGATTGTATGGCCTTATTCTATGGACTGATTCTATGGACTGATTCTATGGCCTCATTCTACGGACTGATTCTATGGCCTCATTCTACGGACTGATTCTATGGCCTGACATATCAAAGAAATTAACATTCATGACCTACTTCTTAGGCTTTCCCTTCCGGAAATGAGAGAGGATCATGAAGCTGGCATTGTTCATGCTCATCAGGGTGTTGGCCACCGATATGACCGACAAGAGGTGCTGCGTGGTGACCGCCCTGGACAGCTCCCAGTGGCCCAGGTACTGCTGGCCCTCTGGCCGCACGCCGGGCAGCCCCGCCGGCTCCGTCCCCTTCTGCTCGCGCCGCTTCAGCTCCAGCGCCTCCTTGGCCGTGATGGAGCTGGGGTCCGGGGAGAGGCGGGCCGGGGACGGGGTGCGGGAGGGGTTGCGGTGCCAGCCGGGCAGCATGAGGGACATGAAGGCGCCGTGGGAGAGGAGGCCAAAGGAGACGGGCGAGTGGGGCTTGAGCAGGCCCAGCTTGGTCAGGCAGAGGCCGTCCAGTGTGCTATCCAGCCCCCAGGCGTGCAGGCAGGACATGAAGAGCTGGGCAATGTCCAGCGTCAGGTGGCTCTGGTCCAGGGTCAGGTGCTTGCCGCCTTTGCGGCCCGGCGGCACGCCGCGCTGGTAGCGGCCGCCGCCGGCCGGCGGAGTGGCGCTGGATGGCCGCAGGAGGCGGGGCAGACGCTCCTCCTCATCCTCGTCCTCCTCGTCGCTGTCCCGAATCTGCTTCTCAATCTGCTTGCTCAGGAAGCCGGCCACCCGCTGCGACAGCTTGGGCGACTGCGAGTCGGGCCGCTGGGCGGCCGCCATCTTGCCGCCGCCGGCGGCCTCGGGCTGGCCCTTGGTGACGATGCCCGGGATGAGGTTCTCGTCCGTCAGCAGGTGCACCACCAGCACCTCCGTGTCGAAGAAGAGGACGTGGAAGTCCGGGTCCTTGCCGCTGGAGCGCACGGCCTGGATGGAGAGGGCGTGGGAGGGGTTCTTGGGCACGGGCACCACGGCCGAGGGGGTGTTCAGGTAGGCGCCCTGGTAGGTGGCCAGGAGGTGGCGGTGGGCCGCGTTCTTGATGGCCGACAGGCTGCGTCGGCGGAAGGCCTGGGCGATGCTCTGGGCGGGCGTCAGCATGGTCTCCACCGTCTGGCCCACGTGGTCGCACGCCTCCAGGATGTTCTCGGCCGTCACACCCTGGGCGATACGGTCCAAATGCCCTGCAAGATGCAAACAAAAAAGCCGCATCTGCCACTAGCCCGCTACTGTACATACATGTAGATTTGAATCCACCATATGACCTGAACCAGCCCTGTCAAGTCAAGTGGTTGAGATGTCTGCAATAGAAAGAAGGAGTCACGGGTTCGAATCCCACCCGAGCTACTCATATTTTTTTTCCACCGGGCAATCAGGCAAAGCACTGAGTATACAGTGCTTAAATACACATCGATCGGGGCAAACCCTTGAAGTTAAAAAGAACCCCAACCCCCTCCCCCGGAAATAAAATACCCACACATTGACCCCTCAATAAGGGTGAGCTACAGAAGTGATGTCATTTGCAAAAAGGTCTATATAAATATCTAAACCAAATTGTTTTAATCACATTTTTAATGGGAAAAAAATAAAATAAACAAACAATTGGCGGGTGGTTGGTAGACAATTGGCCAATAACTATGGTAGCTGACGTACCCGTCTCCATCTGCCAGACAAAGACGCTGCCGTCCTCACAGCCCACAATCAGGAAGTCCTCCATGGGCTTCCACTTGATGGTCTTGATGGGGAAGAGGTGCCTGCTGGCTAGCATGATGCACTTACGGTCGCGCAAGCTGAGCAGAGCCACTGAGTGGTCACTGGCCACTGTGCAGATACAGCCCAGCACCCGCGCCTGCATGACAGACCAGCAAAAAAGAAAAAATGTCTGATCGTAGGGTTCTTGACTTTGGATTTGGTTCTGAGAACAGGCGGTAACTCCGTATGTTGGTGCAGCGTGTGTTCTGTCTATCATCAGAAGATGGCAGCATTCTACACTGTGAGTCCACCCTTTACACCCTAACATCAAGTTCAACTCTGTGGTCCCATCTGAAGGGGTGAGTCATGATAAGCCCACCTTACCGTTGGAATAACTGCAATCTCCTGACGCAAGCAGAATGGGTTGGCCTCAGAACCGCATCAAGTCAGAAAAAGAGATCAACTGTGCATATGTTGCTGTAAACTAGTCTTCACTTGCTACCTTCACCACGAATAGCCTGAAATCTTGTTGGTCGCAGATTACAAAGCAGGGATGTAAGTGACCAACAAAGGCCAATAAAATGTGCGACTGTGAGTGAGAGCTTACGCGACCGGGAGATGCGACAGCGAGTGAGCGCTTACGTGACCGAGAGATTCACGGCTGGGGTGGAGGCGCCCTTCAGCTTTTAGGGATTTAACAGATAAAAATGAGCAGTTCGAGATTTTTAAAAAATACATAGACAAATAATTAAAAAATAAATAAATAATCAAATATTCCAGAAGTCTTGCATCCCTGAGAGGTAAATTCTATAAATCTTTGTCGTTCCTCCTCCGCCCTCATCTTCCTCTTCTTCCACCTCCTTCTCATATTCCTCTTCCTCTTCTTCTTCCTCCTCCCCTCCCCCACCTCCCCTCTCCCTCCTCTTCCTCTTATTCCTCCTCCTCCCCCTCACACTCCTCCCCCTGCTCCTCCTCCTCCTCCCATTCTTCATCCTCCACCTCCTCCCCCTTCCCTCCCCCTCCTCCTCCTTCTCCTCCTCCTCCCCCTCCTCCACATCCTCCTCCTCCTCTTCTTCCACCCCCTCCTCCTCCTTCTCCTCCTCCTCCGCCTCCTCCTCCTCTCCTTCCACCCCCTCCTCCTCCCCTCCCCATTCTCACATACGTTGCAATTCTCCGGTGGGATGACCATGCGTGAGATCTCCCCGCCGTGAAGGCAGAAGGTGTGCAGGAGACTGCCGGCGAAGATGTCCCACAGGCAGATGGAGAAGTCCACTCCGCCGGAGACCAGGAAGGTGGCGTCGTAGCGGCCGTTCTCCTGGTGGGGGTACAGGAGGCAGGTCACTTTGTCCTGGTGGGCCCGGAGGATGCGGTGTGGCGGCCAGCCTTGGGCAAAACCAAAACAAAAGTGGGGATATTAAACCGAAGTGTCTGTCCCAAAAGTGAGGCTGAGAGCAACAAAATCCTGGGATAGAGAATTTCGAATGAGTCTTCTACCTCTTCTTCTTGCATTTGAGGCAAGCAGCAATTAGAGGTGCTGCTGTCACAAGTTGTTGTTGGCTCAATCAGAAGAGCAAGACCAGTTACCAGGCCCACCAACTAGGAAGTCGACAACGTGGGCCCCTCTGAACGAGTGGACAGGCCTGGGGCTGGATGAGGCTGAGTGGTTGAGACCAAGGGAAATGGAGAGACCTGGGGGCCATGTAATAGAGCTGCTTAAGCCCCAACGTTCAGCTTCCAAACCAAATCCTCACTTTTGTTTCACGCAAAGTAAAGCAGAGTGGAATGCAAGTCAAAAGCAATTTACATGATAATGTGTGCAGTTTGTAATCCCAAAATTTAGTGGGCTTGACGTTTCGATCCTAGCACGACCTTTCTCAAAGGCAAAAAGGCTTTCTCTCCCTACCCTACTCCGTGCCCTTCCCTTTGATCTCACCCTACCAGCTTTCCTCTTTGTCCTTTGTTTCTCATCCGTGTCCTATTCACTCTCTACCCCCTTCCTTCGTGTACATGTATCTGTTTTGTTTTGTCACTCTGTTTTTGAGAAAAGTCCTGCTAGGATCGAAACGTCAGGCCCACTAAATTTTAAGGTTTGCATTTTAGTAATTTTGGTCAGTAAGCAGTTTGCAACATTTTTTTGTTCACGCTTAAGCGACTCTATGAAATTGGCCCTGGTTGTGCAACCGTGGTGTCATCTGTGGTGTCTCCACAGTCTTCCACATTAAGTGCAGGTCGGCCAATAGAGACAGCAAAATGCCAAAGCAGATCCACAGAAGGAAAGGGAAGGGGAGGAGGGAGGCAATCAGAGGCTTTGAATTGAAATATCACACCTACATACCTCTCAAGGCCACTTTGGCCCCGAATGAAGCACAATTATTAAGCACAGGTAGGCCAATGGCCAAAGGTACTGTAAGCCAATGGCCTCATGGCATTAATATTCAGGAAGGGAATGCCTAATCCTCACCTCATTAACACTTCTTTTCTTCATCTTCTATGTGGCTTTCTCCTACATCCCTCCCGTCCCTTTGATCCTCCCTACCCTTTGTTTGTTTTCCCTAATCTTCCCTCCCTCGGTGTACATCTGCATCTCACTCCCTTCCCCTTTGTCCTTCCTCTGACATGTGTGTCAGGGCTTTCCTTCACCTGACTGTCTGTGTATGTCCTTGTCACTTTGCCTTTCAGAAAGGTCCTGCCAGGATCGAAACGTCAGGCCCTCTAATTTTTGAGACACAGGAAGTCCAATAGAGATGGCAAAATGCCAAAGCAAATGCATAGAAGGCAAGGAGGGGGTGTTATCGAAGGCTTTGGATGGGAATCTCAGGCCTACCTCTCCAGTCTGCTTTGGCCCCGAATGAAGCACAATCATTAAGCACAGAAAGGCCAGTAGAGATAGCAAAATGCCAAAGCAGACCCATAGAATGCAAGGAGGTGGGTTTATCGGAGGCTTTGGATGGGAATCTCAGGCCTACCTCTCCGGGCCGTGTGGGGTCCCTCCAGCAGCTGGACAATGGCGGTCTGGATGGCCGGCACGATGACGATGCTGCCATCCTTGCGGCCGCAGACTAGCCAGCCCTGGTCCGGCAGATAGATGCTGGCCGTCACGGGCAGGGGCTCGGCCGTGTTGTCGTCCAGGGGAACGCTCTGCCAAAAAAAAAGGCCACAAGATCACACAAGATCAGTCCGGATATACAAAAAAATTTGCAAACTGCTTACTGATTAAGATACCAAAATGTAAATCTCAAAATTTAGTGGGGCTGACGTTTCGATCCTAGCAGGACCTTTCTTTGAGAAACACTATGTAAATGCCTTTTTAAGGGATTAATAAAGTAATTAGACACTTCTTAAGACACTAGGTGGGTTTTTTAGTCTTATTAATTTGTTTTTCTTTTCTGTGTGAAAAATAAACTCACCAGTTGGTCAATGATCCCTGCTGGTCGTGGTGAGCAGTATTTCCAGAGATCACTCAGGCTGTTGCTGGCTGACGGAGGCATTACTAAGAGTTCAAAGCATCATATAAGAGGTCAATATATCTTTATATTGTCAAAGTACCAATAGGAGGTCAGAGTATCAACAGGAGGTCAAAGTATCAATACAAGGTCAAAGTATCAATATAAGATCAAATTATTACTGGGAGGTCAAAGTATAACTGGGAGGTCAAAGTACATGTATTACAGGGCGATCAAAGTACCAATAGGAGGTCAAAGTACCAATAGATCAAATTATCAACAGCAGGTCAAAGCATCAATAGGAGGTCAAAGCATCAACAGGAGGTCAAAGTATCAATAACAGGTCAAAGCTTCAATAGGAGGTCAAGGCATCAATAGGAGGTCAAAGTACCAATATGAGGTCAAAGTACCAATATGAGGTCAAAGTACCGATAGGAGGTCAAAGTACAAATATGAGGTCAAAGTACCAATATGAGGTCAAAGTACCGATAGGAGGTCAAACTACCGATAGGAGGTCAAACTACCGATAGGAGGTCAAACTACGGATAGGAGGTCAAACTACCGATAGGAGGTCAAACTACCGATAGGAGGTCAAACTACCGATAGGAGGTCAAACTACCGATAGGAGGTCAAACTACAGATAGGAGGTCAAACTACCGATAGGAGGTCAAACTACCGATAGGAGGTCAAACTACCGATAGGAGGTCAAACTACCGATAGGAGGTCAAACTACCGATAGGAGGTCAAACTACCGAGAGGAGGTCAAACTACCGAGAGGAGGTCAAACTACCGATAGGAGGTCAATCTACCGATAGGAGGTCAAAGTATCAATAGCAGGTCAAAACATCAAGAGGGGGCTGAGGTGTGACCCCCGTTTCAGGGCTTCTTAGAGACGCTTCTCAGCTCTATGCCAATTTGGAAACATTTTGTTCCATTGAAAGACATTGGTTTCCCCAGTCTCCCCCAGTTCATGAAGTAGCCAGCTGGACCCTTTGAGCAGCCTCTGGGCCTTGGAGCGGACCACGGCTATACCCATGTGAGACCTACCGGGCAGTGTGTCAAACTCCTCCTGCTTCAGGTAGCTCAGCTCCTTGTCCGATATCTCGGGCATTCTCCAAACCGTCACGCACCCTTCCGAGTCCCCTCGCACAAAGAGCTTGTAGAAGGGACCACGTCGTCCATAGAAGAAAGTCATGGCAGGGGCACAGGACAGGGGCTGAAAGAATTTCATACCAACTGGTTTCATTGTTTCCCTTTGGATATTTTTGTTTAAATCTGATATTGTTGGGGGAAAAGCATAGAGCAGGGTTTCTCCTGTATATCAAATGGTGCGATGGTCCACCTCACTACTTTGGTGGGCCACCTCATGAATTTGTCTCAAAAAATGCCGCCTGGGGGGTCAAAAACAGGGCAGAAATTTTTTTAAAAGTTCCCATCTTCTCTGTAATTTTGCTCAAAAACGTCCAGTGCGGACCTTTCCAGCACCCTGACCGCACTGGACTTCAAATTGGAAAAGTTTCCCCTCTTCTTGGTAAGTTTTACTCTAAAAAAGTCCAGTATGGACAGGGTTTAAAACTCATGACAGACTGTCTTCAAATACTCCTTCGGTCGAGGACGGGGTGATGTGGAGTTTTTATCATTATGTACCACCCCTAACAAAAATGGGGTGAAATCGGCAACGGGGCGTGTCGAGACTACGAGGGCGCTGTTTGGCGCAACCCTGCTCGACACCTCTGGCTTCCTCAACCCAAGATGCCCTCACCTTGAGGTCGTTGGCCTCCAAAATGCAGTAGAGGAAGGGGTGGGACATGACCTTGACCCCTCGACCCACGCTGCTACGGTAATCATCACTCTCCGGAACGCAACTGAAAAACAGAGTGCAACAAATAAAAAAAGGCTCTCAATGGGAACTCTTACTTTTTGCTCAACAATTGGTCACGCTGCAAGTGCAAAGTGAGGCATGGCCAATACTCATCGTGACACACATGGCAGAGGAAGGACAAAAGGGAAGGGAGTGGGATGCGTATGTACAAATGTAGGGAGGGGAGATCAAAGGGGAAACAAACAAAAGGGACAGGAGGGAGTTGGGAGATAAAAGGGGAAAGGGACAGGAAAGATGAACAAAAGGAGGGATTAATGAAGTGAGGATTAGTCATTCCCTTCCTGGATGTTGAGGCCATGAAGGTGGATAGTGCAGAGAAACTATTTTAGATAAAACAGAGAGGTCAAAATGAATGAGAAACACATAAAACACTGACACTACAACACGTACAGTAGGGAAAACCCTCATTGGGCCCAAACATTTTAAGAACAGGCCAAAAATTTGATGAAAAACTCATGCAAGTATCTCCACAGGTTTTGCGTGACAGTCGTCACCTGAGCCCCAATCCAGGGGTGGATTTCACAAAGCCTTGGGATGAATCATAACTCAACTTACAATACATAACCAATCGTATGTCAGCTACATCGTATGTTTTTTTTGTGCATCGGACATCATGCCACACGACCTCGACCAGCTCGGCGGTCAAGTGGTTAAGAAGTTCGTACTAGAAAGCGGGAGTCGCAGGTTTGAATCCCGCCCGAGCTGCCTGAAATGTTTTCATCAGGCATCGGGCAAAGCACTGAGCACACAGTGTTTATCACGTCGAGCACGGCAAACCCTCATTGAAAAGTTCATCGTCTTGCAACTGAAGTTACGATGAGTTTGGTGAAATTGACTGCCGTTTTTTTTTGTCTCTGTTTTTTTTTTTGCAAAGGGACTTGACATCAGAAGCAGAGGCATTCCACTGCGAGTGAGGATAGTCGGGTGCCGTTTCAGCGGCCAGACACTCACCTGGTGGGTAGCTGGTACAAGTAGCCTTTCCCCTGGCTATTCCATATGATCACCCGGTCGGCGCTGATGAAGTCACCGCCGCACCAGTGGTAACCCTTCTCGCTGTCCTCCGAGCACAGCTGCGAAAAATCGCCGGCGTCGTAAATCTGCCGAAGAAACAACAAAAATCGCCACCAAATGCCCGACATATAACTTGCACTGACTGCGCAGCGCTTTTTTAGATTGAATTTGAATATCAAACCAGAAGACAGCTCCTGGTCTTCTGAATAAAACACATCCACACAGTTTTGTTGTAAAAGCGAGTCTTCATTGAGAAGAATGATGCTGAATAGGAATGCAATGAAAACCTGCCTTGAGCTCAAAACAACTCGGTATTAAATGGACTGTACGTGCCGAATAAACAATGTGGTAGTGAAAGGGTTGAAAAGGGCAAGATCACATGCAGATGGGAAACATGAACAAGGATGGGAATTCAAAAAAAAGAGGCAGAACGTGAGAAGAAGCTGTTCTGATACCTCTCTATTCTACACCTACAGTGCATTAATAATGATCATAATAATAATAGGCATTTAAAGCGCGCCAGTATCTGTCTCAAGACATGCTCATGGCGCAGTACAAGAAAAACCAAAAACTATTAGGAACGATTATAACTCAAAATTTAGTGGGCCTGACGTTTCGATCCTAGCAGGTCCTTTCTCAAAGACAGAGTGACAAAGATAAAACAGATACATGTACACGAAGGAAGGGGTAGAGAGTGAAAAGGACACGGATGAGAAACAAAGGACAAAGAGGAAAGCTGGTAGGGTGAGAACAAAGGGAAGGGCACGGAGTAGGGTAGGGATTAGTAAGAAGAGGGGGAAAGATCCCAGAGAGAAGTGTGGAGGAGTGAACACAAACAAAGGATAATCAGAAAGCAATTATATCTGCTAACAAAGAGGTAGTGTTTAAGGTAGCTCTAGAGGTAGTGTTTAAGGTGGAGGTAGGTAGAGGTAGTGTTTAAGGTAGAGGTAGGTAGAGGTAGTGTTTAAGGTAGAGGTAGGTAGAGGAAGTGTTTAAGGTAGAGGTAGGTAGAGGTAGTCTTTAAGGTAGAGGTAGGTAGATGTAGTCTTTAAGGTAGAGGTAGGTAGAGGTAGTGTTTAAGGTATAGGTAGGTAGAGGTAGTGTTTAAGGTAGAGGTAGGTAGAGGTAGTCTTTAAGGTAGAGGTAGGTAGAGGTAGTGTTTAAGGTAGAGGTAGGTAGAGGTAGGTAGAGGTAGTGTTTAAGGTAGAGGTAGGTAGAGGTAGTGTCTAAGGTAGAGGTAGGTACAGGTAGTCTTTAAGGTAGAGGTAGGTAGAGGTAGTCTTTAAGGTAGAGGTAGTGTCTAAGGTAGAGGTAGGTAGAGGTAGTGTTTAAGGTAGAGGTAGTGTCTAAGGTAGAGGCAAGTAGAGGTAGTGTTTAAGGTAGAGGTAGGTAGAGATAGTGTTTAAGGTAGAGGTAGGTAGAGGTACATATAGTGTTTAAGGTAGAGGTAGGTAGAGGTAGTGTTTAAGGGCAACTTTGAAAAAAAGATCGATCACCCCCATGAGGGACAGCGAGCAGAAAGGAACCATATCCGTTCGTTTGCGATAACCTCTCCAATATGGCTTACCTGCCAGTATTTAGTGCAGACTATGAGCACAGTGCGGAGGGTGAACGCGCAGCAAGCCAGAGTCTGGGCATTGTGGCATCTCAGCGGCTTGCACTCCTCCTCAAAGTGGGGCTCCGTGTTCTGCGGGACACCAACGGAAAAAAACGGAGGGCAATAAACAAAAAAAGGCTGCAGACTTCTCACTGACACAAAAGCCCTAAATCATTCAAAAGCCGAAAGCTCTCATCTAATTAAAAGCAAGACTCACTTAAAGCCCCTACACAACATTGGTAGGATCAAAAAACAGAAATGTTCACAGATTCGCATGAAACTTATACAGTTTGAAGATGGTTATGGTAGAAACCTCACACTGAAATATTTCTGCCTAAAATGCTGTATTTTTTTAGAAAAAAATAATTTCGACTGGACTGGTCCAAGTCATTTTTCTTTTTATTTGTTGGACATCAAATTGAAAAAAATACTGCATCCACTTTGTGTGATCCCTAAGCTGCTGTAGCCAGGTTTACAACAACTTGTTGTTTGTTGGAGATACGTGTATACTTCAGTTAATGGTTAAATGTTTCTGGCTAGTGCCCTTACCCCAGCAAATACTAGTTGACTATTTGGGAGGGCCACCATCTAAGGGCTGAATAGCTCAGACGGTAAGAGCGCTGGTGTGCAAAACAAGAGGTCCCAGGTTCAAGTCCCGGTCCAGTCAAAGTTTTCTTGACCATTCGTACACCGAAAGTTCAACCAACAAGAGCTTACCGACATGAGCAAAAACCAAAACGTAGAAAGCCTGATGTTTCAATCCGAGCAGGACCTTTCTAAAAGGCAGAGGGCAGTTGTTGCATTTTGGGAAAGGCCCTTCTAGGATCGAGACATCGGGCCCTCTGAAAAAAAAAAATGACAGGGACTTCACGAGCCACACCTTGTTCTCTGCTCCACACAGGTTCCAGACCTTGAGCATGCCACTCTTGGAGATTCCAATGATGACGTCCTCTGTTGAGTGTGATCAGAAGAGATGCAATCACCAGTGAGGTCGGGGTTTACATAAGACTTGAAGGTTTGCATGGTGGAAATACTAAAGGCCGCCGCACACGAGAGCTATCTGCTGAGCAAAAATTCTCTCGAGGTCGTTAGCTCAGCACGTACCTCTCGTGTGCGCTGAACATTTGGTGAGATTTCTGCCAATATCTATCTTGTTTGATTTTTTTCGCCTCTCGTGGATGAAAACTCTTCGTGTGCGGCGACTTGAGCTACAAGCTGGGCACAAAAATCTATTTTTGGAAGCCATCACGTGAACAGAGCGTGCGCTTTCATTGGCCAGTTGTGATTTGTGCTGAGCTAACGACCTCGAGAGAATTTTTGCTCAGCAGATAGCTCGCGTGTGCGGCGGCCTTAAGTGGAAGGTTTGTGGTGACACCATGTATCACTTCTCTTTCAAGAAGGAGTGTAGCTCTGAAAAGAGCTGGTAACTAGATTTTTTCAGGTAGTGTGTGCTCTGCCCGTCGTCAGCTTAGGCTCTGGCTTTGTCTTGCTCTCTTTAATCTAGTTTTTCAAGAACAAGCAATGAAAACGGGATGCCTCTGGCTTCATTTTGGAATGTCACACAGCGTTTCGAAAAAAAAGAATCCAAAGCTTCCACTTCAACAATGAACTCCAACCTGTGATTTAAGCTTTTGGATAACAGAGTCAAAGCCAGAGCCGAAGCCTAAGCCGGGTTTTGGAAAAAGGGCTTCCATATCCATCCACATACTCTGAAATGAGGACCCTCGTCCGTGGAATGTATCCATTCACGTCCATTGTCCTTGGCTGTTCTTGACCATGTGGGGCCAAACTCTCTCTTAAGATCTCCTCCCCATTTTGTCGGGGTGCCTCGTCACACACTGAACACTGAATCTCAATTGAAAAACCCATTTTTTCGGGGTGTCCCTTAACACACTGAACACTGAATCTCAATTGAAAAACCAATTTTTTCGGGTTGTCCCTTAACACACTGAAAACTTAATCTCAATTGAAAAACCAATTTTTTCGGAGTGTCCCTTAACACACCGAAAACTTAATCTCAATTGAAAAACCAATTTTTTTCGGTGTGCCTCTCAAAACCCCTACACAACATTGGTAAGATTGAAACACAGATTCACATGATTTACATGAAACTTATACAGTTTGAAGTTGGTTATGGTAGAAACCTCGCACTAAAATATTTCCGTCTAAAAATGCTGTATTTTTGGAGAAAAGAGTAAAAGAAATTGCTTACATCTCACCAAGTACATCTCACAGTACGGCATTGAATGCTGCATTTTCGTGAAACAAATGAAGCGGTTTTCACGATTTTCTCGACACTCGGTTGGCGGATTGAGCTGAAATGTTCACAGGTGTGCTATTTCATGCATATGTTGGTTCAGACAACGTATGGACGCTATTCGTTGACCTCGACCAATATTGTGTAGGGGCTTCAACACACTGAAAACTGAATCTCAATTGAAAAACCCAATTTTTTGGGGTGCCTCTTTAACACACCCTGAAAAATGTCAAAAAATCAGATCGCGATCCGATTTCTCTTTTCTTTTCTCTTCTCTTTTCGGCGAGGGGAGCGGTTGCTAGACCCCCCGAGGGTCGGGACTCGGGAGCCTACACTGTACCTTGTCTCTTGAGAGGCCGGATGACGCAGAGCGTACTGATCCAGTCTGGGGCCACCTTGGAGGTGAGCGTGAAGAGCAGCTCCAGACTGGTGGCGTCAAAGATGTGGACGTCGGCAAAGTAGCCGTGGCAGATGACCCGAGACTCACGGCTGGTGCCCTTGGTGGCCTGGTACGTCTGCAGTGGTGGACGGGGGAGCGGGCAACCGGTCAAAACAGAGCATTCGTGGACCATACACTCATAAGGTACTCACTGATAAGGACTGTGGGGAATTTTTTTATTTTTTTTATCAACACTGTCGTTGGGGACACTAACTATGCTAGCATTTGCCCACACCACCAAACTTACGTGGGCAGTCTTCCAAAAGTTTTCGGAGAGGTCAGTCGCCCCTGTGGAACAGTCCACAAAAGAGTTCCCTATTGTGAGTCGTGCGAGTGAGGAAAGGCCCAGGGAAGAACGTTTCAATTGTATTTAGTCCAGGCCCATTGGCCGGCGAGTCGTCACACCATGGGAAGACGCTGCATGTAAATTAGGAGGGACTGGTCGCTGCCCGCTGGATGAGGAGTGGCCCATAGCATAACAAGTTGCCCGAGTCGTCTCTGGATCTGGGATCGTACCCCAACCCCCCCCCCCCCTCCCGGCTCAGCACACGCTGGCGGATCCCCGTTCACACCTATGCGTGTTACGACAAGGACCATAAGGTTTTCACTCACTCATTAGATGGCGGCCTTGTCTTTCCTTACCTTCCCTTCCCTGGGGTGGAAGTATTCAATGATCAGCTGCCATATGATGGTCATAAGATAATGGACTGTAACATGTGTATAAATTACACAGCTGGGTACACCAATGATCAATTTGCCCTTCCCAAATACTGGTAGTACATGTAGTTAACACTCTATCATCCTCAGTGCTTTTCCACTGGTTATCAAGATGTACTACAAATCACAATGGAAATGGGATGCAGCATCTATCTCAGTGTTCAAAATCAATGGCTGCAAATAGCATACAGGTCTATTGACAGTTGCAAGCTTCCATAGACCCATGTGCAATTTGAATCCGTAGCTGGTTGCCACAAGACGGGGCCTAATACTCACGTGCATGACGGTGGGCACGCCTTGTAGCTTGGTCTGCTCTATGCACCTCCCGTCGCACACATCCCATAGGCACAGCTCACTGGGGAGTCAGGAGACCAGACAGGGTTGTTAAGGTCTTTGGGTCAGACAGAATCCTGGCAATTTGAAGGCCATCAGTTGTTGGGGAGAACTGTGGACGACTAGTTTATTAGAACCGGGTAACTTGAAAAAGACATGGGGGGCTAGCTCCAAAATGGTTGACGGTTGTCTTCAATCACTGGTCAACCAGCTTGAGTTTAGGTCAAGATGAGTCTAAGAACTGGGACCAGGAAAGAAACCATGGTCCTGAGGCTAATTCCAAATGGTAGACCACAGTAGTCAACCAATGTTGGACCAGCCTGGGCTGGGGTGAAGATGAGTCTACTGGGACCAGGAAAGAAACCATGGTCCTGAGGCTGGTTCCAAATGGCAGACCACAGTAGTCAACCAATGTTGGACCAGCCTGGGCAGGGGTGAAGATGAGTCTTCTGGGACCAGGAAAGAAACCATGGTTCCGAGGCTGGTTCCTGATGACAAACCACAGTAGCCAACCATTGGTCAACTAGCCTGGATTTGGGGTCAAGATGGAGCTACTGGGTCGAGGGGGACGATTTCATGAAACTCGTCTTATGATAATATAAATCTTAGGACTTAGGATGTGTCTTTGCTGGAAGATCGATTTCACCACGCTCATCTTATGCAAGAATCATCCTTTACACATATACTTTAAATCACTGGAAGAGGACGATCTGTTTAATGCAGCGGCTGCACCATGCCCAATTGATTCAATTTGACAACTACATGCAACAGCTGTAGACACGGTTTTCTTGCAAGCACATTAGATGATCATGTACAACATTGCTGATTGGCTGTGTATTTTCCTACTACTGGTACTAGCTTTGCAATCAGAAAGAAGCACTAAAATATTAAGACAAGTTCAGCTACAATATAGGAAGGTTTGCGGTGACACCATGTATAAGGTCTCTTAAAAGAAGAGGTGTGGTTCTGAAAAGAACCTGGGTGGTAACTCAACGTTTCGACCAGTATGTTCTGGTCGTCATCAGGAGAAGGTCAGAGCATACTGGTCGAAACGTCGAGTTACCACTCAGGTTCTTTTCAGAACCACACCTCTTCCTTTAAGAGACCTTATACATGGTGTCACCGCAAACCTTCCTATATTGATTCACCCACCATGCAAAGCCTTAGGCCTAAGTCTTTTTTAAGTTCAGCTATGTTGCTATAGATGTTGAGACATGTTGAACGCATCTGGGCTTTGGTGAAATCGATCCTAGGACACGTCCTGACATAGGACGAGTTACCCTTCCTAAGAGGAGTCATAGTGTTTCATACTAAAACCGGCAGCAGGACAGAAACCCCGGTTATTGGGGCTGGTTCCAAATGGCAGACAATTAGTCAACTAGCAATCAACCAGTCTAGGTTTGGGTCCAGGTAAAGGACCTTGTGCGGAGGTTTAGGGAGAGGACTGCCAAGCACCAACCCATTTTCGGCAGCACTGATGAAGGTGGAGGACTCCCAGGACTCGCTGGCCCTGGCCAGACAAGTGATGGCAGCAGAGTGTCCCAGTAGCATGTTCCTTGGGACAACCTGAGGGAATCGGACAGATACAAATCGTTGACATCACCGGCAGTTCTATCACCACAGCTTTGTCCCCAAACAAACAGCAGAAATGATCAAAAACTGACAGGGAAACTCTAGATGCATAGCACAGTTTTAATTCAAGGTTTTAACAGTTTTCAAATTTTGAAAAATTTGACTGAACCAGGAATTGAGCCCGAGGGCCCCGAGACCTCAGATTTTACGTACCAGCACTCTTACTACCTGAGCTATCCATCCCTTTGATGGTGAGCTTTCCAAATAGTAGTCATTTAGTCTTTGTCAGTTTTTTCCCTTTTTTTGAGATTTTTGCTTTAAATCTATACAACAGAGGAAAATTTGACTGGACAAGGATTTAAACCAGGGCCTCTAATCGCAAGAGACATCCGGACCTAAGGTGGGTTACAATTAAGAAGAAACCATTAGGCCTTGAAATCTGACGATCAAGGTTTGTTGGAGTAAGAACAGTCACTTGAATGAATATCAATCAATACAGTTACATAAGGAATTAGACCAAGTCCATGTTTGAGTCAGTGTGCCCAAGTTTGAGTCCAAGTCATGGAAAATAAGACTTAAAAGACTCGGACTTAAGAGCTTGAGTCTTAGTCACGAATCATGCACATCTGAAGGGAAGTCAACCGAGTGCAAGTCATGGAAAATAAGACTTGCATCGGACTCAAGAGTCTAAGTCGTGAGTCATGCAAAGCTGAAGGGAAGTCAACCGAGTGCAAGTCATAGAAAATAAGACTTGCATCGGACTCAAGTGTCTGAGTCTTAAGTCATGCAAAGCTGAGGGGAAGTCAACTGAGTCCAAGTGGTGGAAAACAAGACTTGCATCGGACTCAAGAGTCTAAGTCTTGAGCCTTGAGTCATGCAAAGCTGAGGGGAAGTCAACGGAGTGCAAGTCATGGAAAATAAGACTTGCATCGGACTCAATAGTCTGAGTCTTGAGTCTTGAGTCATGCAAAGCTGAGGGGAAGTCAACCGAGTGCAAGTCATGGAAAATAAGACTTGCATCGGACTCAAGAGAGTCTAAGTGAGTAAGTCTTGAGTCTTGAGTCATGCAAAGCTGAGGGGAAGTCAACCTAGTCCAAGTAGTGGAAAATAAGACTTGCATCGGACTCAAGAGTCTAAGTGAGTAAGTCTTGAGTCTTGAGTCATGCAAAGCTGAGGGGAAGTCAACCTAGTCCAAGTGGTGGAAAATAAGACTCGAGTCAGACTCAAGAGTCTAAGCCTGAGTTGAGAGTCATACACAATCTGAGGGGGGGGGGGGGACCACCAGCATACCTGCATACTATCGTTGAGATCCCAAAGGCATATGTGGCCATCGTGGCATCCAGTAATGATAGTCCTCTGGTCTGTGGTGATCAGCACGGCGGAGACGCAGTGGGTCGGGGCGTTGTTACCCCACAGCACCACGGGGATGACAAGCCCACTGGACGTCATTCTCTGCCAATGCCGGACTTCTCTTACAAGGTCCTCCAAATGAAGCAGGCTCAGGTAATTATGCGCGCAAGGCCGGCTTCTGTCGGGAAAGACAAATAAAGAATGGTGCACTAAATAAACAATCAAACATAACACAAACCACGAAAGCGAGCAATGACAGGGAAATTGCAAACAATTCATGATTTTAAGGAAATTGAAAATATTGAAAAAATGGCAAAGAAAACCCGGCCATGAAACCTCTGGTTTTGAATACCATCTCTCTTGCCATCTGAGCTATCCAGCCCTTAGATGGCGGCCTTCCCAAATAGACCACTAGTCTTTGCCGGTGTGTGGGCGCCACAGCCAGTCATAAGAATTCAACCATTAAAAGCCATACATATCCAGGGATCATGCCCCCGCTTTCATTCAGATGCAAACATCTGAATTTTTTAAATTCTGAACATTCTTTTTAACTTAGAGTAATGCTTACTGACTGGCCACAATGCACATACTCGGTTAAGTATATGACTAGAGTAGAGTAGAGCCTAGACCTGACGTTTTTATCCTTTGTTTCTCAAACTCAAAGATTATAATATAAATGACATTGAAAAATGACAAGGACAAAAACAGATAGAAAGGAAGAGTCATTTAATACTACAATACGAAACAGACGACAAAAATTTTAAGAGTCACAGGGAAATTGGTACTATGGTACTGGTAGTGGTAGTGGTAGTGCCAGTGGTAGACAGTATCTAATCTCCCGATACGATCCAGTCAAAATTTCTTGGCCATTTTTTTTTAACATCCTGCCATACATTACATTTTACAAATTACATACAATGTCATCTGTCTGATCTAGCTGATAATTTAATAAAATACACTGTAAATGTAATGAAATTGAAGAGAACTGTATTCAGTATTCTCAATACAAATTGTTATTATTATTAATAGATTCAAATTGCTACATAGGATACCATACTGCTAGGAAAAACTTATATACATGCCATATTATTTAAGCTTCTTTCGAAATTCCATCATTAGTGAAAACAATATCCGATTCTGAGTCATTCCGAAAGTCGTGTGATTAATGCACACGGCACTGTGCACAATGACAATACTGACTAGTGACTACACGCCCACAAAATGTGAACAGTATATTTCGTGCTCGTATGGGCAGAAAAAGCAATGAAAACTCACCTTGTTCATCTCAAATGCATCCAAAATGACAAACGAAAACAACTGTCATCATGTCCAGAGGAGCCACTTGAGAACAACTTACATTTCGAAGGTTTTTTGCTGCCCGTCAGACTCAGAAAATTTTACAGGTCTTCTTACATAAAATAGAATTGGTCTTGTACCCTTTTTATACGAGTTATTTTTGCAATAGATGGAAAAATTGAATGGGCACCTGACTACCTATACGATAGATCGGATACGATTTGCGTTTTAATAAATACATACACTGTACATGTATCGATACAGTGTAAATGTATGGGCACATATAAGCATTTATTTAATCCATGGAGGAAGGAAAGCCAAGTTACAACCTGTCAAAATGTGCATGAAGGTTATTGCTTATTTTCGATGCTACTGTAATACTGAGATATACACAGGCATCAATAAAACTTATGATTAAATTAAACCCCTTTACATGTAGAATTAGAAATAAAACCAACATTAAACGTATCCGAGAATTACGACCTTTGACCCCTCTCATCTTAATAACAACATCATTTCTAATTCTAAATAGGGTCCTAATCGTTGGGACTGGCAAGTGTCATTTACCAGTCGATGAAAAAGGTGAAAGGGAGTCTGTGAGTTTCGGTTTGGCTCGGATTGTCGCCGCCATAATGAAGAAAATCCAGCAGTTTGTCGAGAAGAAAAGGACCGACCACAAATTCAAGCAAGCTGGGAGCGGCCACAGGCTTGACGAACAGAGACAAATGTAAGGAAGCCGTCGAGGGGCTGAGGGCCGGGATGGAGGGGGGGGGGGGGGTTGCGGGGTACATAACTTCACTCTTCAGAAGGAATCCTTTCCTGTTCAACTCCTTCAAGTAATAGCTTTCTCCCTCTTTATACATTTTAATGGGATAACATAACATTGGTCGAGATCAAAGAATAGCATCCATACGTTGTATGATCCAGCAATATGCATGGAAATAGCAAACCTGTGAAAATGTCTGCTCAATCCCGAATCCGCCAACAGTCTCGAGAAAATAGTGAAAAACCGCTTCATTTGTTTTGCGAAAATGCAGTATGTTCCAAAAAAATGTTTGGATCTCATTGACACATAAACGATTTCTTTTACTCTAAAAAAAGATACAGCATTTTCGGCAGAAATATTTCAGTGCAAGGTTTCTACTAATCGCAGTGGCTGTGTTTACGTGACAGTCACCCGAAACTCAAAATTTCAAAATTCGCTAAAAAAAAGGGTGACTTATCGGGTCCAAGTTACTCTGACTAGTGTTTACGGCAGTCATCCATGTGGTTCCCTGACGTACTTAGCAATATTTGTCAGGATGTTTAGCTCTATCAACGAATACCGGTAGTCAACCAGCCTGCAATGCTGACGAATACTTTCAAGTGAGGGAACCACACGGATGACTGCCGTAACAACAATAGCCACTGCGTTCTACAATATAACCATCTTCAAAATGTATTCATGTAAATCTGTTAACATTTCTGTTTTTCGATCTTAAAGGTGACTTTTCCAGTTCAAGTCAAACAAATAAAGGAAAAACTGCCTGGATCTCAGGGTTCAAACCCCAGTCCAGTCAAAATTTTCTTTGTCATTTTTCAAAATCGTTTAAAATGTCCAAGTCAGTTTTTTTCCTTTATATGTGTTTGTCTTCTTTTAAATTTCAGTTCATTCTTGTACGGCAAGCAAATTCCACCACTGCTGTATTGAATAATAGTATTTCTGTTTCTTCCAACTCCGATCTTTCGTGTCCCCGGCCAAAGGCCTGTTGCTCAGAGTTCCCAGCCGGAAGCTAACAGAGTCATGCCGACTTCCAGTGCGCAACGGGCAGGGGAGGCTGCCCTCGCGAGGCTGCAAACGGAGAGGCCCGGATCCTCCAAGCAGGCGAGAGCTTACAGAGCAGGTCGGTGCACTAGAAGCTGGAGTCGGCATTGGCCGTGGAGCTCAGCAACTCACCTTTTTTTTTTCAAAGAGGATGTCATCCCAAATAGTCCCCTATCTTTGCCAGGGTGGGGATGCCAGTTAGGAGATATACAGTGGTTCAACGTCGCTATAATGAACGCCGATATACAGAACATTCGGCTATAACGAACATACCCTTTGGCTCCCTATTTTTTTTTTACACAATATTTGGCTACAATCAGTATAACAAATGATCGCTATGATCGCTTTACCGGACTATTTCCATGGATCCCAGGATGTTCGTTATGGCGTTGTTCCATTGTATAACCATTGGTGTTTTTGGTACAATCTCCTGCTATTGTCTTCAAGCCTTCAAAGGCCAAGTACATCAATTTCTCCTTACATAAGAAACCAAATGTTGTTTATCCTTTATTTTACCATCACTATTCATAAGTTATCTGGTGAGATGCTGTGGACCATTGATTGGCCTTCAGGAATTTTTTCTTAAGTTCTGGAGGGCTATTGTTCACATTGTTTATATTGTTTATATAAAAAAGGCACTAAAAAGATATAAGGCCGTTTCACACTAGACAAATCTTGGGGTTGACGCGGGGTTGAAAATCGACAAAGTTTCCCTCTTGCCAATTTTCAACCCCACGTCAACCTCGCGTCAACCCCGTGTCAGTGCTCCGGACCAGGGTTGAAATTTCGCCCAGGGTTGAAACTCTCGACCCAGCGAAGTGGGAAAAAAAACGGGTTGAGTTCGCCCCGGGTTGAGAGCCGTGGGATTTGTTTATCATTATTGACGCATGCGTAATGTTGTACAATGCGCTCGCGATGCGCTGCACAAGTTTCTAGTGTGAAAAGTCCGCGGCAATCTTGGGGGGTTGAAGTCGCCCCGGGTTGAAATCAGCTTGCTTTGCACGAATCATGTGTGAAACGATACCGGGTTGAACGCGGGGTTGAGAAATTCGATTTTCAACCCGGGGCGAGAATTTTTCAACCCGGGTTGGGAGGCTGTAGTGGGAAAAGACTTATAGACTACCGTATGACCGCAGGGATCGCGCCCCCTTGTACCAACAGATCTCAATAGTGTACTGCTGTTCAGCAGGTTTCATATCTGGTAATCACTCCATCCCTGTCCATCTTGAGCTCTTTCTTTCATCCTTGGATACGGCTCTCTCTCTCTCTCCCTCTCCCTCTCCCTCTCTCTCTCCCTCTCCCTCTCTCTCTCTCTCTTTCTCTCCCCTTCTCTCTTTCTCTCCCCTTCTCTCTCCCTCTCCCTCTCTCTCTCTCTCTCTTTCTCTCCCCTTCTCTCTCCCTCTCTCTCCCTCTCTCCCCTCTCTCTCGCTCTCTCTCTCTCCCTCTCTCCCCCCCTCTCTCTCTCTCCCTCTCTCTCTCTCTCTCTCGCTCTCTCTCTCTCTCTCTCTCTCTCTCTCTCTCTCTCTCTCTCTCTCTCTCTCTCTCTCTCTCTCTCTCTCTCTCTCTCTCTCTCTCTCTCTCTCTCTCTCTCTCTCTCTCTCTCTCTCTCTCTCTCTCTCTCTCTCTCTCTCTCTCTCTCTCTCTCTCTCTCTCTCTCTCTCTCTCTTTGATGTTATCTAGCACCATTATTCGCCTCCTTTCTCTTGGCCTTTTTCCCTCTCGTCATCATCCCTCAAAGTCCATCAGATGTCCATCATTTTCATCAAATGAAGAAAAGCAATTTGCTGTAAACCCGGCAGAATAGCAATCAACCAATTTAGAGGCAGCCTTCCAAACAAGGGAAAGTAAAATGAGTGGGAGATTGAATTCAGTAATGGAAAGGTTTTTGTAGACTGGGATTTTATGCCCAGCCTCCGTATTTGGGTGTTAGTTACTTTTGATTGAATGAATTGTTTTACTGTCTTGCTCTTCCATACAGCCTTGGCAGAGAGAGAGGTGGAGCAAGCCGCCTTGGAGAGTAGGAGTAGTGCATCCTCATTATCACAGGTACAAATGAAGATGCATTCTTTGCCTCTCTCCCTCTCCCTCTCCATCTTCTCTTTCTCTCCATCTCCTTCTCCCTCTCTCTCTTCCCCTCTTTCTCTTTCTATCTAAGTATCTCTATGTACTGTAAAGTATTGCCCTGTCTCTCACAGTCTCTCAGATTAAGTCTATTTCAAGTCTCAGTCTCTGTCTCACTTCCTCTTTCAGTCTCTGTCTGTCTGTATGTCCTCACTTGCCTCATTGTCTGTTTGTTGCTCTCAGTCTTACTGTCTCTCTGTCTCTCTTTCAGTCTCTCTGTCTCACTATTTCTCTGTCTCTCTGTGTCACTGTCTCCCTCTCTCAACCTCTCACTGTCTTTCTGCCTCTCTCTGTCTCTCACTGTCTCACTATCTTTCTGTCTCTCTCTGTCCCACTATCATTATCAATCTCTCTCTTTCTCTTGCTGTTTATTGCCCTCTCTCTCTGTCTCACTGTTTGTGTGTGTGTGTGTTTGTTTTATGCAAAATCACTCAAAACAAGGCTGAAAAGCCACTAAAGGTTAAGAGATAGAGAAAGAAGGAGATAGAGAGGGACTCAGGAAGGCTGGAGATAGGAATTAACATTCCTTTTAAAAAGGGCAAGATCGTAGGCAGGGGGAAAGCAAGAACCAGGAAGGGAATTCCAGGTAAGAAGCAGTTCCGTTACCTCTCCATTCTACACCTTGGGACAGATAGAGAAGCTTGCATAGAGTGCTTGCATAGAGTAGGATAATGAGCTTTTTTTCATACAAGCATACACAAGGTATGCAACCTCATGGGCCTCACTCTACAGTCAGGTGCAAGTGCGGTGCACAAAAAGACAAGTTACATGCAAACATGCTCAAGACTATTACCGCGTTCATCCGTCTGCTGCTCAGGCTTCTGGCAGACCCACGTCCCCCGACCAGCCGGCCTTCCACGACGACCAGTCTCTGGTGTCGGTCAGCGGGGTGGCCTTCCGCTGCCCGCTGGGCTGTCCGGAGGCCCTGCCCAAGGCAGCAGTGGACGGGCACCTCCACCTCTGCCTGCTGACCCGAGTAAGTCCCCACAGTCTGACTCTAAAGCCCTGTCCGCACTGGACTTAATGTTGGTAACTTGACCATTTGTGACCCGGCACAGCATAATGAGGAATAACCCCCACTTTTGAGATTTTGAGATTTTCTAATGATGTGAACGAGTATACCATTAGCTTTCAAATGATATCAAATTTATTTCCGTGTGAACTTTGTTGTAAATAGTACAAGGGGACTTCGCTCGTTTATTGGGTACCAGACACAAGACAGCAGCACCAGTCTAACTCCTCGAAAAAGGCCATTCAAAAGGCAAGAACTTTACATTTTCATGAAAACTGTTCACAAACACTCCCCCGAAATCCTCGTTTTTGTTCAACATTTAGAGACGGATTTCGGAAAAATCCTTTGGACACAATATCCTCCAATACATTAACTTTCCGAAAATACAAAAAAAAAAAAATTGATTTTTAATAAAATTGAGAAGATACTTTGACTTCGGGCGTTGTTTACTCGAAAAGTGTTTTGTTGGGATATTCCTCATGTCGCTGTACCGGGTCACATTTTAAGTCCAATGTGGACAGCCCAGGAAGTTTTTCTCCCAGGTATCTTACTGTTGTAAAGAACATGATGATTGTTCGACTTGTTTGTTCAAACAAGGCTTTTCACCCTCGAAATCTATGAAGAACATTCCAGAGTTTGAACCCGAGACCTTACCAGAATACCCACTATTCAGTCACGTGATGACATCGCGCAATCGGTCAATTCAAATTGTGGTGACGACCCTTCCACCCCTTCCTCTTGCAGCTGCTGCCCGAGAATCCATTGGAGGCCTCCGCCAAGATGGTCCACACTCTGAATAAAGACAAGGAGAAGAGACAGGCAGGCGTGGACATCATGTGCAAGTGAGTTGGGATGTAGCCAGTGAGAGCCAGGGATGTAAGACTTCCGGAAATTTCCAGTGTGATGGCGTGATTCTTTTTTTTTTCTTTTTTTTTCATGTCGAACAGGTATCTGAAACTGCTCATTTTTATCTATTAAAACCCTTAAAACTGAAGGGTGCCTGCACCCTTGCCAAAAATCTCCCGGTCGCCAAAGCGCTCACTCACAGTCGCACCTCTCGGTCGATTAAGTGCTCACTTGCAGTCGCACAATTTATTGGCCTTCGGTGATTTTCAGGAAATGACTTTGTCGGTCACTTACATCCCTGTAATACCATCTGAGCTATCCAGCCCTCAGATGGCGGCCTTCCCAAAGAGTCAATCAGTCTTTGCCAGGGTGGAGGCACCAATCAGAAGCATTCAACCATTTTTTCTCCAGCCGTATAATTCCAGGGATCACGCCCTCCGTTTTCATTCAGATGCAAACAACTAATTGTTTTAAAGCTGGCTACAGCAGTATGGGGATCACACCAAGTGGATGCAGATTTTTTTAAATGTGGATGTGATCCGCTGGAAATATACTGCAGTTAATGGTTTTATGCAGTTCAGGGATCACACAAGTGGATGCAGCTTTTACCAAAAGGAAAAAAACAGTCAGGTTTTCCTTCATTTGCTTCACTTAAAAATGTTTTATCAATTTCTATTTTGGCAAACAAGCAATGGAAAAACTGACTGGAAATTTTTAACAAATTGCAAAATCGGCAAAGAGAACTTTGACTGGACTGGGACTTGAACCTGAGAACGGTGCTCTTCCATCTGAGCTATCCAGCCCTTAGATGGTGGCCTTCCCTGATAGTCAACTAGTCTTTGCTGCAGGGGGGCTGCCAGTCAGAAGCAATTCAACCATTGATTGCCATATATCTCCAGGAATCACATGCCCGCTTTCATTCAGATGCAAACGACCAATTGAGATTTGGAGGTTTTCATGGTGAGAATAGTAGAAGAACTAATGGGTTTGCGGTAACACCATGCACCATGTATGAACCACACATACAAAAGAGAATTTTGCATGGTGCTACCGCAAACCTATTACTTCTAAACCTGGCTACAGCAGCGCGGGGATCACACAAAGTGGAAGCAGCTTTGTTTGACCTAATTTCTACATTAATTGATAGTACTACATGTATTTGGACTAGCTTGAGATGAATGATGATTATTAGCTTTTCCGCCGCGTAGCGGAAAAGCTATTGTTCTTGTTCTGATTTTTTTTTTTTTTCTTCTTCTTCTTCTTCTTCTTCTTCTTCTTTTTCTGGTCGGAATTTTCCCATAGACTTTGCACAGGGTTTTTCTGTCCGGCACTTTTGCCATTGAACACACTTGGATTTTTTTCAAACTTGGCAAATGCATAAAGCCAATGTTGAACTAGTGCACAGTGGTCTTGAAAATGTCATGACGTCATCATGTGTCACGTGACAGCGCTTTAAAGGTGCAAAATTCAAACTCCATTTTAAGCAAAAATGCAATTTCGTTGGGTTTCAATTTTGCACTATATCTAAGTTGGGAAAAGGTGTATCCAAAAATTGCCCTCATTTGATCGTGACGTCATCTCATGAATATGAATATGAGGTCATGAACTTTTGCTATTTCAACATTCAATTGAGCATATTTGGCCAACGGAGCAAGATTTTTTTCATTTTTTCGATTATATCTATTGGGGATGTAGTTTATAAACACCGTCCGGGGCCAAAATGCCATGACGCAATCGTGACGTCATCAAAATGCGTGTTTTTAAAACGCATATTTGCCAAAGGTCAATCGTCTCGAAACTTGGTGTGCAGGTAGCTATTGTGCTAGACATTCATAATCCTGAGTTTGGAAGCAATCGACTATTGTTCAGAATTATTATGATTTTTTGAAAAATATAATGATGTCCCATAGACTTTGTGCACAGAATATGCACGTGCGTTTTGGGTTAGGAATTGAGGTTACGGGTTCGAATCCCGTTGATGTCAATTTTTTTTTTTTCAATCTTTTTTTTTTTTTTAAGAGAACCAGATGCGGAAAAGCGTTATGTTCTGTTAGCCAACAGACATAAATCTCTAGTTATCATTACATTCATTTTTATAATGCAAATTCCATTATACATGTTCAAATGCACTTTACATAAAAATTAACAGGCGCTAAACCAATAATAATAATAAAGCTAAAATGCACATTGATACATTAAACGAAATACATACACATAATAGAAAGACATTCAGCAGTGTATATATATAAAAGACAGATACCATTATACATACATACATTAAATGAGTACGATTTTATTCGATTCAACGAACCATTCCCATTCGCAAACTCTCCACTGTTTTTTTTCCCCCCGAGGTATCTTGAGAATATCTGCTGCCACCCGGGGGAGGATAAGTACCAGCGCATCCGAATGGGCAACAAGGCGTACCAGGAGAAGGTGGCAAGCCTGGAGGGCTCCCAGGAGTTCCTTCAGGCAGTGGGCTTCCTGCCCAAGATGCTCCCCCACCAAGGTACCCAGACCCTGGGGGTCACACTCTGACACACTCTGCAACTGTTCAATTGAAGCGCTTGTTAGTGCTAAATTTTAAGATTTACATTTTGGTAATTTTAGTCAGTAAGCAGTTTGCAACATCACCTATTACTTTAGTAGTAACTATAAGCAGTTGAAACTAGAGTAATATGCCAAAAATGTCGCAAAACTACTTGCTGACTAAAATGACCAAAACGCGAATATAAAAAGGGTCTGACGTTTCGATCCTAATAGGAACTTTCTCAAAGGCAGGACTGAAACGTCAGGCCCTCCTAATTTTTTGGTATTTCTTAATGATACGCATTCACAATCCTCATTAATTGCATTATTACAGTATTATCATTTAGTTTTCAGAAATTGTGAATGCATATAATATATGAGGGTACGGTTTGCGGTGACACCATGTACAAGGTCTTGTAAAGAAGAGGTATGGTTCTGAAAAGAACCTGAGTGTACCATACCATATCCTCCACAATCCTCCAATGTGAGTTCGTGCAAGATCCTCCACAATCCTCCAATATGAGTTTGTGCATGTATATGTACCCCACTGCCTCAATCCTCCACAGCTAAGTACATGTAATTGGATCCTAATTATTACAGTTGACCATGTGAAAGCAAAGTGCATACTAGCAAGACAGTACGTGCATGGAGCTATAAGTAGGTAGCTCCATGGTACGTGCCTTTGTCAAAGTTCCACAGCTTCTCATATCCTCAAAAATCCTGCAGTGTAAAATTTACAACCTTCCTCAATCCTCCACAATCCTCCAATGTAAATTTTACAACCTTCCTCAATCCTCCACGTTTCTCCAGTGTAAATTTTACAACCTTTCTCAATCCTCCACAATCCTCCAAGTGGAAATTTTCATACCTGCCTCAATCCTCCATTACCCCCGGAGGATTGTGGAGGATTGAGGAAGGTTAGGGTTATTAAATTAAAAGAGATTATACATGGTGTCACCACAAACCCTCCTATATTGTTTCATCCACCATGCAAAGCCTTAAGTCTTATTTATATTGAATGCATATAGTTAAGAAATACCATAAATTAGGAGGTCCTGACGTTTCAATCCCAGCAGGACCTTTCTCAAAGGCAGATAAGAAAACTTCTCACATTGTGATTCCTCCGCGCAAACCTGGGAAGTCTTATCACCGCAGTGACCAAGTGATTCCTTGGACCGTACACATAACCCTGACATTGAAATCAGTGTGTGTCTTGGTTTTTTTTTTATTACCCCTGGACCGACAGATGCTGAGGAGGCCTTCCTTGTCCTGACGGAGGACGCCAGCAGTGACTTGGGCAAGTTGGAGCGAGCGACCGAAATGCTGCGAGCCGGTCAGCCCTTGCGGGCCGATCTGCACAGAGACCTGAGGGTCTATCGCAAGTCCAGCCAGGCCGGTCAGTTCAACCTGCCGCCAGACTTCTACCGTCTGACACCCGAGGAGGTCAAACGGGAGCAACAACTCAGGTACGTCCAGCGACTAAGATAGTATCTACTTTCTTCCCAACGGTTTTTAGTTTTGCACAACTTTGAAACTGCCAGGGGCCAATTTCATAGAGCTGCTTAAGCGTGAAAATCTGCTAAGCAAGAAATTTCTCCCCTGGTTCAAAGGAGATTGACAACCATATTTCACTTGATGCTTGTTGTACTTGACTCATATTCTACTATTGGTTGCTTCATGTGAAATGCTAGTGGAATTTTGGCTGGCAAACCTGATTCTTTTGAGGAAGATTTTTCATGCTTATACAAATGTTGGTGCTTAAGCAGCTCTATGAAATTGGCCCCTGGTGTTTTGATCCTAGTATGACTGTTCTTAAAAGGCAGGAAGATAGGATTTGAAGGGTTGCATGGTGGAATCGGAAAGTTTACAGTAACACCCTGACCTGTTTCGAGATGGAGAATGGCTCTGGAAAGGCAGAAAGATAGGATTTTACAGTGTGCATGGTGGAAGTGGGAAGTTGGAAAGTTGGAGTATGGCTCTGAAAAGTGCCAGTAGCTCAACATTTCATTTTGTTCAAAGAGTTTATATGAGTCATTGAGTGAGTGAGTTACCAGGTTACTTTTAGCAGTTGGCCAGGAAAAGTAATCATCGGACTTGGAAGTGTGTGAGAGGTAATTTAACCTGGGCTGTTCTCACTGGACTTAAAATGGAGTTGAATCAAACTAAGTCCAATGGAAACACTGCTTAAAAGGAGCAGAGATTATGCAATAAAACAAACTTACCCTTTTCCCAAAAAATGTTTGGCTGTCAAGAACTTCTCCTTCTCTAACCAATGAAGTGTCTCTCCAAATCATCCAATCAACTTTCCTTCATGAGCTTGGCTTAATTTTGAATCGGTTTTTTTGGGGGGGAGGGGTGCAGGACTGAAGAGGTGGAGCGCTGTGCCGTCCTACGCACGAAGGCCATGAAGGAGGCTGAGGCGCAGAGAAACCTCAGGAAATACCGCTACGCTCTGCTCCGAGTGAGGTTCCCCGACGGCATCCTCCTGCAAGGTAAGCCGTGCCAGGGCTCCTGTGGTCACAAAAAACCTGGGAAAAGTCACGGAATTCGTCTGGAGTTTATTTCCGGTCTGGGGAAAATGCAACCTTAAAATTTTATCCACTTATGATATATTTGAATTGGGGGTACTTTCGAATTGAGAAACATTTTCTCGCCTAGCTTTTCAAAGATGGAAACAAAAAAAATCACCGATTTTCTTTGTCCATCTTTGTTTTTTCCTTCTTTGGTAGACTGAGCTGAGTATGACTGGATAACATTGAGCTGAATGAAATTAAGTTACACTTAATTATATTTAACCTGTTCTAGCATACTATAGTAATGGTCATTCTTTAGACACTGAACACCTGAGTCTAGATAAATTATCCAAGGAATACGGATCCTGGATGGGTTTTTTTTTTGGTGGAGCAGCTCAGGCGGGATTAAAACATGCGACTCCCGCATTCTTAGTGCAGACGTCCGTGTTCTGGCCGATTGCTTCAAACGTGGACAAGGCTCCCAACAACTTGGTCACATCTCTCCTGGGCCTAATTTCATAGAGCCGCTTAAGCGTGAAAATCTGCTAAGCAGGAAAATTCTTCCTCGTGTCAGCAGGATTACAAACTGCACTGCGATGTGTTGTCCATTGCTTCTGACTTGTATTCCACTCTTCTTTACTTGGCGTGAAGTTTGTGTAGGCAAGGGGATCCTGTGGCTCATGAGTTTTTGCGCTAAAGCACATTTTGGCGCTTAAGCGGCTCTATGAAATTGGCCCCTGGTTCAAACTCCCCAAATGTTAGAGGCCCTGACATTTCAATCCTAGCAGGACTTTTCTCAAATGTTAGAGGGCCTGACGTTTCAATCCTAGCAGGACTTTTCTCAAAGGCAAAGTGACAAGGACATACGCAGACAGTCGGAGGAATCCCTCTTCTTTCATCTTCACTGTCCTTTTCCCCTTTGATCCTCCCCACCCTTTTGTTTTTTTCCCCTTTTATCTCCCCTCCCTTTGTGTGTACATCTGCATCCCACTCCCTTCCCTTTTGTCCTTCCTCTGTCACGTGTGTCAGGGTTTTTCCTACCTGCTAGGATCGTGAAACGTCAGGCCCTCTAACCTTTGAGATTTTGGGGTTGCAGGTCATTTTAGTCAGTCAGCAGTTTGCAACAGCTTTTGGATATTTACTTCGGGTTTCAAACTTTGATGACAGGGACGTTCCACGCTGCCGAGAAGCTGTCCGCGCTGCTGGACTTTGTCCGGGGGAGCTTGACCAACGACTGGCAGCCGTTCCTGCTGACCGATGCCACTGGACAGAAGCTGACCGAGGAAGGCTGCAGCCTTGCCGAACTCAAACTGGTAGGAGCCACTCACCATCCCTAGAATTTGCCAAAATTTATTTTATTTTCATCGTGGGGGAGGAGGCTGACAGTGGGCTCAATACAGAAGTGAGATGAAAAAGGGGAGTTTGTGGGATGGATCTATTTCTCACCTTTTTTTTTAAAGGGAATAACAAAAAGGGGTTTTGTGTTCACAGTGAAAGTAACGAGGCAGTGGCATTTTCACAAAGAAATAAAGATGATGATAAAATATACAGTATTGATAATATGTCTCTCTTAAAATACAAAGTAACACAAAGATGTTGATTTAACTAATACCAGTGCCCTTACTACCAGAGCTATCCAGCCCTTAGATGGTAGCCTTCACAAAAAGGTCAACTAATCTTTGCTGGGGTGAGGGTGTCAGTCAGCAGCAATTCAACCATTACCGGTAACTGCCATTTATCTCCAGGGATCACACCCCCACTTTCATTCACATGCGAACATCCAATTGTTGTAAACCTGGCTACTACAGCTCAGGGATCACACAAATTGGATGCTTTTTTTTTTCAAGTTCAATTTCAATCAACCAAAAATGGGGAAACAAAAGTTATTGGGAACTTTCTGAACAATTTTGAGAAACGGCAAGGAGAATTTGATTGTTTGAACGTAACAGCGCTCTTACCACCTGAGCTGTCCAGACCTTAGATGGTGGCTTTCCCAAATAGTCGGCTATTTTTTGTTTTTCTGTGTGTGTGTGTGTGTTGGGCAGGCACCAGCCGCTGTCGTCAACTTTGCCTGGGACGCGGCCATATTGGCTGATGTCATCGCGGCCCAAGGGTCCGTTCAGGACCACAACTACCTGAAGCCAGAACTCCTGAGGAGAATCCAAATGCTCTGACCTCCTTCTTAGTGGCCTGGCATCGTAGCCCCTTTGTCTTTAATTCGGAGGCTGCACAGGACAGGATTCAAACCCATTACGCAGCGAAGTCTGTACAAATCCTCGTAAACACCCCGGGGGTTGAACTTTGACCAATGGGAGAGCTCCCCAACTACGCTTTGACTTTGCTACATCAGAAGCACGGGAAATTGTCCGCCTTTCATCAGAAATTAAATCCTTCTAGCCAAAAAAATAATTGAAAATGTCTTACTTTTCATATCTCCCAAGTTCACTATCTCTGCTATTGCGAAAGCTCCTGCTACCGGTAGGATCGAAATATCAGGCCCTTCTAGTTTTTTTACATTAGCATTTTGGTCATTTTAGTTAGTAAGCAGTTTGGAACATTTCATTTGGAACAAGTTCACTATTTTCTATTTGTTTTGTAACTACTGATTGAAGAACAAACAAATGTTTGCTGGGATTTTAGCTGGAGCCTCGGATTTGAAATACCAGCTCTCTACCACCTGAGCTATCCAACCCTTAGTTGGCGGGAGCCTTCCCAAATAGCCAACTATCTTTGCTGAGGTAAGGGCACCAGTTGGAAAAGTGGTTCACCATTAACTGCTATATATCTCCAGATATCACACCCACTCTTCTCTCATTCAGACTGAATAATCAATCACTTGTAAACCGGGCCACAGCAGTTTGGGGATCACACAAAGTGGAGACAGCTTTTGAAACTAAATTTTAAACTTCTAGTAAGATTTTCTTCTTTTTGGGTAATTTAGGGCAAAACCCAACCGGTTTCCTTTCCTTTGTATTTTTCAAATGAGGGATTTGTTTACAGACAAAAAGATTATTCACTTACTTGAATTGGCAATATAATAATTCTTCTAAATGTCACACAAGACAGGGACAGATGTAGATATTGTAAAATGAATATTAATCTAATATTTCAAGCAGAGATCTGTATCATTATCCTTCATTTTCTCTGCATTTATTTGCGACATGTTTATTCGATGCGATCAACCACTAAACCTAGAAGTCAGCACTCAAGTGATGCCTTTCAGTATTGGATGGAGATGTCTTTATGTGTAATAGAAATTTCCTTTTGTGCAGAATAGCCCTATTCAAATGTACATGTCATGTACACATGCTTGTATATCAAGGAGTATCTTCTGTTGGATATTTGTAGTCTATACTGGCAATAAAAGTATTACTGAAATGGAAGTATTCAGTGCTCTATTTTTTCTTCCAAGACACAGATTGTCCTAGTAAAGTCTGCATTCTCAAAAAACTGTAGAACATTTTTCAGAAACGGCAAAGAACAAACTTTGACTGGACTGGGACTTGAACCCAAGACCTCTTGTTTTTACGTACCAACGCTCTTACAGTCTCAGGTATCCAGCCCTTAGATGGTGGCCTTCCCAGGTAGTCGACTAGTCTTTGCCTGGGTGGGGGTGCCAACTGCAGAACATTCTTAGACACTTAGACACATTTTATGAAACCCATGGTAACTTACAATCGATGATGAGATGATGAGCGATGCACAGAAAACATACGGCCTGTAAAAACTTACAATGGGTTATCCGTCGTAAGTTGAGTTCCAATGCATCGTAAGGTTTTGTGAAATCCACCCCTGAACTGTAATGTGTACCCCGTACTAACATTGATGGAAGTGAACCTTGGTCAATAACATCTGGGAGGGAAAAGACATTCGAGAGCTGTGAAGTATGGTTCTTAAGGGGAATGATGAGGTTCCCACAGGAGGATCAAGTTACCAACCAGGAAGTGTTAAGGAGAGCTGTGTTAGAACGGAAAGCTTCTTTAGGAGTGTCTGGGGATCAAGGGGAAGGTTTGCGGTGACACCACGTAACACTTCTCTTTCGAGAAGGAGTATGGCTCATGAAAAGAGCCAGTAACTCAACATTTTGGGTAGTGATATACAAAAATGTTGCAAGCTGCTTACTGACTAAAATTACCAAAATGCAAATCTCAAAATTTAGTGGGCCTGACGTTTCGATCCTAGCAGGACCTCAAAGGCAGAGTGACAAGGACAACACAGATACATGTACACGAAGGAAGGGGGAAGAGAGTGAATAGGACACGGATGAGAATCAAAGGACAACGAGTAAAGCTGGTGAGATCAAAGGGAAGGGCAAGGAGTAGGGTAGGGATTAGTGAGAAGAGGGTGAAAGATCAAAGTGTAGAGGAGTGAACACAAAAGAAGAATTATCAGAAAGTTGCATGGTGTTAGTCATGGTGGGTAGTGTGTACTCTGCCCGTCATCAGCAGTCTCCTGATGACAGACAGAGTACACACTACCCAAAATGTTGAGTCACTGGTTCTTTTCATGATGTCAGTATAGAGAGGGAGCAGGAGGAGGGAGAGGGATAGAGGGGGAGAGGGAGGGAGAAAAAGAGAAGGGGAGAGAGGGACAGAGAGAGGAGGGGAAGAGAGAGCAACGGGGGAGAGATACAGGGAGAAAGGGAGGCTATACAGATCTGCTCAAGAGACTTGCCAACAGAGAATGATTACGCAAAGACATATTGCACCTAGAGAGAGGGGGGATAGCATAGACAGACAGGGAGGCAGGCGAAGAGAGGGTAGAGAGAAAGAGAGGGGGAAGGGAGAGAGAGAGGGACAGACAGAGAGAGGGAGGAAGGAGGGATGGATAGAGAGGGAGATAGACAGAGAAAAGGGGAGCGAGAGAGGTGTAAACACAAATACACAGGGAAAGAGAATAGAGAGACTGAAGTACTGTTTGACTGTACATTAAAATTAAAGATACAATATCGCTATTATGACAATCACAGCACAGCAATCTAAACTGGAGTTGGCAGGCTTCTCATGTAAAAAAAAAAACCAGAGATAATTTACAACCACAGAAGCATGCACCCATGTCCACATTTATCCGACTGGGCTTAATGGACAGTGCTATCCAATTCGAGAAATAGAAATTCATCAATCGTTACTGACAAGTAAACATTTCAATTCTGAGAAAGAAGAGGGCTGGATGTTGCGATCCTAGCCTGTCCTTCCCTCTCTGTCACCAAGACAGGTCACCCTTGAGACCAAACAACCAAGCTGTCTTCCCAAGGAGGCACCATACCTCCTTGGTCTTACCAGGGGGGTGTTTATTCCTAATCTAGTCAGCAAGCTGCCTGCTAGCGTACATTTTCATATTACATTCCCGGGAACATTACCAAGCTATAAATACTGCCAGCTTCACTTTGATTGGTCACATACCTGAGGGGTTTGGGGGTTTTGTTTTCATATATATATATATATATTCTTTTCAGCAAGCATTGGAATCATCAAGCAGCGATAAAAATAGAAGAACTAGAGTCTGATTTACTTCCTGGCTTGTAAACTCTTAGTCAGATATCTGCTCCCCGTGAAGATGATATTCACTCTGAGAGGAGGGGGGGGTCTTATAGAGGGGAGTAAGGACGGGGAATTGGGGACCCCCCACCCTCCCGTAATTTCCTCAGAATCAGCTTACGGGTGACCAAGGAGGCTAGACTTGACTTCCCTTAAGGGGGGGAAGACTCTGAAGAGATGACTCAGCTGAGACCAGCTGTTTGCGAGTGTCACAACCAGTTATCTGCGCTCCGCAAAGGACAACAGCGGAAGCCGCACAGGACAGAAATCCGGATGGCTCTCGATCAGGTTCAACATTTGAGGGGCGTCTGTTTGTAGTTATCACTTCTGCTCATTCTTTCCCATTTCATGATGCACAGAGGAGGTTTCTGATAAACGCGGGGTAAGATCTCTGTTCTTCATGAAGTATGCCTTTAAGTATCAGGTCAAACTTTAGACCACAGATAATATCGGCTCTTTTCAGAGCCGCACTCTATCTCAAAAGAGGTTGTGTTTTGTGGGGTCACCGCAATACCTTCCACTTTGGTACTTCCACCATGCAAACCTCTCAAGTCTTATCCAACACTGAGACCTATCAAGATTTTGATCAGTATAGAACGAGTTCAGTGAGGGTTTGCCCTGCCTGACTTGTTGCTAGCACTATATGTGTATCCTGTTGAGTGCCTTATTGGGGGGAACTATGGCAGGAATCAAACCCAACACTCCTGCTTTGGGGAGTAGACTGCTTGACCACAGAGCTGGTCAGGGCTGTGTGATCATTACTCATACATGTATGTACAGGGGGTGCTGCAGTCTATCACATATGCATCATTATGCATTTCCTTCTGGGTTCAAAGTGATAGGCCTAGTATACATGTACGTGCTTGCCCGTCCCAGGCATGTCATAGTAAGCTCTATGATCTGACGGTGTGCCCGCATGATTCTCATTGCTGAAATTGTCAAGTCAATGAGTGTTTGCCCTTTCCAGCTGTGTACTTAGCACTGCATGCATATACTCCATGCTTCACCCGATTCCCTGCTTAAAACAAAAAACAAAATCCCACAGGCAGCATATGGCGTGATTCAAACCCATAACACTTGTTTTCTACTGTAGACATCAACAATAGGCCTAAATACTGATTTCATTATGAGGTAGCAAGTATTTAGTGTATAAAGACAAGGGCTTTATAATTTTGGGTGATTATGAAGATCTCAACGCACACCTGCAAGTAGTGTCTGATGACTCCATTAATATCATTATGGCTGAATAGGGTTTTTTTAGACTACCAAAACAGCTGCATTTCATAACCTCCTACAGCGCTGGCAATACATTCAGCTCACTCAAATCAACTAAATCTCAACAAATTGACCGCAATGTCCCTGAAACCGTTACCTAGCAACCAGGACTGTCCCATAAATCCATGCCCTAAGCCACTACCTCAATGGATTTTGTAAAGAACATAATGGTATATACACAATACAAGCCCAGGGACACGGATATGAAAATTAATCCTGCACATATAATCAATTTTACCACGACAAGTAGCAATCTTGATTAAACTCAAAAACAAATATGAATGTTTCCCAGCCATAATGTGAATGTGAATGTGTTTCAAATACAACTTTCAAAAAAGGGGTTTATTCATTACAGTACTCGGCTATGAGTAATTGGTTTGGGACCATTATTTATCACTTATTCATTATTTCTCAGACAGACAGCATGGATTCCTAAAACATCTGTAATGGAAAATGGAATGCAAATTTTTTTTTTCGAAACCTAGAGGGCCTGAACGCAGGGCCCTCCGCCATTTGTATTTTGGTCATTTAAGTCTGGAAGCAGTTTGGATTTTTTTTTAACAATTTAAGGAAGATCTGAAAAATTTAGTGGGCTTGAGGTTGCGATCCTAGCAGGACCTTTCTCAAAGGCAGAGTGACAAGGACAAAACGGATACAAGAAGGATAAGGTAGAGAGTGAATATGACATGGATGACAAACAAAGGACAAAGAAGAAAGCTGGTAGGGTGAGATCAAAGGGAAGGGCAGGGAATAGGGTAGGGATTATTAGTGAGAAGACTGGAAAAAGGGGGAAAGATCAAAGAGAGAAGTGTGGAGGAGTGAACACCTAAAATTTAAGGAAGACTGATAATTGGCAGGCAAAGCCAATGAAATTTGGACATGAGGAGGGACTACAATTTGACCTTTGTGCCAGTTCTTTCTCTCCTTGCCTGCCCAGCCTGAAAAGGTTAATCTGCTCATTGCTGGGGCTACACTTAGGCACCAGTCTGAAGCAATTAACCGTTAAGTGCTGGACATCACCTTGGATCACGCCCCTTTCTTTTTTTTTCTCTACAAGATGAAAAGAACTGCACCCAGGTGTTTTCATAGAGTTCTGCTCATTAGGGATTTCTTCCAAATGGATGCAGTTTTTTCTTCTTTGTGTTTGCTCTTCTTTTTTTCTTTCAAAACAGCAGCTAGGTAACACATTAAAGACCCTACACAACATTGGTAAGATCGAAAAACATAAATGTTCACAGATTTACATGAAACTTGTACAGTTTGAAAATGGTTATAGTAGAAACCTCTCACTGAATTATTTCTACCTAAAATGTTGTATTTTGGGAGAAATGAGTAAAAGAAATACGGATCAGTACGGTGATGAATGCTGCATTTTCGCGAAACAAATGAAGCGGTTTTCACAATTTTCTCGAGACTCGGTTGGCGGATTGAGCTGAAATTTTCACAGGTGTAGTTTTTCATGCATATGTTGGATCAGACAATGTATGGATGCTATTCTTTGTCCTCGACCAATGATGTGTAGGGGCTTTAAAGGGAGGGTGTAGCATTTCATTGCAGACGTTTCATTTATATTTTCGGACTGATGAAGACTTTCTACACATGCACTTTAATCTTGTGCTCAGTTATCATTCAATGAGATTAGCTTATGGCTGATGACCGTTACTTGTTACCCAAAAGTCCCCAATTTCTAGACATTCCAAGTTTGCGAAATTACTTACTCATCAGGAAGTTTGTAATGGTATCAGACATTCCATGAAATTGTATCACTCGAAAATTCGCCCTTTTCAAGGAAAGAGGATTTTTTTTAAATTTCCAATGGTCTCTCCGTGCATTGGAACAAAGAGTTCATTTTATAAATAACCCCCTACGTGTCTGAAAAAAAAGTTAGCATCTAATTCCATTTCTGCGGGGTTTTTTTCTCATGACATGGTTGACGGATTGAGCCGAAACTTACACAGATGTGTTATTTTGTGTACCGGTACATGTTGAGTTTGACATAGTATGGAAGCGATTCTTTGGCCTTGGCAAAGAAACATGCCCTTTAGATGTGAAGAGCTAAGCATCTGTGGAAGAAGACTCCCTTTTATTTTTACGAGTCTATTAACCATCTGTTGGTTAGAATCATTAAGTTGGTTGCAGTTACAAGAGCCTATATTATTCAAGTGGGTTGGGGGTAGGCTGAAATATTCAGCAATTGTAATGAAAAGAAAACTGCACACAAAATCCCAGGCGGAATGCCACTCCGAAAAACACTTGAAACTGTACAGGAAGGTCCTGCTAGGAACAAAACAACAAGCCCGAAGTATGTGCATGGCCTTTTTCTCAAGACTTGTGTATTTCAAATGAGTTACTGAGTTCACGAATGGTCAAAGCTAAGTGGGAGAGAAATACACACTTTCAGAACACACAGGAACGGCACAAGCAACCTCATTTAAAACTGCCAGTTGACAAAGGCACTGCTATAAGAGCAAAATATCAAGCACTCCTCAAGTAACACGTGTATATTTTGAGTCTCTCCAGTTGGTCGGTATATAAGCCATTAGTTTTCTTATAGTTCATTATGAAACCCCACAGCTACAAGGAAAGATTACCCCTTCGTCCTCTGCCTGTATCAAGCATTGGTCCTTTTCCCTATCTCCACGAACCACAGACAAAGTTCATCAACGTCTCAGCATATCCAGAATGGCAGCTCATCACTCTTAAGGGATATTTTTTTCCCCCATTCAGATTCGCGCCCCCTCCCTTTCAACGGACTCCCGCAGATGTCTATTTTTAGCCCCTAGATCATCAGGCATGACACAAGCAAAGGCCAGACGTGATCAGCCTCACCCAGGAGACAAATCAGCATCAACTATGATTTGCGCAAAGACAGCCGCCATTCTCCTTCTCCTCCTTCGTGTCAAATTACATCACCGTCCTCTGGGACCCTTGAGAGCTTACCATAAAGACATCTCGATCTTGTCTATCTCTCTCTTTCCGGCAGTTCTGCTGGGCGTCCAAACACGACACCAATTTCAAACGCCAGGCGGAAATCTCAGTCGATGAGGAGAAATGGAAAGGAAAGGAATTCCCACTTCTGATGAGAAGGAACTTGCCTCTCTGAACGAAAAGGTAGATGTGTTTCTTTCTGTTCTTGTCCTTCGACATATCTTAATGGTATGGTTATTGCAAATGCATAAACTATTCTTAAGTCAGTTGATTTACACTTGGATTCGAATGGACTTCTCTCATTGATCTTCCCATCTTTAATCATCTCCCTATTGTTTGCCAATCCCTTTGATCTCACCCTGATCTGTTTACCTCCTTTGATGACTTCTTCCTTACTGCTTGCCTTTACATTTTTATCTCACTGCACCCTGGTCTATCTACCACCTTTCCCCCTTCCCTTCCCTACTGCTTCCCCTTCCCTTTTATTAAACCCTGGTCTGTCTACCAGCTTATTTTCCCCTTTAATCCCTTCCCTACTGCTTGTCTTTCCCTATGATCTCACCCTATCCTCCTTTGACCCCTACTCTCTGCCCATGCCTTTGATCTCACCAAGGTCTTTATCTACTGTATTTCCCCCTTAATACCTTCCCTACTTCTTGCCCTTCCCTTTGATATCACCCTAGTCTGTCTCCCACCTTTCCTCCTTTGATCCCTTCCCCCACTGCTTGTCCTTCCCTATGATCTCACCCTATATCCTCCATTGACCCCATCTCTACTCCCTGCCCATGCCTTTGATCTCACCCTGGTCTATCTGCTGGATTTCTCCCCTTAATCCCTTCCCTACTCCTTGCCCCTCCCTTTGATATCACCCAAGTCTGTGTACCAGCTTTCCTCCTTTAATCCCTTCCCTACTGCTTGTCTTTCCCTATGATCTTACCCTATATCCTCCAGTGACCCCATCCCTACTCCCTGCCCATGCCTTTGATCTCACCCTGGTCTATCTGCTGGATTTCCTCCTTTGATCTCTTCCCCACTGCTTGCCCTTCCCTTTGATCTCATCCTGGTCTGTCTACCAGCTTTCCTCATTTAATCCCTTCTCTACTTCTTGCCCGTCCTATTCATCATCTCACAGCTTGTCTGTCAGCTACCCTCCTCTATTTCCCTGTCATTGGTATATCTTATTACTTCACACCCTATTTTCACCCTTGTTATCAGTCAGGAAGGTCCCAAAATACGTAAATAGAAAAGAAAAGTCACACTACATTTTGTTAGGTTTGATTGAAATTGGATCAGGTTTCTTGTACTGCAAGTGCAAGACCACATTGCCGCTGATGTTGACGCATTCTTCCGATTCTTGTGTGACCGTTGAAAGTATGTTTATTCTGGTGATCACAAAAGTAACAAGAGAATGGTCATCAGCCCTCTCGTTCCCTGATAGGGAGATCGCCCTCCCGACCTTGCCCGCTGGAAAACAATATTTACACTTCGTTTTCAGCCATTTGTTTCAAGATTATTAAATGTCAGAGGGCATCTTAAAGTCGTATGACACCGCAAGCTGTATTACAGGCAAACTCATCTTCGACAAGAATAGCATTCAAGTCTTATCTAAGAATAGCATTCACCTTTTTGACTTTGTGATGATTTTTTTTTCGCAGTGGCTGTTGTTACGGCAGTCGTCCGTGTGGTTCCCTGACTTGATTGTATTTCATCAGCATTGCAGTCTATTAGCTGATAGTCTGGTTCCAAGAGCTAAACATCCTGACAAATACTGTGAAGTCAGGGAACCACACAGGGATCGCAACCACACGACTGCCGTAACAACAGCCACTGCGGGTTTTTTTACAAGCAAAGTGCAATTTTCTTGTTTGAGTGCCATACTTACATGTAGTTGTTTCCAGGGTGTCTACCAAACTCCAAGTTAGTCTCTTCTAAACTAACACAAGGGTCAAAGTTGCATACATTGTAGATATTGTACAAAATTCTCTGAATAAAAAAAAAATCCACATCAAATGGAGATTTGTGTATAATTCTTTTCTGATATACACAAATGTTGCAAACTGCTTACTGACTAAAATTATCAAAATGTAAATGTTAATATTTAGTGGGCCTGACGTTTCGATCCTAGCAGGAACTTTCTCAGGAAGGTCCTTTGAGAAAGGCCCTGCTAGGATCGAAACGTCAGGCCCACTAAATTTTAACATAATTCTTTTCTGATGACAAAAATATAATTTGTTTCAATGAAATTATCAGAATGCCTCTAAGAAATGGCCAGCAAGGATAAAAATTTCAGGCCCTTTCAATCTTTGGATACATCTTATTGTGGTCATTGAAATCAGCAAGCAGTTTGCAATGTGTTTGGATCATTTAAAAAAAAAAACTTAATAATTTGATTCCCTCAACTAGACTGCCTTTGCATAGTCAGGCACGACAGTTACACTACACTTCATTATTCTATGTCAGATGAAAATACTTTTTAAAACTTACATTACACTGTTTTGTGAATGAAGATGTAACTAGCTTTCATCATTTGATCACTTGCCTACTGCTTGGCCTTTGATCTCACCCTTGTCTGTCTACCAGCTTTCCTCCTTTGATTTCTTCCCCACTGCTTGCCCTTCCCTTTGATCTCACTCTGGTCTGTCTACCAGCTTTCCTCCTTTGATCCCTTCCCTACTGTTTGCCCATCCCTTTGATCTCACCCTTGTCTATCTATCAGCATTCCTCCTTTGATCCCTTCTCTACTGCTTGCCATTCCCTTTAATCTAACCCTTGGCTGTCTACACGCTTTCCTCCTTTGATCCCTTCCCTACTGCTTGCCCTTGCCTTTGATCTCCTCACCACTGCTTGCCCTTCCCTTTGATCTCACTCTGGTCTGTCTACCAGCTTTCCGCCTTTGATATCTTCCCCGCTGCTTGCCCTTCCCTTTGATCTCACTCTGGTCTGTCTACCAGCTTTCCTCCTTTGATCCCTTCCCTACTGTTTGCCTTTCCCTTCGATCTCACTCTGGTCTGTCTACAAGCTTTCCTCCTTTGATCTCTTCCCCACTGCTTGTCCTTCCCTTTGATCTCACTCTGGTCTGTCTACCAGCTTTCCTCCTTTGATCCCTTCCCTACTGTTTGCCTTTCCCTTCGATCTCACTCTGGTCTGTCTACCAGCTTTCCTCCTTTGATCTCTTCCCCACTGCTTGCCCTTCCCTTTGATCTCACCCTGGTCTGTCTACCAGTCCTCTTTGTCCTCCTATCACCCGTATCCTATTGCCTCTCCCCTTCCTATCAATTTTTGTCCTTGTCATTCTACCCTTGAGAAAGGTCCTGCTCGGGACAACTTTATTCCATGAGGGTTTGCCCTATAAGCACCCGGTTACCTGCTGAAACAAAATACAGGCAACTCGGGCAGGAATCAAAGCCGTGACTCCTGCTTTCTTGTGCAGACGTCGTTTACCACTGCACCAACAAGCTAGTCGAGGTCGTGTGGCGGATTTGAATCTGGTAAATTCAATTTTTTTTTTAGCAGGCAATTGTGCAAAACACTGAGCACTAAGTGCTTATTACATTCTCCTGATCACAAAAATAATATAACATGTTTGCAATTTGGGTAATTTAAGGTAATGAATAAGCCGTTTGCAAGATGTGTTTATATCACATCTACCGGTATTCATTTTGCTGGTATTCCTGGTTGTTTTTGTAAAATCTGCAATACAGATGACGCTGGACATCACCTCATCCTCACAATCTCCGGGGGACAAGGAGGCTGAAGACCAGGCCCACTCTGTCCCCTGCACCTACTTCCAGTGTCCCTTTGGCTGCAGTACTGTCTATCCAGTGGCTACCATTGACAACCACATCAAGGGCCATCTAGAAAGGGTGAGATATGGGTGGACACCAAACTTTTTCCGGGAGGGGGAAGGGGGTGGAGTGATAGCATGCGGGGAAAAAAAGCCGCATTTCCACTGGACTTATTTTGGTCAAAGTAACCGAGACTATGGTTAATTTTCCCATTTTTAAGTCCAGTGGAAACGGCCCAGTTAAATTTCCTCTCAGTAAATTTAACCAAACCGAATGGTTACTTTTACCGGCCAACCTCCGCCCAGTAAAAGTGACCAGATAAGTTTAACCGAGCCGATTAGTCCAGTGGAAACGCACCACTCGGTTAAACACATCCAGCCTAAGACGTAACACGTACATGCACTGTGCACAGCGTCTGCTTCGTATCACACGCTAAATGTACACACGTACATTGTGTATCCGGCTGACACATGATCTTCATGAGCCGTTATATTGCCAGCTCGGTTACTTTAACCATCGTCTCGGTTAAATTTGACCTACTCAAAAGTCAAAGTGGGAACGACGGTCAAGTTTGACCAATGGAAATTTAACGGTTAACCATCGTTAAATTTTAGTCCAGTGGAAATGTGGCTTAAGACTTGAAGGCCCAATACAACATTGGGAAGATCGGAATTTATTGATGTCCACAGATTTCCTTCTAATTCACACAGTATGTAGATGGTCACGATAGAAACCTAATGTTGAAATCTTACAGTCTGGGATGCTTTACTTTTCGAGAAATCTTCACTCGAACACCCCCCAAATTTTTTTTTGTGCAATTCGTTTAATGCTGCCCTCAACAAAAACATTTAACCGAGTCATGACCAAAAGATCACGTCTGAGACTAAATGCTTCTGACTGGCACCCCCACCCCGGCAAAGACTAATTGACTATTTTGTGAAGGCCACCATCTAAGGGCTGGATACCTCAGGTGGTAAGAGCGCTGGTACAGCAAATCAGAGGTCTTAGGTTCAAATTCCGATCCAGTGAAAGGTTTCTTTGCCATTTTTCAATTAATCTTAAAGTTCAAAATTTAGTGGGCCTGACATTTCGATCCTAGCAGGATCTTTGAGAAAGGTCCTGCGAGGATTGAAACATCAGGCCCACGACATTTTGAGATTTGCTTTTTGGTAATCTTAATCAGCAAGCAGTTTGCAACATTTTTGTACATCACTTAATTTTTAAGTTGTCTAATTAAGGTCAAGACTGGGACGTCACTCAAGTCAGACTTTGAGGCCTGGAAAATGGGTCTCGAGTTGGACTCAGCTGAATCTGAGTCTTAAGGTGAGTAAGTCTTTCTACATTGTGTCTGTACACTATCAATTGAGGTATTATTTGGTAATAATGATCAAGTATTGGATTGTCTTTGCAGATGTTGTCTTACAGACCACTAGAAGCTTCAGTGCTCATGATCCATTCCCTTACCAAGAACCAGGACAGACTCCATACAGGACTGCAGATCCTTTGCAAGTGAGACTCTTCTTGCTGTACTCTCAGGGAAATAAATTGCTAGTAAAAATGTTTGGGGAGCTAGCTAGTACATGTGGTAAGGTGGTTTGAAGAGCCGATTGACTGGATGGTTAGTCAGCTGGTTGGTTGGCTAGACTAGAGGGTTGGTTGGTTGGTTGATTTGGCTGTCCTGCTGGCAGACTGACAGGTTGGCTGGCTGGTTGGCTGGCTGGTTGGCTGGCTGGTTGGCTGGCTTGTTAGTTTTTATAGCTAGCTGTCTGGCTGGTTGGTTGGTTGCTTGGCTGGCTAAATGGTAGGCTGGTTGGCTGGCTGGTTGACTGGCTGGTTGGCTGACTGGTTGGCCGGCTGGCTAGCTGGCTAACTGGTTGGCTGGCTGGGTGGCTAGCTGGCTATCTGGTTGGCTGGCTGGCTAGCTGGCTAAGTGGTTGGCTGGCTGGCTAGCTGGCTAACTGGTTGGCTGGCTGGCTGGATAGCTGGCTGGCTGGTTGGCTGGCTGGATAGCTGGCTGGATAGCTGCATGGCTGACTGACTGGCTGATGACTGGCTGACTGGCTAGCTGGCTGGCTTAGCCGGCTAGCTGGCTGGCTGACTGGCTGGCTGGCTGACTGGCTGGCTGGCTGGAAAGTTATTTGGCTGAATGTCCATTGTTTGTTGGAACTGCACAAACTCAAAAAGCAGTATATTTCTACATGGTGCAACAGGAAGCGATTCATGACTTTAAGTGAACTCACCAGACAGCTTCAGTCAAAGAAACCCAAGAGATCCCACTGAGATCTCTTATCAGAGCATTCACCGTTCTCTCTCTCTCTCTCTGTCTCTTTCTGAAGATACCTGGACAATGTCTGCAACAACCCCGGGGAGGAGAAGTATTACAAAATCTCCGAGCACAACAAGGCGTTCCTGGACAAAGTGGTTCCCGTCGAGGGAGCGAAGGAGTTCCTCCATGCCGTGGGCTTCCGACCCAAAAGGCTGCCCATCCAAGGTACAAGTGCTCGAGCAGGGCTCAATGTCGTGGCTCTGCTTAATGCAGAATTCTGCGCTTACGGGACGCTGTAAGCGCATAATTCATTTCATGAATTGCCAGGATAGCAAGGATTCGGCACTTCAAGAGCTAGTGCAGAATTTCTGGGCTTAACGGAGGATTTTGCATACGCAACAACAGAAGAAAATGGCAGGTGTTCGCTGAATTTGACTACCTAAATTTCAATGGCGAAACCCCTAGAATAATTATTATTAATCACAATTCAAAAACAGGTGTTTTTTTTCTCGCATTCGCACAGGCCATAAAATCGTGATGCAAAAAATTGCAAGCTAATTGTGTTTAGCAGTTGTGGTCAAATTGTGGGTGTGTTCATGGTCAGGTGGCCCATGCAGGGAGACTTACAGTCAGAGTGCAAGCGGTGCATTGTGGGATGAAAAAAAAAATGGTGTGATTCAGCGGCGCGTTCCCAGACACATTGCGTCGCAAATAAGCATGATTTTTTTTTGAAAAATCTTACTAAAAGTCTGAATCATGATTCAAATCCCACAATTAATCACATTTATAGTGTCCACACACACACACACACACAAAAGTGGAGTTTGAATAGGAATCCAATGCCCTTTTCCAAAACCTGGCTTAAGCTCAGGCTCTGGCTTTGTCTTTCTTTCTTCCGTCCATTTTCAAGTACAAGGCATGGAAACGGGAGGCCTTTGGCTTGTGAAAACATATTCTTGGAAACCATCACGTGAACAGAGCATGCACTTTCATTGGCCAGTTGCTATTTTTGTGCTCAGCACGTAGCTCAAGTCGTCGCACACGATGAGTTTTCATTTACGAGACGCAAACAAAATCAAACAGGATAGATATCACTGCCTCTTGAGGTAGAAATCTCACCAAACGTTCAGCGCACACTGTGAGCTACGTGCTGAGCTAACGACCTCAAGAGAATTTTTACTCAGCAGGTAGCTCTCATGTGCTGCGGCCTTAATAATCATGTTTACTTGAGACAGTGGATATGGACCTATTGAGGATGAGTGCCAAGGGTATAGGAGACCCAGGAGGCAGACTTGGCCATGTGCATGACAAGCAGAGCCACTTTCTCTCTCTCAGAAGTTTTCTCAGAAGTTAGATGAGGGCCTGAAGTTTTGATCCTAGCTGGACCTTTCTCAAAGGCAAAGTGACAAGGACATGCACAGACAGTTGGGAGGGGGAGCCCTGACACTCATGACAGAGGAAGGACAAAAGGGAAGGGAGTGGGATGCAGATGTACGCACGAATGGAGGGGATGTCAAAGGGGAAACAAACAAAGGGGTGGGGAGGATCAAAGGGACAGGAGCGAGGTGGGAGATCAACGGGGAAAGGGACGGGGAATTGTTTTGAGTAAGGTACGGCCTAACATCCGACAATGAACTGCAGTCTCTCCCCATCTAGACATGGAGATGCCCTTTCTGGTGATGAGCAGCGAGTGCGCCGGCGACACCGAGCGGCTACGGTCGGCCCGTGACCTTCTCCTCCACACCCAGCCCACCCAGGCCGCCCTCCATCGCGACATCCACGTCTACTACCCTTCCCAGAAGGCCGGAGACTTCCACTTCCCGCCCGACTTCTATGACGTCCTCTCTAGGTAGAACTAAGGGAACAGGAATCTGCGGTGCCCCAAAAAATGTATTACATTCTCAAAAATTAGGAGGGCCTGATGTTTCGATCCTAGCAGGAGCTTTCTCAAATATGGAGGGCCTGAAGTTTTGATCCTAGTAGGAGCTTTCTCAAATTAGGAGGGCCTGAAGTTTAGATCCTAGCAGAACCTTTCTCAAAATAGTAGGGCCTGAAGTTTCGATCCTAGCAGGAGCTTTCTCAAATTAGGAGGACCTGAAGTTTTGATCCAACAAGACCTAGTTCTCAAATTAGTAGGGCCTGACGTTTCAATCCTAGCAGAACCTTTCTTAAATTAGTAGGGCCTGATGTTTCAATCCTAGCAGAACCTTTCTCAAATTAGTAGGGCCTGATGTTTCAGTCCTAGCAGGACCTTTCTCAAATTAGGAGGGCCTGACGTTTCGATCCAGAAGGACCTTTCTCAAATTAGTTGGGCCTGATGTTTCAATCCTAAGCAGGACCTTTCTCAATATTAGGGAGCCTGATGTTTTGATCTTAGCAGGACCTTTCTCAAAATTTGGAGGGCCTGAAGTTTTGATCCAAGCAGGACCTTTCTTAAAGGTGCCTCATGCAAAATCTATGGTCATTGGCTAGCTAGCCCCAGACCGAGGAAGCCTTAGTCTAGGTCACAGGCTTCATATTCATTTCATACTTACAGTGACAATGTCACAGGGATCAACAAGCAAGCATTTGAACATAGTTTTTAGGTGAAGACGCATCACAAATGACCCCCAAAAAAACCTTCCAATTTAGGCGACAATCCACAATCTGTAGTATTGGGTTTGTGTGACAGTCATAAATCTTGAGCCCGAGCCAAATCCAGGCATTCATAATGATCCATAGCCATTCTGTTCCACAGTGATAACCCCCTGCGATCTTCTATGAACAGGTCAAAGGGCAACAACCCCAAGAATCCCAAGACCAGACGGTACAAATACGCCATCGTGAGAATCCGCTTCCCAGATGGTGTCCTTCTGCAAGGTAATAGAGAAGACCAGGGGACTCCTGATATACTTTCTACAGGACTCAACCCCATGTCAATTGATACTTTGAATGCTTTGGATGAGTCCAGTGAATAAAAAAAAATTACTACATGTTCTGAAAGAACCATGCCTAGATTTTGCACAGACATCCTTAAATTTTGCCGTTTGTGAACTTGAATGACCAAGAGCATGCATAATCATAAAGCTCCTTTACTTCTCCCTTTAATATTTTTCCCTTTGAGACCTTCTGTACCACTTGCTCTTCCCTTTGATCTCACCCTGGTCTATTTACCAGCTTTCCTCCTTTAAACCCTTCCCTACTGCTTGCCCTCCCCTTTGATCTCACCCTGGTCAGTCTACCAGCTTTCCTCCTTTTATCCCTTCCCTACTGTTGCCCTTCCCTTTGATCTCACCCTGGTCTGTCTACCATCTTTCCTCCTTTGATAACTTCCCTACTGCTGCCCTTCCCTTTGATCTCACCCTGGTCTGACTACCAGCTTTCCTCCTTTGATCACTTCCCTACTGCTGCCCTTCCCTTTGATCTCACCCTGGTCTGTCTAACAGCTTACCTCTTTGATCCCTTCCATACTGCTTGCCCTTCCCTTTGATCTCAACCTGGTCTGTCTAACAGCTTACCTCTTTGATCCCTTCCCTACTGCTTGCCCTTCCCTTTGATCTCAGCCTGGTCTGTCTACCAGCTTTCCTCCTTTGAACACTTCCCTACTGCTTGCCCTTCCCTTTGATCTCACCCTGGTCTGTCTACCAGCTTTCCTCCTTTTATCCCTTCCCTACTGCTACCCTTTCCCTTTGATCTCACCCTGGTCTGTCTAACAGCTTACCTCTTTGATCCCTTCCCTACTGCTTGCCATTCACTTTGATCTCACCCTGGTCTGTCTACCAGCTTTCCTCCTTTTATCCCTTCCCTACTGCTTCCCCTTCCCTTTGATCTCACCCTGGTCTGTCTACCAGCTTTCCTCCTTTGATCTCTTCCCTATTGCTTGCCCTTCACTTTAATCTCACTCTGGTCTGTCTAACAGCTTTCCTCATTTGATCCATATACTACTGCTTGTCCTTGCCTCTGATATCATCCTAGTCTGTCAACCAGCTTTCCTCCTTTATCCATGTTCTATCATCCATATCATCATTCTCTCCAACCAATCAAAGATGGGTTGAAACGTCAGGCCATCTAAATTACCATACTTTACAAAAGAGATTCTTATCTGCATGGTGTCACCAAAAACGCTATATACTATACTTATTGCGTCCAGAATGAGTAGGTCTGAATCTCATTCTCCTTTTTTTTTCATCGAAATGCATCAGGAACCTTTGGAGTGGACGAGAAGTTGTCGGCATTGAAGACGTTTGTCTCTTCCACGTTGGAGAAGGAGTGGCAGCCCTTCATTCTGAGGAACAGGGTGGGAACCGTCCTGTCCGACATGAACAGCACCCTCGCACAACTCAAACTCGTAAGACGATCCGCAATCCACAAGACATGTAAAGCTTGTGACTCAAACTTGAGTCCAATTCGAGTCACTGTAACAGATGACTCAGACTAGGACTTGAGTCCAACTCGAGTCACAATACTTGAGTCCAAATTGAGTCACAATACTTGAGTCCAAATTGAGTCACAATACTTGAGTCCAAATTGAGTCACAATACTTGAGTCCAAATTGAGTCACAATACTTGAGTCCAAATTGAGTCACAATACTTGAGTCCAACTCGAGTCACAACACTTGAGTCCAAATTGAGTCACAATACTTGAGTCCAACTCGAGTCACAATACTTGAGTCCAAATCGAGTCACAATACTTGAGTCCAAATTGAGTCACAATACTTGAGTCCAAATTGAGTCACAATACTTGAGTCCAAATTGAGTCACAATACTTGAGTCCAAATTGAGTCACAATACTTGAGTCCAACTCGAGTCACAATACTTGAGTCCAAATTGAGTCACAATACTTGAGTCCAAATTGAGTCACAATACTTGAGTCCAAATGGAGTCATACAAAAATGACTCAGACTTGGACTTGAGTCCAACTCAAGTCACAATAACAAATGACTCAGATTCGGACTTGACTCCATCCTGAGTCTCATTTTCCACATCTTGGACTCAAATCATAACAAATGACTCAGACTCGCACTCAGTCAGAATCATCTAACCTTATACTGCCGTACCGGTATATCTCTCCAGGGATCATGCCCTGATGCCCTCATCTTCATTCAGATGAAAACAACAATTTGTTTTAAAACCTGGCAACAGCAGTCCAAAGGTTCACACAAAAGTGGATTGAAGCAATCTAATGGTGCATCTCCACTGGACTAATCGGCTCAGCTAAACTTCCCAGGTCACTTTTAATGGGCAGAGGTTGGCTGGTAAAAGTAACCAATTATACATGTACATGTATAACCGAGAGAAAAGTTTACTGGGCCATTTCCACTGGACTTAAAATGGGAAGAGTAACCATCGTCTCTGTATACTTATTATACTTCAACTATATTTGTTGCCGACTTTAAGAAATTTCTCAACTTTGATGGCCGCAGCCCGCTTCCTAAACAACTCAGGTCTCTTGTCCTTGTTGGGAACTACATGGAAAGATTTCCCCAGCTTTTTCCCGCTGACATTTTGACATCCAAAAGCCTGGCAGTACACCGTCGTTCAGCTCGCGGGTGTATAACTGAACGCAGTATAGTAAGGGGTACATGTACATCCATCTGGGCCCATACGGGAGTTTTCCGTTGTGATGTCACACCCCCTGCAATGATTGGCGGGCCATTCGAAAAGATGGCGGGTTGCGGGAACGCAAATTCGACCACTGAATTCCATGATTTTTCTCTCTTTATGAAACTCGTAGGTGAGTAGCACATAGGTAATTGTAGGACGCTTTTAACACCCAATCAGATAAGCCAACATTTTTCTCAAAACAAAATAAGTCCAGTGGAAAGCGGGTTAAGGCTATATTTTCAATCAAACAAAGTAGAAGATCTATCAAGCTGACTGAATGTCGATCTTCAAGGGTCTTCCGTCTGTTGTGTCTTTGAAGGTGCCGGGCGCTGTCTTGGAGTTTGGCTTCAACGCGACCATGGAGGCCGAGATGAAAACCGGTCTGTATTTCTGCCTGCACGGTCCAGTGAAGCAGGTGCACCACCTCAAAGCAACCCTCATGCGGGCCATCCGAATCCTTTAATCTCTGCCCTTCTAACGTTGCAACTTTTTCGAGCTTGGTAACCCCCCTCCCTCCAAAAAAAAAAAAATATGGGACCAGGGGCGGATTTCACAAAGCCTTACAATGCATCGTAACTCAACTTACAAGTGATAAACCACCATTGGTTGTGATACACTGTATGCATCGCTCGTGGTCTTACGATTGATCATAAGTTTTCGATGAGTTTGGTGAAATTGACCACAGGGGCGGATTTCACAAAGCCTTACAATGCATCGTAACTCAACTTCTGATTGATAACCCATCATTGGTTGTGATACACTGTATGGTTTCTGTGCATCGCTCATCGTCTTGCAATTGATCCTAAGTAACGATGAGTTTGGTGAAATTGACCACAGGGGCGGATTTCAAAAAGCCTTACAATGCATCGTAACTCAATTTGCGAGTGATAACCCACCATTGGTTGTGATACACTGTATGGTTTCTGTGCATCGCTCATCGTCTTGCGATTGATCCTAAGTTACGATGAGTTTGGTGAAATTGACCACAGGGGTGGATTTCACAAAGCCTTACAATGCATCGTAACTCAACTTACGAGTGATAACCCATGGTAAGTTGTGATAGGCCGTATGATATGGTTTCTGTGCATCGCTCATCGGTTTTTAATTAAAACCAACTGCAGGTTGTGAACCACAGATCTCTGCCTTGCAATACAAGGATGATGATGATAAGAAGAATGGGTATTTGTATTTGGTGAAGTTCTTACACCATCAATTAAGGTGCTCAAGATGCTCTTTCTGCATGCAGCTCGAAAAATTACAAAATAACAATGAATACAATAGTGCCCAGACAAATAAAGGAAAAACTGATTGGGAACTTTTTGAACACATTTTATTGGTAAAGAAAACTTTGACTGGACCGCCCAGGCAAAGACTAGCCTCTTGGCTATTTAGGAGGGCAGTCATCTAAGGGCTGGATAGCTCAGATGGTAAGAGCGCTGGTGCACAACACCAGAGGTCTCGGGTTCAAATCTCGGTCCAGTCAAAGTTTTCTCTGCCATTTTTTTGTTTTCAATTTGTTCAAAAGTTCCCAGTCAGTTTATCGTTGATTAGTTTGAATTTTTCAAATTATTCATAATATGTCGCAGTCAGTTATTATACTCAAAGTGGACCAAAATCAAAGCATGAAATGCATGTTGCTAAAACATAAATAATAATCCCTTTCAGACCTCCAAAACATTGTAGAAAATAATGACTGAACCAAAGAACACACTTTGCTCGGAAAACTTTTTATTTATGATGAAATCTATTCTCATAAAACAAAAACAATTGCTATAGTATTTATAATCCAAAGAATAATTATTTTGTACACAAGGTTTTCTAATAAACACACAGCATAAATATATTTTTTAGGTAAGTTTTTTTCAGTAAGCATTTTGGACGGCACAGTATAGGTGGACAGAGATTCCTAGTATGTATATTTACAAATTTACAAATGATTAATTTTTGCAGTTAGGAATACAGGATTTTCATTTGGATTGTGAAAAATGGAAGTGTGCTGTGAACATATTAATAGTAAAAAAAAACCCAATCTAGCATTAAAATATATTGACGGCTTTGCATTTTCTTCACATGGAATGGATTCATTTTTTTTGGTCACAGATCATGAGAAGGCAGAAGCCACGATACAGAACATTGTTTGGTGGAGAAGTGCGCATTGGTTACGATTCTAAAAATGTCAAAATCTCCCCAAGTTTGCAGCCATTGCATTGTGGAATTGATCATTGTGGAAACCATGTGAATACTGTAACCACACAAGTTGTTGCTAAGGCGACTGACTTCTTTTTATGTAAGCTGTACTCATAAAGTGATACCCAATAGCTAGTTCTACTACAGACTATCTTGCAGACTTCCTAGAAGCAACACTAAATCGTCTGTGTCTCTCTGCCAACTGGCATAAAGACCAATACGCAAATCTCACGCAAAAGTGTAGCATGACCTTTGTTGAAAGGTCCTGCTAGGATCAAAACATCCATCCGTCTCAAATTCAGACTCTCAAAATCTCTATCATCAGACTGGTTCCCTAAGGATCAGACTTAACACTTACAATGTAAAAATTGTGAGCTCAACCAGAACTGGGGTGGATTTCACAAAGCCTTACAATACACAATAACTCAACTTACAATGCATAGCCCTTCATAAGTACTGATAGTTCGTACAGTTTCTGTGCATCGCTCATCATCTCAAAAGTTACAATAAGTTTGATGAAATTTAACACTAGTCCATCAAATTATGTGTTCTTATAAATGGAGTCCAATCTGGAGTAAAGCAAGAGCACTGACCATAGTGACCAACTCTATGACACATCAAAGTCAGTTTACGGCTCCAGAATATCTTCCAGGAGACCTTAAAATCCAGTAACCTTCAAATTTTCAGGATTGTTACTGACACAAGTGAAAAACAAATTATCCTTTAAGCTATCACAGTGTTATTCGGGCATGAAATGAAGCTTTCCGAGTTGCCTGTGCGAGAAATTACCTCCCACGATACAATCTTCACTGTCTGTAGGCCTTATGGCCAACATTTCTGCGTGTCTCAAAAGGTGGACACGGATACACAGGGACTACTAACAGCCAAATGAATAAATAGAAGAATACTTGCAGAAACTCTGTCACTTCTCCGTCTGTGTCTCCGTCTGTGTCTCCGTCTTACCTCTGTCCTCCTCTTCCTCTTCCTCTTCCTCCTCACTTGATGAGCTAAAAACCCAAAGACAAATAAACGACATGATACAGTTAACCACTTCACGCCAGGACCTCCGAATTTAGGAGCACCAGTGGTGTTGCTATGCACCCAGCCCCTTTGCTATGCACCCAGCCCCTTTGAATCCACGTTTGAAACAAAGACTTTTCGTCCTAGCACAAAACAATAGACTAGAACAGCAATGGTACCGTGGCTCACTTCAGCCTAAATAGGCCTTTTTACCACATCAAACAAAATTGAACATTATCAGCTATGTCTGAGTGCTTTGTGAATTTGAGTGCTCATTGCTTTGCCCTGAGCACTTGATGGTTATTTACGTCAAATTCGGCAAAGCCTCATTGAATTACATTCTTCTTGATGCAAAAATCACATTATATCTTTGAACATTTTTGATGATAAAAACCTCACCGTTCACGGATGAATTTCATTTTTATGCAAATTCACTAAAAAACAAGGCTATAAAGCCACTCAAGGTTAACGGCTAAGGAAAGAAGGAGATAGGGAGGAACTCAGGAAGGCTTGAGATTCACATTCCTCTCAAAAAGGGCAAGATCGTAAGCAGGTGGGATGCATGCAAAAGAGATTACTTGTCACACTTGTGCCAGTAACAGTCAACAGCTATGGGGAAAATAAAGTGAGAAATAGTTCCTATGGATGGCTGCACGGATGGACAGCCAGACAGATGGCATTGGGGCTCACTTACATGTACCTTTGCAGCTCGCCAAAAACAAAATCAATGTATAGTCATTGGCACATTTGTAGAGAAATTAGAATAAGTTTCAAGTAAGAATAAGCTGAGTCAGTTTGAAGGATTTGCAACCCCTAAGGTTTTATGGAATGAGACAGAAATGTGTCTTACCTATCCTCCTCCTCCTCCTCCTCACTATCCTCATCGCCACTATCCTCATCTTCATCCTCGCTCTCTTCTTCGTCCTCATCGTCTTCCTCCTCATCTTCCTCACTCCCACTTCCCCACAGCTGGGCTTCTCGTTCTGAAAAATGTTGAACGTCATTTCGCAACCAATTAGCACTCGGTAGAGGGCGACAGACTGACCGGTCTTGTCTCTCAATCCTCGTGACTAAGTGTTTTACATTTAAGTAAAATGAAACGCCTAGTGTACACTGTACATGTACATAATCCAACTATGTACACATTGAAATGCATGCTGATCATCACTGGGCCCGAGTCAACTGATTAAAGAACAAAGAAAATTCGACAAGACCAGGATTTGAACCCGAAACCTCTGAATTAGCATACCAGTCATGCCAATGCTTTTAACAGCCTCAGCTATCCAGCCCTTAGATGAGTGACCTTACCGAATAGTCAGCTATCTTTGTTGGCATGTCAGAAGCAGTCAACCATTGACTGCCGTACATCTTGAATTGCTTCTGACTGGCGCCCCCACCCCGGCAAAGACAATTGACCATTTGAGACGGCCACCACCAAAGGGCTGTATAGCTCAGGTGGTTTGAGCACCGGAAGACTTAACCAGAGCCCTCAGTCTTATGTCCTGGTACAGTCAAACTCTCCTTTATACCCCTTGACGGCGGGATTATTTTAGTGCCAATGGCCGACACAGTGCCATTTCAAAAGCTCGCTAAACAATCAGGGAACAATAAACCTGCAAAATAAATCAATGAGTGCACTATTTGTATCAGTGAATCAAATGTGGCACAGTAGGAAGTCTGCGTGGCTTTTGTCAGGGGATTATCAGCCCTCAAAGATTGGCCTTTTGTGTGTAGTCCAATGGAGCATCAGCTGTGCGCCACGACTCAGAGAATGGTGTGTGCTGCTACCCTTTGACCGCAAACATGCCTGCAATGCAGCGGACAAAGGATCCAGCTGGACGGTCTCAACAAAGCGTGCAATTTGTGGTAAAGGCAGCGGGTTCATTCCACAGTCTCTACAGTGACCGCATTGGTTGTGGGGCAAGCCAGCACACTGTCTGCCGTAGTAGCGCGCAGACCCTGGATCGTTCACAATGAAGCCCCACAATAGCACCAATGTCACCGCTAATCTGGCAATTCAAGCAACAACTGACGTCCAAAAAAGGTGTTTGTCATGATACATATTGCTGAAAAGAGTCTTTGTCTACAGTTTGGACAATAGCGGCGTCCAAATTTTGAAACTCCCTACGCATGCATAGCGGCTTCCCGGCTCGAAGGGGTTAATACATTGGAATGTTGCTTTAAAAAATGAATGCCAATATACCAAAATGTCCTTTGGCTCCCAATTTTTGTGTACAAAATGTGTGCCTGCAACTGCTTTAACGAACGACCGCTATACCGAACAATTTTCATGGATCCCGTTTATTAACCACTTCGCGCAGGGACCTCCGAATCCGGAGCTCCATTGGCTTGACGATGCGACAAGTGTACGCTCGGTTGTGGCCGACCAACTCGAAGATTTGACTGCCTGGAGTGGAGGCTGGAGTCTGCGGTCAGGGATTGTCAGCAGCGTACACGCACGTACACACACACACACACGTCCGTTACGGTCCATTGACGATGCACAAAGGGCCCTTTTTCGAACGGATAATCTCTTGACAAAAGCCACAACGACGTCCGAATTGTGCCAGGTTTTACTCTCTTGTACCCATAGTATACACTTTCACAGAAATATATTGTTCCGATTGTTTTAGCGAGATTTGAAAATGATGCATTGTTCAAAAACCCCCGTATGGCGGTCATCGGCGCTGAAAGAACCCCTGGCGCGAAGTGGTTAAAGCGACATTCCACTGTTTTTTTACAAATTTGAGGGGTTTGTTTTTTTTGGGGGGGAAGTGGACGTGATGTCTTACCTCTCTTTAGCATTTCCTCAATCAGTGGTTGGAACTGTTTGGCCTCAGCATTATCTGGCTCATATAGCAGCACTTTTTAAACAAAAAGACCACCAAAAGTCAAAATCAAATAGTAACCGTGCCATCTTTAACACAGCAAAATTTTCCTTCAAATAAACTAAAATCAAAAATCAAAAATCTTAAACCTAGAATGATGTCAATTGACATACATGATTCAAACCAAGTTTCAAAGACACTAAAAATTGTGGCCCAAATGAAAAGATTTACCGACATGTATATTAGTTTGTGCTTATCAAAATGTCAAAATTGTTGAAAAATTCACTGAAGAAATAAAGTAGTTCATGGCTGCAATGCTTATGAATGGCACCCCAACCCCAGCAAAGACTAGTTAACTAATTTGGGATGGCCACCATCTAAGGGCTGGATAGCTCAAATAGTAAGAGTGCTGGTACGCAAAAACCAGAGGTATCGGGTTCAAGTCCCAGTCCAGTCAAAGTTTTCTTTGACTTTTCAAAATTGTTCAAAAGATCCCAGTCAGTTTTTGCTTTATTTGTTTGACTTTGAACCAAAAAGTCAAAACCATAAAATGTATTGCAAAGATTTGTAATCATTGAAGCTGACCCATTTTGCACAGCTTCTCAGCATTCTCGTAGTCCTCATCCATCACGGCTTCCAGAAACTGTGGGGAGAAGAAAAAAATGAACGGTAAACAAAATGGGTATACATCTGGGATCATCACATACTAGACCCAAGCTGCAATTCCCATGACTGAATAATGCCCCAGGACCCAAAATTATATTAATTCTATTAAATTCAAAAAAAATTCCATCGAAAATAAACTCTGCTGGATAGGGGATATCATTCAAATCAAGCCGACCTTAATAGCGGCAAGGCAAATGTACGGACATTCTTCTGTATTAAACAGAGTGAATGAACGATTGAGGTCCATGAAAATACCGTGAATCTTCTGTTACAGAGTGAATGAACGATTGAGGTCCATGAAAATACCGTGAATCTTCTGTAACAGTGATTGAACGATTGAGATCCGTGAAAATACCGTGAATCTTCTGTAACAGAGTGAATGAACGATTGAGGTCCATGAAAATACCGTGAATCTTCTGTAACAGAGTGAATGAACGATTGAGGTCCATGAAAATACCGTGAATCTTCTGTAACAGAGTGAATGAACGATTGAGGTCCATGAAAATACCGTGAATCTTCTGTAATAGAGTGAATGAACGATTGAGGTCTAGATGAGAAAGTGAGAAGACAAAACTGACCTCTCCTAAAAGCTGAAAGGGGGCTTTATCCTCTTCCGAGTCCTCATCCTCCTCATCATCATCATCATCGCTGCTGCTGCCCTCTGGAGGCTCCTCCGATGCGTGGCTGGTTTCTGGGGCGTGGCTTGTTTCTGGGGCGTGGCTTGTTTCTGGGGCGTGGCTTGTTACAGGAGCATGGATTGTCCCAGGGGTGTGGCCCATCCCATGGGCGTGGCCCACCTCATGGGCGTGGCTAGTGGAAGGCACGTTCGCAGACTGGTCGGAAACTTTGCCACCCTTGTCCGGCAGTACCACGGGACTGCTTCCCATTTCTGAGCGAGGAATGAAGACAGACTTCAGTCTCCAAACAAAGATTTTAAGGAATGATTCATGTACATGTAACACCGTGATAGCACCGATTCACCGCTCAAAAGTTCCCATAGTGCTCTTCATAGCATTCTGCCTCTGGGAAAGGTCCTGCACCCGCATCAAAATGTCAGGCCTTTTCAATTTAAAGTGAAATACAAAAATGTTGCAAACTGCTTACTGACTCAAATTACCAAAATGCAAATCTTAAGATTTAGTGGGCCTGACGTTTCGATCCTAGCAGGACCTTTCTCAAAGGCAGAGTCCCTTTGCAGAGTGCCTTAGCCTTTGAGAAAGGTCCTGCTAGGACCTTTTCAATTTAGTAACATTATAGTTGAAGCTTGGGATTTCAGTTTTCCTTTTCGTTTCTACAAAATGGAGCATTTTCTTCAACATCGGAGCCAAAGGCCTCTTGATTTCATGTCTGGTACAGTACTACACAATGGAGGAAAGTCTTGGAGACAAAGCCGGAGCCAAAGCCAGGGACCAAGTCCCAGAATGGTTTTTTTTAATTTTTTTTTATGCAAAACAAGGGTGAAAAGCCAATCAAGGTTAAGGGTTAGTGAAAGATGAAGATAGAGAGGGACTCAGGAAGGTCGGAGATAGGAATTATCATTCCTTTTAAAAATAGCAAGATCTAGGCAGGAAGAAAGCAAAAACCAGGAAGGGAATTCCAGATGGAGGCAGAACGAGGGAAGAAGCCGTTCCGATACCTTTCCGTTCTACACCTTGGGATAGATAGTGTGCGGGTGAGAGGAGGCAAACAGCCTGGTTGCTCGCTTAAATGTCTTGACTGGGGGGACCAGGTCGGCAAGAGCCGAGGAGCACCTTCCATGGAAGTAACGGGAGAAGAGGCTCAGGTAGAAGAGCCTAACCCTAAGCCGAGTTTTGGAAAAGCTTGTCATCAATCAAATGGCTACCGACCTCGTTACCACATGCAACGCCTGACAAACTATCGACAGAGCCAACCACTCACCAAACGCTGTGGAGGAGGTGGCACTCTCGTGGCTCAAATAGTAAGAGTCGTCTCCGTTGGCTGAGGATGATTAGCCACAAATACAAGGAGGGGGAGAAGAGAAAACCGAATTGATAGAAAATAATATACTTGCTTCAGTAATAAATAAGACTTGAAGGTTTGCATGGTGGTACCCCAATGTGGAAAGTTTGCGGGCGACATTGTGCAAACTTCTAAGTGGAAGGTTTGCGGTAAACCATGTAGCACTTCTCTTTCAAGAAGGAGTGTGGCTCTGAAAAGAGCCGGTAACTCAATGCTTGAGGTAGTATGTACTCTGCCCGTCGTCAGGATTGTGCAAGTCATCTTTTTCGTTGGTATTTAATATCAAGCGGTCTCCTTAGCAAGTTAGGTCAGGCTAAACACAAGCTGTCTGAAGCTCAACAAGAGTGGATTTCACAAAGCCTTGACGATGCATCGTAACTTAACTTACGATGGATAACTCATCGTAAGTTGTGTTAGGCCGTATGGTTTCTGCGCATCGCTCATCATCTTGCAATTGATCGTAAGTTACGATGGCTTTCATGAAATCGACAACTTGGGTGGACTACACAAAGCCTTACGATGCATCGTAACTCAACTAACGATGGATAAGCCATCGCTAGTTGTGATACACCGTATCGCTCATCGCCTTGCGATTGGTCATAAGTTACGATGGGTTTGGTGAAATCGACTGCAACTCTCCTCACAGCTGCACTCAATCTTGAGGGAGAGAGAGAGGATTGACATGATGTCATGCTACCGTGACTCGACTACTCTTGATTCATTCCCAAACACCCATCCTTCTGACCCCGCATCCCTGACCCCGTCCATCGCTTTTCCAGCCCATGTCAGTCAAACCCACCTTCGCACAAGCCTCATTATTTTCAGCAGCCTCGGCAAAGCACTGAGGACACAGTGTTTAATAATCATACATCCTGTAGGGCTTCACTGAGTACTTTCTTCTCGACTCAAAATCATATCACGTCCATCATTGATACAGATTCAAATCCACCACACGGCCTCGACCAGGTGGGTGGTCCAGTGGTTAAGCTGTCTGCACTCAAAAGCAGACGTTGTAGGTTCAAATCCTGCCCGAGCTGCCTATAATTTTTGTTCAGCAGGCAATCGGGCGTAGCACTGAGCATACAGTGTTAACGCTCTCCATCTAGTCGAGCAAGCCATTGCTGAAGGAACGTCTCATCCCTGCACTGAGGACTTTCTTCAAACCCAAACTCACCTGGCACTGCAGACAATGTTTTGCTATGACTGAGGTAATAGGAGTCCTCGTCTAATCCGCTTGACGATTTATCTACAGCTGGAAGTTAACACACACACACACAAAATTCATTCCACATACCGTACTCCAAATTATGGAAACCTGACATGAGGCCAGACCTTGGCGAGGTGCCAAGGCTTGACACGCTCTGTAACTTACGGAAAACTAGAGCAACAGCAAGGAATTGGGCAAACTGTCCAAAAGAAAACTTGAGCTATCACTCCAAAATGAAAATAATGTTCATGGCATCATTGCAAACAACTGATATTGAAGCCACTTTTGCAGACGACATGCATTGTTGATAAATGGCAGAGACGGATATAATATGATATTTGCCTCAAGAAGAATGTAATTCAATGAGGGTTTGCCCTACTCAACGCAATAAGCACGGTGTGCTCAGTGCTTTGCCCGATTGACAAGCGAGATGCGAGGTATTGGGCAGACAGGGGTACAGATTATGAACAAACTGAGTAACAAGTAAGAAGGTGTTCACAACAGGCGACAACGTGGTAGATCTCAGGTGCACAAATTCATGACGAAAACAGCATAAATAGAAATAACGATTGCTTAATTCATATTGTGCTCATTTCATAAAACTATTCACAAGCACATCATAATCAAGATAGGATAATTAGGTTTGCGGAGACACCATGTAAATTCTCCCCCTTGGCAACAGTTGTTCACTCCCCTAGCAGTCCACACTTATGACACACATGAGTGAGCACACACACAGTACACCCACAACTAGGATCCTGTGCAGCATCCCTTGTTCCCGCCTTAACAGTTCCCGCCTTCACCCTTCACTGAGCTAATCCCCTCACCAGGATCCCTCTCTACACTACATAAGCCCCACTCCCAGTTGGCATCCAGCATTCTCCTGAAGACGAGCAGAGTACACTGTTCGAAATGTCAAGTTCCTTTCAGTTTTCAGTTTTCAGAACCACACTTACTCACAAAAGAGAATTTACATGGTGTCTCCACAAACCTAATTATCCTGCTATTCTCACCATGCAAACCTTCAAATCTCATAATCAAGATAATACAACTTACAAGGAAAACAGGATATACACAGAATTAAAAATACAGCATTGTATAATTTGGATTTAAATTCAACAATAGTTACCGGTGGGATCATGGCTGCTCCTCTCGTGACTCACGTAATAGCCGTCCGCCTCCGCAGTCTCCCCGTCTGGCAGTCCGACCCTGGCCAAGGCTTCGGCCAGAGCGCCGTCCGTTTTCTTGGAGTTGCCGGAGGGCGACCCAGTGTCCGCCTGGCGCGACGGTGCCGGCTCGGGGCGCGGTTTTGGACAAGGAGGGCCGGACCCGAGAAGAGACGGAGGAGGAGGAGGAATGGGACTGAGGGACGTGCCATTTTGTCCCGAGTGACTCTGGACGGCTTTGGCAAGTTCTTCATTTTTCGGCATTCCATGTCTAGGTGAACGCGTGCAAAAGAAAACAAAAATTTAAAACAATTAAACAATTAAATTTATTCATAAAACTGTTGAATAAATATGAAGAAAAAAATTGGCTCAGATAGTGCACGCAAAAACAGAGTTTTCGAGTTCCAAGTCCCGGCCCAGTCAAAGTTTTCAAAGTGGAAATCCAGCCGCCGATTTCACGAAACTTCAAATGTCGCATACGCAACATTTTGTTGCGTAACTATACGTAACATTTTGCTGCCTTTTCTAAATAGTGCACAAAAGAGCCATTGTGGGGCAAGGCTTACGCAACATTTGAGCGTTGCGTAACTTAAGCAACTTTTCTTAAATTTGTATTGACTCACTGCTCAAAGTTCCTCTTGACCGTGGTCAGGGAGACCTGCTTGCGGGGCGAGTCGGGCGTGGTCACATCTGCCCCGCCCTCCTGGCTGGTGCTCCGCCTCGGTCCTCCTCCTCCTCCTCCTCCTCCTCTGGCCCTCCCACGGCCGTCTCCCCCACCCTCGCGGCTCCCTCCTCCTCCGAGCCGGCTGCTGGCTCCGGCGCTTCTCGTCTGCCGAGGATCGTCGGGGGTCGAGGACTCCCTGCCGAGTCTGCTTGACACTCTCACGACGTCGTCTAATGATAGAATGTTGCCAAAAATAAGCTTAAGTAATAGGTTTGCAGTACCACCAGCTGGGGATGGCCCTCAACTGGCCAGCCAGACCAGCTGGGGATGGCCTTCAACTGGCCAGCTGGACCAGCTGGCTGAGGATGGCCCTCAACTGGCCAGCCAGGCCAGCTGGGGATGGCCCTCCATTGCCCAACCATACCAGTTGGGGATGGCCCTCAACTGGCCAGCCATACCAGCTGGGGATGGCCTTCAACTGGCTAGCCAACCAGCTGGGGATGGCCCTCAACTGGCCAACCATATCAGCTGGGGATGGCCCTCAACTGGCCAGCTGGACCAGCTGGCTGAGGATGGCCCTCAACTGGCCAGCCAGGCCAGCTAGGGATGGCCCTCAACTGGCCAACCAGGCCAGCTGGGGATGGCATCAACTGGCCAGCAGGACCAGCTTGGGATGGCCCTTAATTTCTGCCAGCTGGACAGCTGGAGATGGCATTCAACTGGCCAGCCAGACCAGCCGGGGATGGCCCTCAACTGGCCAGCCAAACCAGCTGGGGATGGCCCTCAACTGGCCAGCTGGACCAGTTGGGGATGGCCCTCAACTGGCCAGCCTTACCAGCTGGGGATGGACAGACAATTCAGAGAGTCATTTGGTCATCACAGGATGTCCGGCAGCACAAATTACATGGCTTTTTTATTAGAATGAGTCCCTGACCGGTCTTTGAGCAGCAATTATCAGTGGAGAGCTATGACCTTACCTTCTTCAGGGGGGAGGATTTCCAAGGAACTGCCTCCTCTTACCAAGGGTGACTGCAAGGAAAAGAAGACGGTCAAAGTGAGACTGGCTTTGTGATGATTCTGTTATAGCTTCAGGACATCTCTTGCAGGTCCTGGACATTGATGTCTCAGTCTAGGTTGTTGGCACTGAGGTCTCGCTCTTGGTCTTGGGCATTGATGTCTCCGACTCTGTCTTAGACACTGAAGTCCTGGTTTTGGGCCATTGAGATACGGGCCTCTGTTTTGGGGCAGTTGCAGTCCAGGTCAAGGTCTCTGGCATTGAGATCTCAGACTCGGATTTCCAGACTTTCAAGCCTCTTCTCCAACATTACGAAGGCACAGTGATATTAGAAAAGACTTGAAGGTTTGCATGGTGGAAACAATTATTATTAATTGGTTTGCAGTGACACCATGTTTATCATCTCTTTTGAGTGTGGCTCTGAAAAGAGCCGGTGACTCAACGTTTTGAGCAGTGTGTACTCTGCTCGTCGTCAGGAGACTGCTTGATTCCAACTATCATCAGGGGCTTTGTAGGGCTTGGAGGAGCGGTGAAGCATGGAGGAACCTTCCCGCCAAAAGTTGTGGTCGTAACCGTTAAAGTGTGGAGGATCTTTCCCGCCCAGCCTGACTACTGAAGCACGACGTGAGGTGGGAAATCACTGGGCCGTGTCAGTAGAGGGCTGGGTGCCGTGGTTGAAGGACGTCGGAGATGTAGACTGGTTGGTGGTGTTGTCCTTGGGTATAGAGGACCCATCAGACAGTAGAGGTCGCCAAATATCACTGATGTAGACACCGATGTGATATAAATCGTACAACAGCAGCAATGCAATCACACTGACAAACTTCAGAAACCATGCTGAACACACTTACCCTTCTACTGGCTGATATCCTACCACTGGCTGGTCTGAAGAAAAAAAAAGAAAATCAAGAGTTTCTCAAAGCATCCTGGCCAAAAGATCAATGTTCAACTCACCACTGTATCACAAACAATTACTTATGAACTACAATACGCTCACCATGTAAAGTTTAGAGCAGCATTTATCAGATGTAGTTGTTACCTTCCAGACTAGGTCTGAGTCAGTTAGAATATGCCTGTCAGAACTAAACCAGGACGTGCTGAAGGTGATCATCACTGAAGCACATTCTGATTTAGTTCGGACAGACGTGTATATTCTGACAGGACACTTACACAGCCTACAGGACACTGAAGAAGAGAAGGTAGCTACAGTAACTGTATGGTGAGAATGTCTCTTTTTGGCAAACATCCGCGATAGACCGTATATACGGGAAGACTTGGAAGGAGTTTGAGAAGCAAGAGTGGGAGTCGCAACACCATACGCCATGGATTTGCTGTCCTTTTACCAGCCGAAAGTAAAGTGGGCTGGTTCGGTTTGGTTTAAAATGCTCCGAGTACACACAAAGGTACCACTTGTACGACGATCAAAATCCAAACAAGTTAAAAGGGCTATAGTTACTGTGGCTAAAGAAAAGGCATTTTTGGCTTAAATAGTCAAATTGCAGATGGCTTAGTAGTTGCGGTAACCGTATGCATATCAACTATATGGTAATCCTTTACATGGTTAAGGTTACTGCAACTAACGGCTTAGCACAGTCTCCCAGTCTTGCCTGAAAGATTTGGATCATTCACTCACCAAATGGACCCAGCCATTACTTGGACAAAATGTGAGAGCTACGGAACTATGGGCTTGCTTACCTCGGCGGGCTCTGCCGACCCTGTTCCAAGATGGTCATGGAGTTTGGAGTCCCACTCCGGTAGCCTGGCTGCCTACTCATGACGAGGTTTCTGACGACCTAGCATTAGTGCCTGGTGAGGAAAGAGTGATTTCAGTCCGGGGAAGTCGAAAAATCATTAAGTGAGGTCTTTCCCTTTAGAAGATCCTTGGACCCTACAGTCACCCAACCCCTCCAATTTAAAAAAAAAGAAGAAGGGTGACTTGAAGTTGTAAAGTCCAAGTTATCTGTCATATCGATTATTGTGTCAATGAGTGTCAACTTTAGAACTTGATCAATGAAAATAAGATGGTATAAAGTTGCATGTTTATGTATTGCATTTTTAACATAACAAAGTCAGATGAAAAGAGTGAATCAAAACCCTCTCAAAATAAAATAAATTAACATTAAAAAAATAGTTAGACTTAGAGGGCCTGACATTTCGATCTTACATACTAACAGTAACACTAACAGTAACAACTAACATAGCACTAGTGCTAGTGCTAGTACTTAGTAGCAGTGGTAGTCCGAGTAACTTGGAGTTGGACCCTTACAATCGCCCTTTTAGTTTTAAAAAAAATTAGGTTTCGCCCGCAGTAGCACTACATTACTCGCTAGCACTACTACTAGCACTACACTCAGTCGCAGGTCCTCTCAATAACTAGTTCGAGTAACTTGGACCCGACAAGTCACCCTTTTTTTATCGAATTTTGAAATTTCAAAATTCGATATAAAAAGGTTGACTTGTCGGGTCCAAGTTACTCGGACTACTCAAAAACAGGCTTTGAACTTTTTGAAGCTTTGGACTTTGATAAAACTGGTCCTGCTAGGATCGAAACGTTAGGCTTCTAGTTCTAACTAATAAGATTTACGTATTGTAGGCTATGCTAGTCAGTGAGCAGTTTTCAACCGTCTTTTGTATTGACTTCATTTTCAAAAATAGAGAAATCACGTACGAAATTACCAAGCCAAAGCCTCAGAGGAGCGTTTTCGTCGCCATGAGCGATGGCCTGATGACGCCCTCTCTCGGCAAGGGAGAGACAGTTTACTAAACTAGCTACAAGTCCTTGCATTATTTCCGCGAAACGTGATTCCAGCTTCATCAGGGCGCCATACTATTTCATTGTGACAAGCTACAGGAAATACAGTATGGAGCCTGGAAGTAATAAATCAGTGTCTGCAACGCTGGCTGCACGCGTACACGCAAGTCCGTGAAACTGATCCTACCGCAGCCACAGTAACATCATTTTTTACCCTTAGAAAACAATCATGTCCTTTATCAAGTATGAACCGAGCAGTGACTTCCCAATCCAGAACCTTCCCTATGGAGTGTTCTCAACTGCTGAAAATGTGAGTGCATGTCTTTTTCAGTCCAATATAACTATTAGAAAATATATATATAAAATTAAAAACTAGGCACGGCCTAGTTCAGTAGAACTTTGCACTTGCGTTAACCGTAACCCTCATCCTTCCTCAGCTCAGGTCTCCGACCCACGGGAGGATGAGGGTTACGGTTACCGCATCTAAAAAAAGTAAAAGTAAAACCAAACCAATTTTTTGCCGGGTCGTGCTGTTTTTGCAGGCTACATGACGTAGGGCTTAGCATGGCATAATTATTTGCCGTGGCTATTATAATTACACTGTATTACATTTCATGGTACATTTAATTATTCAAAATGTCAACCACATACTTTTTCACTCCTGGCCTACCAATTATTTACCATACCCGCATTTTTCCGTGACTCTGGTTTGCTTTCAGTTTCAAAGTACATGATGTACAGTGATTTTTTTTTATATAGCCCCTTCCGATTTGTTGCAGATTTAAAAAGAATGTTCACCAGAAAACTCATCACTTTACAATTCGATCCTAGCACTGCAGTAGCAGGACCTTTCTCAAACTTCAAAGGCAGAGTCACTCTGCCTTTGAGAAAGGTCCTGCTAGGATCGAAACGTCAGGCCTACTAAATTTTAAGATTTGCATTTTGGTGATTTTAGTCAGTAAGCAGTTTGCAACATTTTTGTATATCACTTTACAATTCGTCGAATTTCTGGGGATGATCATCATATAACTCCATTCAATCAACTCCATTCAATCAACTTCAGACTAAAAAATAAAAATTCTGTGTAAAATAAATAATGATTCTGCCTTTGAATTTTGCGAAATGTAGTAGTACTACTAGTGCTATAGTTGCGGTAACCGTGACTCTCATTCTCCCGATCACGAGAGTCAATCCCAGTCAGCTTTTCCTTCATTTGTTTGAATTACATTTTCCTCGACGGTGACGCAAACATCATTTTATATCTGATGATTCATTTGTTTGGCTGATTTATTTCTAATTCTTCCCTCCTTGACCTCGTAATTGTATCACAACAGTCTCAGCATCGCATTGGCGTAGCCATCGGCGATCAGGTGCTGGATTTATCCGTGGTCAAGGGTCTATTCAGCGGGCCTCATCTGACGGAATGCAGCGATGTTTTTGACCAGGTCAGTTTATCAATCAATTCTCCCACCAGTACAGTCCGGTTAAGGCCAAGTAAAACAAAAAATGATATTAGTTTCTCACTCTAACTTTTTGAAAAAAAGGAGGATGCAGGCACTTTTTTTTCTATTTTGCTTTTTCCAAAACAAATTTTCCCCTAAAGACGGGTTATAGTCTAATTTCCTGTCATTTCTTAAGTATGTAGGCTGTGCGTGTCCGAGTTTCAACAGTGAGAAACTGCGAAAATCAATTTAAATTTCGTCTTTTTAACATTTTATTTAAAAAAAAAAAAAATGATGCAAAACGATGCAGGCAGGCATGAGAAACTAATTTTTTTATTTTTTTTTTACTCGGCTAAATATCTCTGAGAAGAGCCCTAACTCCAAATGAGATTTGGATGTTTGTATGGCGGGTTCCCAATGTAAGAGGTTTGCAGACATGTCACCATTTCCAGAATCTCCTTTTGTGAGTGTATGTGTCTGGTTCTGAGAAGACCCAGTAAGGTTTGCACGGCAGGTTTGAGGAGTGCTGGTAACTCCAGATGAGATATGGAGGATTGTATGAGGGTTCACAATGTACAGTGTATTATTAATTAAAGAGGTTTGCAGGGACACCATTTGCACAATCTCCCTTGCTAGTGTGTGTGACTCTGAGATGAGCTGGTAAATCCAGATGAGTTTTGACAGCTTTCTTTGATGGTTTATAACTTTATATTGCATCAAAACAAAAAATGACACTCAGGACTTACATGTAGCTGTGAGACAGGTCCTGCTACACATAGACTTGAAAAAAGTAGGTTGTCAGTTGCATCTGATGAAGTAGCTGTCTGCTGTTGTAGGGAAAGCTTAAGCACTCGTCCCGACTAGTTAGTCTTTCCCAAATCCTGCAGAATCCTATTTGCCTTCTGCAGGATTCTGCAGGATTCAGGGCACATGAGAGTTGACACATTGCAGGATTCTGCAGGATTCAGGGCACATGAGAGTTGACACATTGCAGGATTGTGCAGGATACAGGCTACTACTATCAAAGTGCTGGAGAAGGATTTTGCAGGATTGAGGGCACATGAGAGTTGACACACTGTAGGAATGTGCAGGATTGAGGGCATAAGGCGATTTTGTCAGTAGGAAAATGCAGGATGCTGGTAACAATTCGGACGTCGTTGTGGCTTTTGTCAAGAGATTATCCGTTCGAAAAAGGGCCCATTGTTCTAAGCTGAAAAAAGTCTTTGTTTAGAATGTGGACTAAAACTCCATTAACTCAGTGCAGGATTTGGCAGGATTCAGGCAATGGCCCACAGTAGCCAGTACTGCAGGATTTAGCAGGATTCAGGTCACATGGAGCTTTGAACAAGGTAGGATAGCAGGATTTTGCAGGATTCAGGTTATATCCTACCAAAAATATTCATCAGGTAGACTGGCACATGCACTACAGTACCCGCCGATATACAGAGTCAAAGCCAGCTCATGACCTCGACCAGCTCGGTGGTCCAGTGATTAAGATGTCTGCACTAGAAACCAGGAGTTGCTGGTTCGAATCCTGCCTGTGCTGCCTATATTTTGTCATCACTGATCAGGCATCGGGCAAAGCACTGGGCATTCAGTGCTTATTACGTTGAGCAGGGCAAACCCTTGATGAAGTACATTCTCCTTGATGCAAAAATCATATCGCATCAAGACTAGCTTAGTAATCTTTGGCAATGATTTTTTGCGTGTTTGGGCATTTAGTCAGTGCTTATTACGTTGAGCAGGGCAAACCCTTGATGAAGTACATGCTCCTTGATGCAAAAATCATATCGCATCAAGACTACCTTAGTAATCTTTGGCAATGACTTTTTGTGTGTTTGGGCATTCAGTGCTTATTACGTTGAGCAGGGCAAACCCTTGATGAAATACATTCTCCTTGACGTAAAAATCATATCGCATCAAGACTACCTTAGTAATCTTTGGCAATTATTTTTTGCGTGTTTGGGCATTTAGTGCTTATTACGTTGAGCAGGGCAAACCCATGATGAAGTAAGTACATTCTCCTTGAAGCAAAAATCATATCGCATCAAGACTACCTTAATAATCTTTGGCAATGACTTTTTGCGTGTTTGGGCATTCAGTGCTTATTACGTTGAGCAGGGCAAACCCATGATGAAGTACATTCTCCTTGATGCAAAAATTATATCGCATCTAGACTACCTTAGTAATCTTTGGCAATGACTTTTTGCGTGTTTGGGCATTCAGTGCTTATTACGTTGAGCAGGGCAAACCCATGATGAAGTACATTCTCCTTGAAGCAAAAATCATATCGCATCAAGACTACCTTAGTAATATTTGGCAATGCCTTTTTGCGTTGTTTCTTTGACAGCCTACCCTAAATGGTCTGATGGCTCTAGGACCCCCTGCATGGAAAGAGGCTAGGCAGACTCTGCAGCGCATTCTGTCTGCCGAAGAGGGAGTACTCAGGGACAATGTGGAGCTACGCTCAAGGTACGTGTACATTGGACCTGGGGTGGATTTCACAAAGCCTGACCATGCATCTTAACTCAACTTACGATGGATAATGACTCAATGACTAAGTTAGTTCTTTTTCCATATACATGTATATATTTTATATTTTTTGTTTTCTGTCATCCAATTAGTTTGGAGAGCCCCCTGACAGAAACTAGTTTCTTTTGGGCAATCCTGCGGGAGTTAATTGGATGTTGTTTCTGTTATTGTTGCTGTTGTTGTTTGTCTGTTTGTCTGTTTGTCTATTTTTTTATTTATTTTGTATTATTTTTTTTAATTGATTGATTTATTTCTATTTTCAACTTTATTCTTACTTGTGTGCTTTGATGTGAATGCTGTACGTGTATCCCGAAAAATGAGATAAATAAAATAGAATAAATAAATAAGTGTTTACAGGCAGTATTCATGAATTTTGTGCATCGCTCATCATGTTGCAATTGATCTTGATGGGTTACGATGGGTTTAATGAAATCAACCACTGGTTGGAGGTGGTAGGCTCTCTGGTGGCGGCGGTGGTGGTGCTGCTGCTGCTGTTATTATTGTTGATGCTGCCCTCGTTGCTGAGTGGTGCTTTTGCTGCTGTTGCTGCTTCTGTTGCCATTGCTGGTGCTATTGATATTGTTACTATGATGATGCTGCGGTAGCTATTGATATTATTGTTGTGATACTGCTGCTGCTGATGTTGTAGCTATTGATATTTTTGTTGTGATGCTGCTGTTGCTATTTATATTAGTGTTGTGATGCTGCTGCTGCTGCTGTTGTAGGTATTGATATTATTGTTGTGATGATGCTGTTACTGCTGTTGCTATTTATATTAGTGTTGTGATGCTGCTGCTGCTGCTGTTGTACCATGTAGCTATTGATATTGCTGTGATGCTGCTGTAGCTATTGATGTTATTGTTGTGATGCTGCTGCTGCTGTTGTAGGTATTAATATTATTGTTGTGATGCTGCTGCTGTTGTAGCTATTGATGTTATTGTTGTGATGCTGCTGCTGCTGCTGCTGTAGCTATTGATATTATTGTTGTGATGCTGCTCCTGTAGCTATTGATGTTATTGCTGTGATGCTGCTCCTGTAGCTATTGATGTTATTGCTGTGATGCTGCTGCTCCTGTAGCTATTGATATTATTGTTGTGATGCTGCTGCTGTAGCTATTAATGTTATTGCTATGATGCTGCTCCTGTAGCTATTGATGTTATTGCTGTGATGCTGCTGCTCCTGTAGCTATTGATGTTAGTGTTGTGATGCTGCTGCTGTAGCTATTAATGTTATTGTTGTGATGCTGCTGCTGTAGCTATTGATGTTATTGCTGTGATGCTGCTGCTCCTGTAGCTATTGATGTTAGTGTTGTGATGCTGCTGCTGTAGCTATTAATGTTATTGCTATGATGCTGCTCCTGTAGCTATTGATGTTATTGCTGTGATGCTGCTGCTCCTGTAGCTATTGATATTATTGTTGTGATGCTGCTGCTGTAGCTATTAATGTTATTGCTATGATGCTGCTCCTGTAGCTATTGATGTTATTGCTGTGATGCTGCTCCTGTAGCTATTGATGTTATTGTTGTGATGCTGCTCCTGTAGCTATTGATGTTATTGCTGTGATGCTGCTGCTCCTGTAGCTATTGATATTATTGTTGTGATGCTGCTGCTGTAGCTATTAATGTTATTGCTATGATGCTGCTCCTGTAGCTATTGATGTTATTGCTGTGATGCTGCTGCTCCTGTAGCTATTGATATTATTGTTGTGATGCTGCTGCTGTAGCTATTAATGTAATTGCTATGATGCTGCTCCTGTAGCTATTGATGTTATTGCTGTGATGCTGCTGCTCTTGTAGCTATTGATATTATTGTTGTGATGCTGCTCCTGTAGCTATTGATGTTATTGCTGTGATGCTGCTGCTCCTGTAGCTATTGATATTATTGTTGTGATGCTGCTGCTGTAGCTATTAATGTTATTGCTATGATGCTGCTCCTGTAGCTATTGATGTTATTGCTGTGATGCTGCTGCTCTTGTAGCTATTGATATTATTGTTGTGATGCTGCTCCTGTAGCTATTGATGTTATTGCTGTGATGCTGCTCCTGTAGCTATTGATGTTATTGCTGTGATGCTGCTGCTCCTGTAGCTATTGATATTATTGTTGTGATGCTGCTGCTGTAGCTATTAATGTTATTGCTATGATGCTGCTCCTGTAGCTATTGATGTTATTGCTGTGATGCTGCTGCTCTTGTAGCTATTGATATTATTGTTGTGATGCTGCTGCTCCTGTAGCTATTGATATTATTGTTGTGATGCTGTTGTACAAAGCTATGGATGTTATTGGTATGATGCAGCTGCTGTTGTTACTGCTGGTGCTATGCTGTTATTTCTGCCGTTGGTTATCCTGTTAATCTCTTACCTTGGATGGGTATGTTGATGTTGCTACTGTTACCACCGGTGCTATAACTGCTGTTAATGCTGTTTACGATAACGCTGTTTTTGCTGTTCCTACTGCTGGTTCACATGTTGGTGGTGCTATTATTGTTTATGATGCTATCGCTTATGTTTATGTTGTTGCTTCTGCTAGTCTGCTGTAGTTGCCGTTGCCTCTTAATGTTGTTGTCACCGCTGCTTTCATTGCTGCTGCTGCAGATGTTGATGATAATACTGCTGGTGCTGTGTATATAACTAAAAGAGAGTGCATGTGGATTATTGAAATGCCAAATTTCAGTCCAAACAGTGTCAAATGAGTACTATTTCTGTACCTTTTTCACATACCTGTCCGGTCCTCGGGTAATCACTTTTTTCCCCCTGTTTCTCTCCCTCCCCCCATTACAGGGCCTTTGTTGCCCAGAGCCAGGCCACCATGCACCTGCCTTCCAAGATCGGCGACTACACCGACTTCTACTCCTCCATCTATCACGCCACCAACGTCGGGATCATGTTCCGCGGCAAGGAGAATGCCCTCATGCCCAACTGGTGAGTCAGTCTGCACCTATAGAGGGCGGTGTAATGCCAGCGAGTCAAATGTCAGCCCAGATTCATATTTCATAGATACGGTTGGTGCTATTGACGATTCAATGCATTACCTACAGTATACAACAGTGCAGAAAACCTCTCCTGCTGCCCACTGCTACAACCCTAAAGCAAGGCTGTCCATTCAGTTTTGGCCACACTGAGGTGATTTATTGGATTTCACGGCCCACAATGTTTTACATTGATGTAATTAATAGGATTGCGAGACCTACGTTACGTTTTAAAACTCCTAATTTTTGTTTAGCAAGCAATCAGGCAAAGCACTGAACATACAGTCTGTAATTACACGTCAAGTATGACAAACCCTTGATGAAGTACATTCTACTTGACACAAATTCATATCATATCAAGACTATCAAGCACTAAGGCTGTTGTCGTGAAAAAAAATTCTTGTCGACATGTCGCGAGAATTTTATGCCGACTGTCGACATTGTCGCGACAGAGATCCGAGTTAGTCAAAAATCTGAAGTCACAATGTTGGAAATTTTTTAGTTAATAAACAAATGGGGCATGTCAAACCGCCATGGTTGTGAACTTGTGAAATTAGTTTTCATAAATAATCTTAATTACAATAAAAAATTCATATTTAATGGCTTTCGTATTTAAGATTATACATAACAAAATAATTTTTGTGCCGATATTGTGTGTTACAGTCGTAATTTCCTTAAAAAATCATAAAAAAGCGATTGCTCATTGTTTATTCATGACGTCATCGATCGGCGATGCGTGCGTTCTCACTGCAAGAAATAATTAATATTTATGAATTCGCTGCACAGCGGCTACAGTGGCTTTCCTATTGGCTATGCACATGGAAGTTGGAGAAACCAGATAGTTTCAATGAAAAGAAAAGACGTCACCGTCCGCACCTAGCTAAAGGTTGCCGCGTATTGGGCCCCAAAAAACCAGCCGCGTATTGGGCCAAAAAAAAAACGGAGGAGGCCGCGTATTCAGCCATACATTCAGACAAACCTAGAACGTATGCGGCAAAGGAGGCCTTTTTCCGATGTACATAATGTACTTCCGGTCCGTTTTTCAACGAAATAAAATACGCGGCCGCCGGGATTTTGGGCCCAAAACATGCGGCTACTTTCAGCTAGGTGCCGACCGCGACGCACGTGCGATCTCATTTCTCGATCCTTCCCTCGGACGTCCACGATCTTTCCCGATCTCTCTGCATTGCACTGGTATCCCGTACGCACGTGTATTAAATGCATGCGATGCAGCAACGTATACCAGCTACTGTACTGCTGACGACCGGCCATAGAAACGTGCGCTATACAGAAGTGACAGTATTTACACTGTACATGTACTGTACATCGTAATGGCAAAATGCGTTCGGTGAACGATTTTCTTTGGTCGCGTCGCGATCCAATCCAACTTCCAACATATTTAGTAACTATTGTTTTGCGGCGTGGATAAGCAAAAATGAAATGCTCAACGCACAATTTTAGGATTTTTTTCCCCTTTTTATTCCCTTCTTTTCAGAGATTTGCCATTATGAGGAAGGCTAATGTATTTTATTGTTTTTGTCGCGACAACCGAAAAACCTTGTCGGAATATTTTCTTTGTCGCGACAATGTCGACAAAAGCCTTGTCGACAACAGCCTTACCAAGCACAGTAGTCTTTTTAAAACTCCTAAGCCTCTTCACTGACCCCCTTCTGCCCCTTTCCTTTCCTTCACAAAGTCTGCCTGTAACACCTTTAATCGCAGTTCCGTTCATCAGCATACTTCTTTCTGCATTTCTCACCAACAGGAGGCATCTGCCAGTTGGGTACCATGGTCGCGCATCATCGATCGTCGTCTCCGGAACTCAAATCAGGCGCCCCTGTGGTCAGACCAGACCAGATGACAGTAAGTGATGCCTACTGTGTGTACAAGGAGATGGGGAAGAGAAAGAGGAATGGGAAGAGGAATACTGTAGGAAGGAGGAGAAAATAGGAGGAAGAAATGATATGAAGAGGGGAGAGGAGGAAGAGGAGGAGAAAGAGGGGGAAGAAGGGAGAGGAGGAAGAGGGGATATGAGGTGAAGAGGGGGAAAGAGGAAATAGGATGAAGAAAGGATATGAAGTGGCCGAGGGGCCGGAGAGCAGGAAGAGGGAAAATGGGGAAAAAAGGAAGAGGAAAAAGAACAGGGGGGTGAAGGGGGAAGATGAGGTGAAGGAGGAAAAAGGGGAAAGAGGAGGGAAGAGGTGAGGAAAAAGGAGCGGAATGAGTAGGAGAAAATTTAACTTTTGCTTTCCAAGGCAGAGTTGGAAAGGAAAAATGCTTCACTGAAGAAATAACAAAGCATGAAGTGCAGTATACAGCTTTGATATATTCAGTTTGCAAAGGTAGAATAGAGGCATGTTTAGAGTCAATTGTTTAGATGCTCTTGCTACTGTTGTAATAGTGTCAGCCCCTTCCTGCTGGGTGCTTTGTACATTGTGGCTATGGTTACAGCTACATGTACATGTAGGTGCATCTGCCTGATCTGCTGCCTAGGGGCTGCACGGCCTAAACAACCGCTGTAGAGTCATTGAACCAGACTCGAGCAAATTACCTGTCATTACATAAACTCTCATTCAACTTGATGTTTCTCCTTTCGCTCAGGTCAGCCCCCTGTCTTCGGCCCTTGCAGGCTGATGGACTTTGAACTGGAAATGGTAAGACAACCCACTGGTGCCCCCTCCCCAGCAAAGAGTGTTGAGTATTTTGGAAGGCTCCATCTAAGGGCTGGATAGCTTAGGTGGGTTTAGTGCCAGTACACTGAGCGAGAGGGCTCGGGTTCATGTCCAGTCACATTTTCTTGGCTATTTTTCACATTTTCTGATACACTGTTTCTGTATCACAAAAAATGTTGCAAAATGCTAATATCGACATAAAATGACCAAACTGCAAATCTCGAAAATGCAGAGGGCTGGATGTTTTGATCCTAGCTGGACCTTCCTCAAAGGAAGAATGGTCCGGCTGGCATCCTAACTGCAGGCCCTTCTCTATTTCTTCTTTGTTCTTCCCTTCCACAGGCATTCCTGGTGGGCCCTGGCAACAAAATGGGTGAGCCCATTCCTATCAGCAAGGCTCAGGATCACATCTTCGGAATGGTCCTCATGAACGACTGGAGTGGTCAGTCAAGTTTTCAGAATTAAACCACTTGGCACTGGGCTTATAACAACCCTAACCGGCATTGAAACCACAATTAACCAAGCATGGTATTTCCTGTGGTATGTTGTGGTATACAGTCCTCTACACACACACAAATGCTTGTGGTGATGTGTGGTCTTTGGACCTGCACCCATGAGTGCAGTGTGGTTTCCTGTGGGGCATACACCAGGACATACCACAATGGGGTTTGTGGTTTGTTGTGGTATATAGGCTGTCAGGCACTGTCTGTGCAGTGCTGTGTTTGGGAGGATAAGGGCCATACACCATGACATACCACAGCGTGGTTTTTGTGGTATCCTGTGAGCCTGTACCCCTGAGGGCACTGTGGTTAATTGTGGTATACAGTGAGTGTCTTGTGTGGGAGGTGCAAAGCGTTAGGGATAATGAATTTAAAAATCTTGTAGTTTTGTAGTAGACTAAAAAAGCGTATTTGTTTAAATCTCGGACAAAAGCGGTGCCGGGATTCAGGGGGTCCAGCACAAAGTGGTTAAAAGAAAGGAAAACAACACCTTTCCTTCATTGCAAGTTTTGACTTAAACAGTCATTAGCCAGTGAAGATGCCATTGGCCTTCTGATATTATCCGGAGTGGCCACTCCAAATTGGCATGAAGAATAAGGCTTCCATTGCAGCTTTAAAGACAATTGTAGAAACTTTTGGCCAACCAAAGATTCATTTGGCCACTTGCAGCTTGTCTATGGTGGCCTGGCTGGCCATATGTATGCACAGTATGTTTGCCATTGTAAAATTGTTGTTATTTTTTACATCAAAGATGTCACAAGATAATGTCAGTGAACAAATGACATTCATAATAGCATACAAAAATGGCACAGTCTTTGAGATGGTTTCTGTAAAATGATTGATTTTTTTTTCTCTTCTCTGAGATAGGCCTAATGATTCTATACTTTTTTCCCATTGTGTTTGATTTTTTTTCCCCAGCCCGTGATATTCAGAAGTGGGAGTACGTTCCCCTGGGTCCGTTCTTGGGCAAGAATGTGGGCACCACCATCTCACCTTGGGTGGTTACCATGGACGCACTGGCCCCATTCGCAGTGCCAAACTTCACCCAGGTGAGTCATCCACAGTGTCCTAGAGTTCCATTGTGTGTGTTTGTCTGTCTGTCCTTCTTTCTTTTCTTTTCGCATTTGTTTCCTTCTGTAGAATGTTCAAATGGAGAAAGGCTTAGTCCCAAATGGACAAGCTGGGTTTTGACAAGGCTGAAGTATACTCAAGGTCAGGGGCTAGTGAAAGAAGACAATAGAGAGAGACTCAGGAAGGCCGGAGATAGATATTAACATTCCTTTTAAAAATGGCTAGATCAGAGGCAGGGGGAAAGCAAGAACCAGGAAGGGAATTCCAGGTAGAGGCAGAATGAGGGAAAAAGCTGTTCTGATACCTCTCCGTTCTACACCTTGGGACAGATTGAGTGTGTGTGTGTGTGTGTGTGTGAGGAGGCAAACAGCCTGGTTGCTCTCTTAGATGTCCTGACTGGGGGGACCAGACATTCAAGGGTCTGCAATAGCTTGGGGCCACCACACACCAACCCTTTGTCTAGCCAGATCAGGCGACTGAAAACAAATGGTATACAGGGTCGACAAACTCAAACCCCGTGTCTACTCACATCAGGTGGCTGAACTGTAATTGGTCGTCAGGGTCATCACACACCAACCCTTTGTCTATCCATGCCAAGTGACTGAATACAATTGGTTGCCAGGGCCATCACACATCGACCCTTTGTCTATCCATGCCAAGTAACTGAATACAATTGGTTGACAGGGTCATCACACATCGACCCTTTGTCTATCCATGCCAAGTGACTGAATACAATTGGTTGACAGGGCCATCACACATCGACCCTTTGTCTATCCATGCCAAGTGACTGAATACAATTGGTTGACAGGGCCATCACACATCAACCCTTTGTCTATCCATGCCAAGTGACTGAATACAATTGGTTGACAGGGTCATCACACATCGACCCTTTGTCTACCCACATCAGGTGACTGAAATAAAACTGGTAGCCAGGATCATCACACACCAATTCTTTGTCTACCAACACCAGGTGACTGAATGCAACCAGTAGACAATGTCACAACCCACACGACCCTTTGTATTCCCACATCAAGTGACTGAGATATGATTGGTAGACAGGGTCTTCACACACCAACCCCCTCTCTACTCACATTAGGTGAGTGATTGCAGTTGCAGACATCATCATCACACAAAACCAGTTTGTCTATGATCCACATGAGGGGTCAACTAACTGGTAGAAAACTCCTCACAAGTATGAGTTCACAATTTGATTGGAATGCAGACTTTTGCCACCTTTAATGGCAGCCCCCATGTCATGAATTCCTCGAGTTGAATAATGAAAATCTCTGCCTAACTCTTCGTCCAGGAGCCCAAGCCACTTCCCTATCTCAGCCACGAGGACAACTTCAACTTTGACATCAATCTGGCCGCAGCCATCTCGGCCGAGGGCACCAATGGACCAGCCATGATCTCCCGCACCAACTTCAAGGTGCATGTAGTCCCGACTAAAGCCGCGTTTCCACTGGACTTATTTTGGTGAAAGTAACCGAGACGATGGTTACTTTGACCAAAATAAGTCCAGTGGAAACGGCCCAGTCAAATTTCTCTCGGTTACTTTATCCGAGTCCAATGGTTGATTTTTTTTTCCTGAGCAACCTCTGCCCAGTAAAAGTGACCAGGTAAGTTTCACCGAGCCGATTAGTCCAGTGGAAACGCACCACTCGGTTAAATGCAACTCGGTGAAAAACCGCATCCGGCCTTTGACGTAACACGTACATGCACTGTGCACAGCGTCTGCTTCATGTTGCGCGCCTAAATGTACACACGTACATTGTGTATCCGGCTGACACTTGACCTTCATGAGCCGTTATATTGCCAGCTCAGTTACTTTAACCATCGTCTCGGTTAAATTTGACTGACTCAAAAGTCCAAGTGGGAACGACGGTCAAATTTGACCATCAGAAATTTAACCGTTGTCTCAGTTAAATTTGAGTCCAGTGGAAACGCGGCTAAAGAAGGTTTTCTCACTGCCTTACTTCAGACGGGCCCGGGAGGTTTGCACATAATCAGTGAACAAGGAGCGATGGTGTGGGCTGGTTGCACGGTCATCCTTGCGACCCTCGAGATCTTCCACAATAGGGGATGGATAGGATGGTATAGGGATGCCTTGATTTAAGAGCACCAACCGATTTCAAGATGTCGCGTAACTTACTCTACATTTTGCTGCCTTTGCCAAAATATGCTGGAAAGAGCCATTGCGCCGCAAGACTTATATACAACATTTGTATGTTGCATAAGATACGCAACTTTTCTTGAAATTGGCTGCTTGAAATCTCTAGGTATTTTTTCACGATGCTTGTTCTACCAGATTGTCTCATAGCGACACCATACCATTCTTAACCACAAAAGCCTCGATGAATTAAATTAGGAGAGACCGGTCAAAGCCACTGCATCCCTAGCCACAGCGCGCTGAAGAGATGGGAATAGTTTGGGAGGTCTACTGATAGCTCCACACGCAAGCAAAGTCTCTTTGTACGGCAGTATGAGAATATTATATTCATGAATTCCATCTGTGTTTCTGTTTGTTCTCGCTTTGAATGTAGTACATGTACTGGACCATGAAGCAGCAACTGGCCCACCACTCCATCACTGGATGCAACATGCAGCCTGGGGATCTCCTGGCCTCTGGTACCATCAGTGGACCGGTCAGTATCAAGGATAGACACGGAGGCCCTGGCTTCATTTGATCCACTTTATTAAAGAACCTCCTTGAGTTAATGATAGGCCGTGTGCGGTCCAGAACTGTGTCATTCTTACCTGTGTATCTCCAAAGTGACTCAGGTTGAATGTAGTAATCAGAGAAAGCTAGCGTGGGTTCGAACCCTATGCAGCTTATCAAAATGTAGTGTACCGTGGCAATGAATTGAGGACCAAGACAGCCTATAATGTACTTCTTTGTGAGATTTTGCCTTTTCTGAACAGTCCTGGTTAGAGTTTGCCTGTTTTTTTGTTCAGAACATCAGGCATTTCCAAACTGTGATGAAAGGCTTGTATATTATATTGGATGTCAGAAATGGAGACATAGCCACACCTATGGTTTTGTAAAAGGATCCTGTGATTTACAATGTACATGTAGGTCCAATCTACCAGGAGTATGGTACCATCTCCTCTTTCTGTGTAGCACGATGGCTGAGTGGTCTAGTGTCCTGTATTCTTGTGGTTTTAGGCTACAGACTGAGTTTCAAGTCCTGCCATGGGTGGCAATGGGGCATGCATCATTGGGACAAGATGCTTTATCACAAATTGCCTCTCTCCACCCAGAAGAAAATGGGTCTTCTTGTGAGAGTGGAGATGCCTTTGTGTGTTTGGTTAAGCCACTGTGTGCTTACTAGACAGCCATGGCCTTATGCTTCCCAGAGAATTGAGATTTCAGGAGTGCCCATTGGCCCAATGACCGAGGTTGATAATGCGCTAGGCCATGAGTGACTCACGAGGTGGATTTCAGTGTGCTATCAATAGGCCTACCCCTCGCTATCATTTCTCTTCTCTTCCCTCCATGCCTTTAGACCGACGACTCCCTTGGCTCTATGCTGGAGCTCTGCTGGAAGGGATCCAGGGAAGTGGATCTTGGTAATGGAATCAAGCGTAAATTCTTGAAGGACGGTGACGAAGTCGTTCTCACGGGTAAGTCATCACACACACACACTGACCCGCAAGAGGGATTATTGCACCACATACCTGATTCCTGACTTGCTGCCTTCACCACGTATATCACTGGTGCAAATGAAGAATTTGTTGCCGTGACCACTTCTTGCTCTCTGCGATGAGATCCAAAAATAGTTCCAATGAGAAGCTTTGACATATTATAGGTGAAAAAAACCAAGCCGTGTCTAAGGTATGGCTATGGGTGTGGGAAAGACACACATAAAGTGTATGGGTGACAGGCTGCAGCCACTAGCCAACAGCTTCCATAGACCTGTGTGCAATTTGAAGCCATAGCCGATGAATTTGAACAGGACATCACTTTCACAGAATGACAGAGAATATGCCACGGCATAAGGATAAAGGCTGAAATAGTTAGGATAAAGGCTAAAGGCTGAAATAGAAATTCATTTCACCCTCATGAAGTGACAGATTAGTTGAACTTTGTGAACCCATCTACTGCAGCAAGTCCTAAGAATCCCAACAGGATGGACGGTACTACAATATAGGCTCACTTAGCATTGCAGCTCACCAAAAAGATGGAAATGACTACCGTATTCAACTTCCTACAAAGCACTGATTTTTGCTTTTATCTTTTCCTCTTTTCAGGTTACTGCCAAGGTGATGGTCATCGTGTTGGCTTTGGAGCCTGCACCGGAAAAGTTCTTCCTGCTGTTAATCCTGTACAGTAAGGGGCCGACGTTCCTGTTGGCCTCTAAAAGGATCGTGGATGTTGGAAAACAACCGGAAGCCAATCTGGTGTTATACAGACTTTAGATAAGAAAATGGTGATTGAGTTTTTGTAGGCAGGGTTTCCCCCTGAATCTCACTAGGCTGTCATTTTGTGGAATACAGACTGATTGGCTACGGCTTTCCATGGCACATGAGGCTATGGAAGCCACTATACCTAGTCACTACAGCCAATTCCCATAGACCTGTGTGTTGTTGCTTTTTTTTGTCTGCCTGATAGCCAGGTACATGACCTGCAAGTGATATGTGGCAGCCAGTTGCCATGGTGAGGGATCCTTGAGCTTTCTGCTGCCCTCTTGAGTTCATTTTTATCTCTCAGCTAAATGCTTTTGGTACACTGCCGTGCAAAAGTCTGATCTTTTTGTATTTTGATCATCAAAATCAACAAAGAAGTAAATTAAAACTATACCAGTGTCTTTGTGAATATCCACATTCTGTGAAAATCACGTTATATTCCATGAATCATTCCCTGAAAGTGATAAAAGTGTCAAAATATGAAGGTGTTCGTTTTCGGTGTGCACAAAGTTAACGGGAGAGTCGGCGAAATCCAAGATGGCGGCGCCCAGTGCACGATAAAAACGCGAAAGTAACACTTTGAAAAAACGCAAGTGAGTGCGATCAGACTTTTGCACACCAGTGTAGACTCCAGTACAAAAAAATACCCTTTTGCCATTCTTCAGATAAAGGCTTCCACTTCCTTGTATGACCAAGTAAAATGTCAGCAGAGATTGAATATTTTCCCTATTTCCTCTATTTCAGCACTCTTAAAGAGATTTGCATGCACATCAAAAACGACCAAGTCATCCAAATTATGTTAGCTAAAGCCAAAATGCATTACGTTGCCAATAGTAATAATGGAAGTCAATGAGAAAAATGTATCTATATCTTTTCTTTGCAACCATCGCTAAATGCTGAAAATTGTTGCAAAAGATAATCTATTAGAGTGTAACAACCTATTAGAAAAACTGAAATACAAACACAATGGGGCATATGATGCTTGCAAGACGAAAGCATATTTTGGGCATAGCTACTCAGTGCTGTTTTCGGTAGTTTTAGTGAAAGTGTGTCCATTATTATTAATGTTCCTTTAAATGGTGTGAAAGAGAAGTTGCCATTGTGTTCATGGTGTGTTGGTTTTGCGTGCTATTTTTTGAATAGCTTTGCTTGAAAATAATTTTCCATCTCATCTTCAATTTTCCTAGGAAAGAGTAGCGATTTTTGTGTCGGATGCCGGTATCATGTTCATGAAAAGAATTAGTTCTGTTTAGATCATGAGGATATTTCTTACTCTATTTTTGCTGTTTCTTCCTAGTTTCCCTGAAAATGTACTCTTCCCCCAATAAAGACAATACCATGATGTCAGACCAAATGGCAAACATGAAAAGAAAATGGAAAATGGAGGGTTTAAATTTGTGCATGCTTTGAAATAAAGATGGAAGAAAGTAACCTAATTTTCAGTTGTTTCATTTTTATAATTATGATATTGTTGTTCTCATCTGAAAATGGAAAATTAAATAAACTAGCATAAAAAATGCTGCAAACTGCTTATTGACTAGCATGAAGTGTAATGCACTTATCTTAATTAGTAACAGCCTGAGGACCATACTCAAAACCAGAAAAAAAATTAAACAATTTCCTTGTACGACTGAATTCGCCTGGTAGTCCTACCTCAGGTTATCAAAATATTGTCGTACAATCTGTTCACACATACATGCAGTTTGAAAAGACTACTGTAAAGACTTAACCCAAACATTATAAAATGCTAAGACAATTTGACTGGACAGGGACTTGAACCCGATACTTTGGGCTTTAAACCCTAACGGGGGACTTTAGAAAACATGTCAATTTCACTTTAGAAATCACGATGGTAAATCTTGTATTTGAAATTCATTCCCAATTTTCTTTTAACTTTCAATACGATGCTTTATATATTAGCTCCAAGTTTTTTAAGTAAGAAGGATGTGTTGGTGTAGCGGATACACTCTCTAAATTCTAACTTGGTGATCCGAGTTCGAGTCCTGGCGATGTCAGGGTCCTTGTTCGAGTTTCAAATTAAATAAATAATGCCTTTTAACTTTTTTTCGACATCTAACCTGTCTTAAAAAGGGTAAAATTCCATTTTATTTTATTTTATCTAGTGGGGTAGAGGGGGCGCCACAGGTCTCCGAACCGCCACGGGTTGGTGATCTTGGGAGGCCAGGGATTCTGGAGAGGCTGGGTGATCTGGGTAGGCCGGTTGTTCTGGGGAGGCCTGGGTTTCTGGGAAGACCTGCATCCACCCGGGATCGAACCCTCGGCCTTGAGGTTCCCAGTCGAGCCACTGAACCTCTAGCCTCATGAGTACCCCCACCCACCCTTAAAAAAACAACCTATTTAAACCTTCGGTTACCTTAATAGAATTTAAAAGACATTAAATTCAAGACTCGACTTCCCAGGGGATCGAACCTGCAACCTTGAGGTTACAGGCCCTGGGACACCCACGACACGCCATGCGCACCAGTTGATTTTTCGTTCAAATTTCAGATACTTATAGGTTGGGTTTGTACTTGGTAATTTGAAGAAGAAAAATGTTACGTTACATCCCCGGCCGGGGATCGAACCTGCAACCTTGAAGTTACAGACTCTGGGACACCCACTACACGCCATGCGCACCAGTTGACTTTTGGTCAAAATTTCAGATACTTATAGGTTGGGCTTGTACTTGGTGATTTGAATAAGAAAAATCTAACTGTTGCAGCCCTGGGGATCGAACTTGCAACCTTGAAGTTACAGACCCTGGGACACCCACGACACGCCATGCGCACCAGTTGATTTTTCGTTCAAATGTCAGATACTTATAGGTTGGGTTTGTACTTGGTAATTTGAAGAAGAAAAATGTTACGTTACATCCCTGGGGATCGAACCTGTAACCTTGAAGTTACAGACCCTAGGACACCCACGACACGCCATGCGCACCAGCTGACTTTTGGTCGAAATTTCAGATACTTATAGGTTGGGTTTGTACTTGGTAATTTGAAGAAGAAAAATGTTACGTTACATCCCTGGGGATCGAACCTGTAACCTTGAAGTTACAGACCCTAGGACACCCACGACACGCCATGCGCACCAGCTGACTTTTAGTCGAAATTTCAGATACTTATAGGTTGGGTTTGTACTTGGTAATTTGAAGAAGAAAAATGTTACGTTACATCCCTGGGGATCGAACCTGTAACCTTGAAGTTACAGACCCTAGGACACCCACGACACGCCATGCGCACCAGCTGACTTTTGGTCGAAATTTCAGATACTTAAAGGTTGGGTTTGCACTTGGTAATTTGAAGAAGAAAAATGTTACGTTACATCCCTGGGGATCGAACCTGCAACTTTGAGGTAACAGACTCTGGGACACCCACGACACGCCATGCGCACCAGTTGATTTTTCGTTCAAATTTCAGATACTTATAGGTTGGGTTTGTACTTGGTAATTTGAAGAAGAAAAATGTTACGTTACATCCCCGGCCGGGGATCGAACCTGCAACCTTGAAGTTACAGACTCTGGGACACCCACTACACGCCATGCGCACCGGTTGACTTTTGGTCAAAATTTCAGATACTTATAGGTTGGGCTTGTACTTGGTGATTTGAATAAGAAAAATCTAACTGTTGCAGCCCTGGGGATCGAACTTGCAACCTTGAAGTTACAGACCCTGGGACACCCACGACACGCCATGCGCACCAGTTGATTTTTCGTTCAAATGTCAGATACTTATAGGTTGGGTTTGTACTTGGTAATTTGAAGAAGAAAAATGTTACGTTACATCCCTGGGGATCGAACCCGTAACCTTGAAGTTACAGACCCTAGGACACCCACGACACGCCATGCGCACCAGCTGACTTTTGGTCGAAATTTCAGATACTTATAGGTTGGGTTTGTACTTGGTGATTTGAAGAAGAAAAATGTTACGTTACATCCCTGGGGATCGAACCTGTAACCTTGAAGTTACAGACCCTAGGACACCCACGACACGCCATGCGCACCAGCTGACTTTTAGTCGAAATTTCAGATACTTATAGGTTGGGTTTGTACTCGGTAATTTGAAGAAGAAAAATGTTACGTTACATCCCTGGGGATCGAACCTGTAACCTTGAAGTTACAGACCCTAGGACACCCACGACACGCCATGCGCACCAGCTGACTTTTAGTCGAAATTTCAGATACTTATAGGTTGGGTTTGTACTTGGTAATTTGAAGAAGAAAAATGTTACGTTACATCCCTGGGGATCGAACCTGTAACCTTGAAGTTACAGACCCTAGGACACCCACGACACGCCATGCGCACCAGCTGACTTTTGGTCGAAATTTCAGATACTTAAAGGTTGGGTTTGCACTTGGTAATTTGAAGAAGAAAAATGTTACGTTACATCCCTGGGGATCGAACCTGCAACTTTGAGGTAACAGACTCTGGGACACCCACGACACGCCATGCGCACCAGTTGATTTTTCGTTCAAATTTCAGATACTTATAGGTTGGGTTTGTACTTGGTAATTTGAAGAAGAAAAATGTTACGTTACATCCCCGGCCGGGGATCGAACCTGCAACCTTGAAGTTACAGACTCTGGGACACCCACTACACGCCATGCGCACCGGTTGACTTTTGGTCAAAATTTCAGATACTTATAGGTTGGGCTTGTACTTGGTGATTTGAATAAGAAAAATCTAACTGTTGCAGCCCTGGGGATCGAACTTGCAACCTTGAAGTTACAGACCCTGGGACACCCACGACACGCCATGCGCACCAGTTGATTTTTCGTTCAAATGTCAGATACTTATAGGTTGGGTTTGTACTTGGTAATTTGAAGAAGAAAAATGTTACGTTACATCCCTGGGGATCGAACCCGTAACCTTGAAGTTACAGACCCTAGGACACCCACGACACGCCATGCGCACCAGCTGACTTTTGGTCGAAATTTCAGATACTTATAGGTTGGGTTTGTACTTGGTGATTTGAAGAAGAAAAATGTTACGTTACATCCCTGGGGATCGAACCTGTAACCTTGAAGTTACAGACCCTAGGACACCCACGACACGCCATGCGCACCAGCTGACTTTTAGTCGAAATTTCAGATACTTATAGGTTGGGTTTGTACTCGGTAATTTGAAGAAGAAAAATGTTACGTTACATCCCTGGGGATCGAACCTGTAACCTTGAGGTTACAGACCATAGGACACCCACGACACGCCATGCGCACCAGCTGACTTTTGGTCGAAATTTCAGATACTTAAAGGTTGGGTTTGCACTTGGTAATTTGAAGAAGAAAAATGTTACGTTACATCCCTGGGGATCGAACCTGCAACTTTGAGGTAACAGACTCTGGGACACCCACGACACGCCATGCGCACCAGATGATTTTTCGTTCAAATTTCAGATACTTATAGGTTGGGTTTGCACTTGGTAATTTGAAGAAGAAAAATGTACTGTTGCATCCCATGGGATCAAACCTGCTACCTAGACCTTTTTTAATTTCATGTTGTATATTATATCAAATTTCACATTTCAAAGGATTCATCAATAGAAAAATTGCTTTATTTCAATCAATCAAAATACAATGTAAATCATGTCTTTACCCAACGATATTCACGTGGCGTATTGTACCCAGTGGCAGTAGTACTAGACAGTACATGTACTGTACATGTCGGTAGCTGGCTATACAACGTTACGATTTTAGCGCGAAAAGTACGTCATATCCCTCCCAGGGCAAAGGTTACTGTACACAGCACCCTCAATAATCGGACATTCTCCTCGCTGCACGGCGAATAAACATTCCGTCGGCGTAAAAAAAAAAAAAAAAAAAAAGTCCACGTGGGAACGCGCGGTAGACTAGCATTCAGGAATGTCACGGTAAGTTAATACCGCGTGGCCGCGGTAGAAAAAGTCCAGTGGGAACACGGCTTAAGCCACAGTCGATAATTATTTATAATCATCCAGGAGGGTAATGACTAACACCATGCAGCTTTCTAATAATCCTTCTTTTGTGTTCAGTCTTTCACACTTCTCTCTTTGATCTTTTCCCCCTATTGTCACTAATCCCTACCCCACTCCTTGCCCTTCTCTTTGATCTTTCCTCCTCCTCTCACTAATCCCTACCCTACCCCTTGCCCTTCCCTTTGATCTCTCCCTACCAGCTTCACTCTTTGTCCTCTGTTTCTCATCCGTGTCCTATTCACTCTCTCCCCCTGCCTTCGTGTACATGTATCTGTTTTGTCCTTGTCACTCTGCCTTTGAGAAAGGTCCTGCTAGGATCGAAACGTCAGGCCCACTAAATTTTATATTTATAATCATATTCACCAGTGACTAGACTTGACTGGTATGTCACAGAACCACAGTTACGTACTGGACGCTATTGAAATAATTGTCAGCAGTATCTTAGATTAATCTAATTAAACCTAATCTAATCTAATTAAACCTAATCTAATCTTATCTAAACCAATTCAAATAATATAAATGAAAAATATTTAACAATGACATTTTAAAAAGCCTAAAATTTGAAATCCTATAAATAAAATCGACCTAACGTTGGACTGCATTGGCAGATGCAGACGATTGGACGAAAGTTGAACTAGCTACGCTGCGTCCCTAGAGGGCGCCTTAACAATGGCCCCTTTGACAACGCAACGCTAACGTCATTGACGTTGAACGCGCAGACAACCACGTAAACAAACCGTAGTCTGTTAATGTTATAGTGATTAGTGGGTGTCGAGAAGAAACACTGAAACTAAACTGTCTAAAGTTTGGGGAGCAGTTCGAGAGCAGCAACAAACATATCGCCAGTTTCCACGCGAGAATAGTTCCAATATGTCCTCCAAAGACTGGGAATACAACTTGGTAAGTAGATATGAAAACTGCGGACAAATTTGGCGTGAGAGGGGTGTAGTTTGAATTTTTTTTTTTAAGGATGTTTTTAAAAAAAAAACCTGATACCTTTTGGCAGTTTTGCGTTGAACATTTTCATCGGGTTCCAAAAAGAAAATGAGAATAAAATTGAGAATAAGAGACATGGTGAAGACTCATTTGTTTCTTTGCTTGACCTAGTACATGAGCCGTGCTGCCAAGGAGCCTCCCAGAGGGGAGCAGACGGACGAAGAAGATGATGAGTATGACGCCGAGGAGCCGGAAAAGGTGTTCCACAGCGACCTGGCCGGACGAATCAGGGAGAAGTTCCACCGTCGACTCGTCAAGACCGGCATCCCTCGCCGACCGGGCTTCTACCGGGTAGGGAACTCAGGCAATTAAAAAAAAAAAGGGGGGGAGCACGATCCCTGTAACATCGGTAGGAACAGAGAAATGTTTGGTCAGAGCAGGATTTATTTCAACAGGAATATTGAGGCACAGAAATTGCCATCCCACTACACGACTGCATTCAACTAAATGAAACTGAACGTCCACAAGCGCAATGGTTAACGGCAAGAAATGTAGACAAATAAACCACAAGGCTAAAGTTTCCAGGACTCCTTATTTTGTCACAACCGTTTCTTAAAGACTGGAACAACCTGCTTGCTGAGTGCTGTGATAGTGTACACCTCATCCATTGACTCTTTCAAAAATAAGTTACAGTTTGACTAAAAATCAATCGAAAGAAGCCACTTTGCACAGCATGCTTAAGTACAAGTTATATGTGCCACTGTCAGGATGCTGATGAATTGATTCAGATTCAAATTTAGATTCAAATTCAGATTCAAATTCAAATTCAAATTCAAATTCAAATTCAAATTCAAATTCAGATATTCAAATTCAGATTCAGATATTCAAATTCAGATTCAGATATTCAGATATTCAGATATTCAGATTCAGATTCAGATTCAAATTTAGATTTAGATTTAGATTCAGATTCAGATTCTGATTATGATTCAAATTGAAATTCAGATCTATTCAAATTCAGCTTCAGATTCAAATTCATGTGGTCACCAATAATTTGATAAGTAAATGAATTTGTATACATAATGGATGTATCTGATCAGTGCGAGGTTTCTACTATAACCATCTTCAAACTGTATAAGTTTCATGTAAATCTGTGAAATTCCTGTTTTTCGATCTTGGCAAAATGTGCTCAAGTGCAAAATGTCATGAGCCAAAGGATCCCCCTTTCCAACCCATACTTCACTTATGTTTCATGCCAAGTACTGGAGATGTGGAGTAAATGCAATGGACATTAATTTGCAGTACACAATGAAGACTTTTCCTGCTGAGCAGATCTGTGAAATCGGGCCCAGGTCTCTTTTCAGTATGTGTCTTAGATTGTGAGGGCCTGACATTTTGATCCTAGGAGGAACTTTTCTCAAATTGTGGCATTGTGCAAGAAAACAATGATTCTTGACAGTCAAAAATTTAAGCAGTACTATTAAAAGTGGAACTCAATGACTACAGGACATTGGAGAAATAAAGCCAATACTAAATGGTGGATATTAAAATGATTTGTCAGTTGCTAGCCTCCTGCCAGGCTCATTTGCATAGCTAGGCAAATGCACTTCAACAGGGGTTTGCAGAGATTTGAATCTGGACACCATATGACCTCGACCGGTTCACTGGTCAAGTGAAACATGGAGTCCCAAGTTGGAATCCTGCCTGAAGAGCTGCCTGTATTTCACCACACAATCAGGCATAGAGTTTCAATAGAGTTTCAAGTGAAATTCAGAAACTCCTGTTGGAACTCCTTATGGCTTATCGAGAAAAAAAAGAAGTTATCTTGTGTGACGTGTATTGACGTTGACTGTATTAATTTGGCCACAGATTCAGACGTGTCGCAACATGGCCAGGCCAGGTGGTCACTTCTACAGCGGCAAGCACTGGGAGATGGCACCGCAGGGCGCCAACAGGGCCGGCGCCCTGCAAAAACCCCTAGAGCGCACTACTAGGCGCCTGACCATCTGTGCCGTCAACCGGTAACACCATCCCATCCCATCCTGTCCCATCCCATCTCATTAAATATCCCATCCCATCTTATCTCATTCAATCTCATCCCATCCCATCCCATCTCATCCCATCCCATCCCATTTCATCCCATCCCACCTGATCTCATCGCATCCAATCACATCCAACTCCACCCATTCCGGCCTATCCCATCCATCCTATCCCATCCCATCCCTTCCCATCCCATCCCTTCCCATCCCATTTCATCCCATCCCACCCGATCTCATCGCATCCAATCCCATCCCATCCAACTCCACCCCATCCCATCCCATTTCATCCCATCCCATCCCATCCCATTCCATTCCGCCTCATCCCACCCCATCCCATCCCATCCCATTCCATTCCGCCTCATCCCACCCCATCCCATCCCATCCCATTCCACTCCGCCCCATCCCACCCCATCCCATCCCATCCCACTCCACTCTGCCCCATCCCACCCCACCCCATCCCATCCCATTCCACTCCGCCCCATCCCACCCCATCCCATCCCATCCCACTCCACTCTGCCCCATCCCACCCCATCCCATTCCACCCCATCCCATCCCATCCTATCTCATCCCATCGCATCCCACTCTGCCTCATCCCACCCCATACACAAATCTTGCTTTATACTGACTGTCGATCAAATCCCAAACATTTAGAGAGCCTGACATTTCTAACCTAGCAAGACCTCTCCCCTAAGGTCTCCATATTGATGGGTTTCACAACAAAATGCCACAGGCTCACACTGAACATACAAACCCTGAAAATAGGATGCCATGTCATAATTTGGCTAGAGCAGGTCAGATGAGGTGAAATGTTGAATTCACTTCAAAAAGGGTCCATGAAATCACTATGAATTTGGTTTTTCACGGCAACATGACATTATTCACCCAATTTTCATGGTTTAGATTTTTGAAGTGTCAAGCGTGCATTAACTCCACCCTCCACTTTCCCCGTGGCCATCCTCTCTATGCTCTCTGCAGGGCTGTGGACGATGAGCAGCTCCGTCGCATCAAGGGAGAGGCGCAGGAGATTCAAGTGGCAGGCAGACTCCTGTCCCCTCTCAACAAGGAGTTTATGCGCATCATTTCCCTCAATGAGGTACATTTTCCCACGAAGAGGTGTAAGGCCAGCCGTGACGTCTCAATCTAAATGATGAATCATAACAACTCGAGGATAGCAATCTCACAGCAGACTTGTGACTCAGGCTTGGACTTGTGTCCAAATTGAGTCTCATTTTTCCCCCATTGCTCATACCCAAGACTAAACAACTGGGAAGAGGGCATTCAAAGGCCCAATACAACATTGGGAAGATCGGAAAACATCCATGTCCATAGATTTCCTTCTCATTTACACAGTCTGTACATGGTCATGATAGAATCCTCATGTTGAAATCTTACGGTCTGCAATGTCGTACTTCTTGAGAAATCTTCACTCAAACATCGACAAGTATTTTATTACTCACGAGTAATAAGCTATTTCTTACTCTACAGAACAGTGCGAAAATCGTGACTTTTTGTTTGCCTTTTTCTACTTTCTCAGATTACCATTTGAGCTGTAACCTTTTCATTTTTGGAATGTTCAATGGTTTAACGCACAAACTGTGGCAAGTCTTGAATATAAGGAGTTTGCAACAATCAGTGTGTTTCTACTGATGAAAGGTTGCCGGGTGTCTCCATGCGTCTTCGGGTGTTTCTGGGTGGAGTGTCCAGTAGAAACACAACCGGGCATCGAATTTTCCGAACGTCATCCGGCAACCAAACGTTCACCAACAACCACCTATTGAGGTGGATCTTGCCGGGTGTCTTCGGGTCACACTCGCAGTAGAAACACACGCGGTTGCTGGTTGCCGGGTGTACCGGAAATGCGAGAGAAGTAGTGAATTCCCAAAATGTCAACTACATGTAATCTTAGCCATTGTGGAGGTGTCAGTCAGAAGCATTTAACCATTAACTGCTGTATATCTCCAAGAGATCACGCCCCCCGTTTTCATTCAGATGCAAACAACGCTAGAGCAATTTTGGGATCACACAAAGTGGATGCAGCTTTTTTTTTAATTCAAGTCAAACCGATAAAGGAAAAACTGACTTGGAACAAAGAAAAAAAAGGCAAGGACTAGTTGACTACGGTATTTGGGAAGGGCTGGATAGCTCAGATGGCAAGAGCAATGATACACAATACTAGAGGTCTCAGGTTCAAGTCCCAACCCAGTCAACATTTTCTTGGCCTTCATAGTCATAGTCATCACAGTCAGGGTCATAATCATCGCAGTCAGGGTCAAAGGCATCACAGTCAGGGTCATAGTCATCACAGTCAGGGTCATAGTCATCACAGTCAGGGTCATAATCATCACAGTCAGGGTCATAGTCATCACAATCAGGGTCATAATCATCGCAGTCAGGGTCATAGTCATCACAATCAGGGTCATAGTCATCGCAGTCAGGGTCATAGTCATCACAGTCAGGGTCATAGTCATCACAGTCAGGGTCATAGTCATCACAGTCAGGGTCATAGTCATCACAATCAGGGTCATAATCATCGCAGTCAGGGTCATAGTCATCACAATCAGGGTCATAGTCATCACAGTCAGGGTCATAGTCATCACAATCAGGGTCATAGTCATAACAGTCAGGGTCATAGTCATCACAGCCAGGGTCATAGTCATCACAGTCAGGGTCATAGTCATCACAGTCAGGGTCATTGTCATCACAATCAGGGTCATACTCATCACAGTCAGGATCATAGTCATCACAGTCAGGGTCATAGTCATCACAATCAGGGTCATAGTCATCACAGTCTGGGTCATAGTCATCACAGTCGAGATCATACCTTAGGCCTTCAAAACTGTTCAAAAAGTTCCCAGTCAGTTTTTCCTTTATCTTTTTGGCTTAAGATTTATGTCTAATTATTTTCTCCTTGTATCACAACAGCCTGAGCAACACATTAGAGTATCTAATGGGAGTCAGGTGCCCAATTTATCAGTGGTCTAGTCAAAGTTTTCTTTGCCTTTTTCGCAAAAAATTTAAAAATGGGAAAGAAAAACTGGACTGGACCGGAACTTGAACACGAGACCTCTGGGCTAACTTGCTGTCCCCCCCCCCCGAATGAAAATTTGTGCTCCACTACCCAGGAGGAAATGGCAAGGGACGAGGCGGCCCAGCGGCAGGGGCGTCTGGAGGGGAAGGACTGCCTGATGGCCGAACTCCTGCACAAGGGCAACGCCAAGGTGGTGGACCAAGCCATGGAGGAGGAACGCCAACGGCGCATATCCACCATGGCCGAACTGACCGACGAGAACAAGGTACAAGCGGCCAGTCCCAGCCCCCAATGGCAATGGAAGCCCTTCAGTAGGCCTATATATTTTGGGGGGCACCCTAACTCTACCAAAAAAGAACCCCAAAATACCACAACTGTGTTTGAAGTGCTAGGGCTATAAAAAAAGGATTCAGAGGACTCGCATTTCAGTCCCAGCAGAACCTTTCTAAAAGGCAGACTGACAGATGGAACCAAAACCAAAAATTAGAAGAAGTGAAAGAAGTAGTGATATATGGATGACAGAAGATGGACAATGGAGAAAATCTAGTAGACAGACCAGATCAAAGAAAAGAGCAAGCAGTAGGGAAGGGTTCAAAGGAGGAAAGCTGGTAGACAGGCCAGGGTTAGATCAAAGGAAAGGGCAAGCAGTAGGGAAGGGTTCAAAGGAGGAAAGCTGGTAGACAGACCAGGTTGAGATCAAAGGGAAGGGCAAGCAGTAGGGAAGGGTTTAAAAGAGGAAAGCTGGTAGACAGGCCAGGGTGAGATCAAAGGGAAGGGCAAGCAGTAGGGAAGGGTCATCTCTTGATTCATGGGGCAAAACATTCTGCACTAGCCTATATACATGTACCTCCCAATGTGCTTGTCTTGTTCTCCGGGCAGACTCTGGGCGAAGCTGAGTTCCGTGACATGCTGTGTGCCCTGTCCAAAATGAGCGGACTTTGGAAGTCCATCCAAGATGAGCTGACAGGTGCTGTCCATGACCTCGAGGTAAGGGTTGTTACATAGAGCGAACTCCCCTATCAACGCGCGGTACAAACGTGTGCCAACATGGACGCGCATCCGCCATTACCAAAGAGGGCAACTTCAGCTCGAAGTGCCCGGATGTCATAATTGCGCGTAATATGAACGGGGAAAAGGTTGTGAATGCGGAAACTTAAATGTTATAGAAATGGTTTTCAGTAATGAAAGGAAAGGCCCCCCAATACCTCAAGGGATTTGCGGATTTTAATGTCCTACTTTCTTTTGTGAAAATTGGGATGAGTTTGATCCATGCATTTGCCCTCTTTGGTAATGGCATTGCAGTCCCCTTGTCGGCACACATCACGCGATGAGTGTGCACTCAGCTCTATGGGTTAGACCCATCTCAAATTCTGGTTATTTTGAGATGAAACAAAATGTGAAACATTTTGGTACGCAAAACCAGAGGTCTCATGTTTAAGTTCCGGTCCAGTCCAGTTTTTCTCTCCCATTTTTAAAATTTTTGCAAAAAAGGCAAAGAAAACTTTGACTAGACCACTGATAAATTGGGCACCTGACTCCCATTAGATACTCTAATGTGTTGCTCAGGCTGTTGTGATACAAGGAGAAAATAATTAGACATAAATCTTAAGCCAAACAGATAAAGGAAAAACTGACTGGGAACTTTTTGAACAGTTTTGAAGGCCTAAAGTATGATCCCGACTGTGATGACTATGACCCTGATTGTGATGACTATGACCCAGACTGTGATGACTATGACCCAGACTGTGATGACTATGACCCTGACTGTGATGACTATGACCCTGACTGTGATGACTATGACCCAGACTGTGATGACTATGACCCTGACTGTGATGACTATGACCCTGACTGTGATGACTATGATCCTGACTGCGATGAGTATGACCCTGACTGTGATGACTATGACCCTGACTGTGATGACTATGACCCTGACTGTGATGACTATGATCCTGACTGTGATGAGTATGACCCTGATTGTGATGATTATGACCCTGACTGTGATGACTATGACCCTGACTGGTCTCAAAACCAGAGGTCCCTCCCGGTCCAGTCAGAGATCTCTTTGCCATTTTTTCCAAAATTGTTTAAAAGTTCCCCTGCCAGTTTTTCCTGAATTTGTTTGACTCAAATTTGCATGCCTTAATGAGTTACCGGCCCTTCTCATCAGAGCCATACTTCGTCCCTGAAAAGAGACGACTTAATTTGTTTGACGTAAATTTCCCCTCTTTTAGATTACAAGCCTTAATGAGTTCTTAAAATGTAGTGGGCCTGACGTTTCGATCCTAGCAGGACCTTTCTCAAAGGCAGCTTTCAGCTTTCTCTGCCTTTGAGAAAGGTCCTGCTAGGACCGAAACGTCAGTCCCACTAAATTTTAAGATTTACATTTTGTTAATTTTAGTCAGTAAGCAGTTTGCAACATTTTTGTATATTGCCTTAATGAGTTACCGGCTTTTCTCGGAGCCATACTTCATCCCTGAAAAGAGATGACTTGCACAGCATCGCCGCAAATTTTCCCAATTTGGAGATTCCACCATGTCTTCCCTAAGCCTTTCAAACTCGGACAGTGACTGGAGTCAACCAAATTTGCGGGGGGTTTGTTTGCTTGTTTATTTGTTGACAGGAGGTGCACGAGGAGGAGGAGCACGCAGTTGGCGATATCTTCAATGAGCTCAAAGACGAGTTTGTGCTGAGTTTCAAGCGAGCCACGCTCCTCATGAAATTCCACATGGCGGTAAGCTGACCCAGATCTCTTGAGTCCCGTACCGTCAGAGCCGCCTGTATCATTTTCTACAGCGGGCCAAAGCAATAGCCACTTTACACTGAGCCACTACTCAGTTCCCATGACCGCCACACAGGATTTTTTTTTATTTACCCAATTTGGCCAGAAAATTCACAAATTTGTCGGTCATACATGTACAACAAAGCGACCTTTCTTAGTTATTGGCAGACTCACACAATATCGTGTCCAAGCCCGTGTCTCAGTCACATCTTTTGAGCCCAAGTCCAAGTTCTGAGTCGAGTGATGAGTCACAAAGTTTGAGTGATGAGTCCCAGTCTCCAGCCACCTTTGAGTTTGATGCTGTGCTTGAAAAACATTTCTCAATGTTTGAGTTGACTCTTATTACATTTACATTGTACTAGTAATAGGCCAGGTTCATTTTGATAATGTGCCATTTTCAAAACTTGCTAAACAATAGTGAGCAATAAAAACGAGTGAAATAAATTAGTAGTACACTTTGTGTACAAGTGAGTCAAACCTGGCACAATTGGACATCTATGTGGCTTTTGTCATGCTACATAAAAAAATATTCTTTTTGTGGTAGGCTGAAAAGAGTCCTTGCTTCAAACTTGGAAAATAGTGGTGCCTTGTCACATATCAATACCACCGGCGTTCCGAATTCGCAGTTCTCTGACGCCAAGTGGTTAACCCTTTGCGTACCACATTGCTCATTGGCTTCTGAGCATGCATTATCACATCTTCATTGAAGGCTGTACAGCCCTGCACCAGATTGTTTTGCGCAAAACAGTGCTGATCAATACAGTGGGCTGTTTTCAATGGTCGTTTTGAAGCCGAAAAAAATTGCATTATTGTGGAGGAGATTGTTCAACTTCTGCGCAACTGTTATATAGACAGTAGACTTATCAATGGTACGGAAGCAACGTAGTGTGAGATGTCCAGTAAACTGAAAGGGTTAAGCTCAGAGACGCCGGCCGTACATGAAGTTAAAAGGCAAACCTCCTCATTGAGATTGCGCTGTGAGCTGACCTCGACCCGTGACCCCCCTCACCTCAGGAGGAGAACGAGCGCCAGCGTCGCATCAGCGAGGCACGGCTTCTCAGCAGCGGCAAGAAGAAGCTGGACTCGGTGCAACGTCGCTCCTCCTACATGAAGGACCTCACTCAGCAGGAGCTCATCAGAGTCTTCAATGGAGTGGTGGTAGGTAGTCGCCGCTTCACAAGTTACAGACCCCTTGGCACTGGTTACAATTGTAACCGACCGAATTTGTCAAACTGCGAATTAAATTGATTATCTACAATTGACTTCTTGACACGCTGGGTCGCAAGCCACAGATGCTTATTTGAATGTTTGAATATTCATAGCATTGCTGCAACCCCCAAAGGGAGAATGGGAATCCGCATTTACCAAGTGAATGGGAGCTTGAATTAAACAAATTGAGAGCCACCTAAAAAATAATTGTTCACTGAGTGTTTGTCCCATCTCCTTCTCGTGCTCAGTTACACAATAAGATATCAAAGTTTTCTTGGCAATTTTTTTTTAATTCGTTCGAAATTTCCCAATTTTCCCTTTTTTTATTTGACAATATTGTATCATAATTTTGTTGGAAACCTATGACCCTGAATCTAATTACTATGAAACCGACTATGAAACTGACGCCGATGACACTGACCCAGCCTGCAATGACAATGACCCTGACCGCGATGAATATGACCCCGTCTGTGATATGACCCCAGCTGTGATGGCTATGACCCTGAATCTAATAAGTATGAGCCTGACTATGAAACCGACTCTGATGACACTGACTCAGCCTGATGACTATGACCTTGACTGTGACGAATATGACCCTGACTCTGATGACTATGACCCTGACTCTAATGACTATGACCCTGACTGTATTGACTATTACCCTGACCATTAAATATGATCCTTACTCACTGACAGTGCACCCAATATCAGTCACCAACTCTGGCTCAGCCCCTGACTGTTCCGTTGGAAGAGTCCACCCGCAATTTTTTTTCAAACTTGCTCAGTTCTCTGTCAATCTTTAGTGTGATTTCTATCCTTTGAACTGTGGACAGATGTCGGAGAACGAGAGAGAGGAGAAGGAGGAGTGTGAAACCTATCAGCACAAGGGAGACGTCATGGAGCAGATGCTTCGACGGTGAGAGCTGACATTCATCCTTTTCCCTCAAAGATGGAAACATATCTAGTAGGCCTATAGAGTATTTCACAAGGGCACTCTGCATGTCTTCATGGCCTCTATATACAATAATTGAATTTCATTTTTATTTCAGTCATTTATTAAAATTTCCGGGATATACACATCACAGCACTGTACACACAAATAACAACAAAGGAAAATTTTTAAAAATCACATTGAAAAGTAATGAAAACAAAACCAACATCTAATTCCCGTAGGATTGTCCAAAAGAAACTAGTTTCTGTCAGGGGGCTCTCCAAAATAATTGGATGACAAATGAGTAAAAACAATTCCTTGTGCACAACATTAAAAAACGAGTGAATGTATTCAGTGGATGGGTGTGGCCTTAGCCTCCCCCAAATGTATTCATTTTAAGTCCGTCTAAACTTGAGGGCGCCCCGCCTCCCTTCCAGGCATTCCGTACTGGAGGCCGACCACGCCTGCGCCGTGGAGCGTGCCCTGCGCATCCAGGAGATCGAGCGGGAGGTCAGGCCGGGCGCCCGCAAGGACCCCCTCAAGGAGCACGTGAAGGACGCCATGGTGGACGTCCAGGAGCAGATGCTGCTCCAGATATTCCACGGCCACAAGGTGCGCTTATCCCACCAGAAAACTCATTCTCTCAGGTTTCTCTCATTTCCGAATCAAGTTATACGCTACAAATCCATGTCTGACCGTGGTTTGGGTGAAGTATTTATAATTGTTCACTCTGACCCTGATGCTAATGACCCTGACTGTGATTGACTATGACCCTGACTGTGATGAATATGATTCTGAGTGTGATGACTATGACCCTGACTGTGATGACTATGACCTAACTGTGATGACTACGTTATGATCCTGACTGTGATGAATATGACCCTGATTGAGATGACAATGACCCTGAATGTGATGACTATGACACTGACTGTGATGACTATGACCCTGACTGTGATGACTATGACCCTGACTGTGATGACTATGACCCTGATTGTGATGACTATGACCCTGACTGTGATGACTATGACCCTGACTGTGATGACTATGACCCTGACTGTGATGAATATGACCCTGACTGTAATGACTATGACCCTGACTGTGATGACTATGACCCTGACTGTGATGAATATGACCCTGATTGTGATGACTATGATCCCGACTGTGATGACTATGACCATGACTGTGATGACTATGACCATGACTGTGATGACTACGACCCTGACTGTGATGACTATGACCCTGACTGTGATGACTGTGACCCTGAATGTGATGACTATGACCCTGACTGTGATGAATAGGACCCTGACTGCGATGACTATGACCCTTACTGTGATAACAATGACCCTGAATTTAATTACAATCATGTACTATGACCCTGACTATGAAACTGACCCAGCCTGATGAATATGACCCTGACTGTGCTATGACCCCGACTGTACGGTACGACCCTGGTACAGCATGAGGATTCTCATCCAAATTTAAGTTTTCAAGATCCCCCCCCCCCACTGCAAAGAGTACCTCATTAGCTTTCCAATGATAACACAATTATTTCCATACGTTACCGCATTACGATGCGAGAAATATGACGAGGCAACACGCACTCATGGAAACAACTTTTCGAGAAAAACGGCTCCAAAGTTTGAGGTCATGCACACGGCGCGCAGTCAGTGATTGCAGCGTGTACGCAGACACACTTACAAATTCCCCGATTTTTCAACATTTTCAGACATTTGTTGAAAAATTCCTTTGGACAGATGATACTCTAATACGTAAACTTTCCGAAAATGCGAAAAAATAAAAATTTATTTTGACATGCATTTTGACAATACGTTGACTTTTGACGGCGTTTACACAAAAAGGAGGTTTGGAGTAGATGCCTCATTACGCCATCTTAGGTCACACATATTCACCTTCCCCTTTCGCTCTCTCTCCACCATCAAGGTGCGCAAGTCAGAGCCCCGTGAGGCTCTTTACCACGGGCCAGAGAGCGCTCAGGACCGCAAGCTGCGCAATGTCCGCATGCAGTCGCGTCGCAAGTCCTGCGTAGTCTCGTGAGTATACCGTCAAAGCAGGCCCTCAAAAGTGTTGATATTTTGGTCATTTTAGTCAGTAAGCAGTTTGCAACCTCTTTGCATATAACTCTTCCTGATTGGTTGGTCTTCAAGTGCTATTTGTGAGATGTTGTTATTCCTCAGGAGTACCGTATGTTTGTGGTGACACCATGTAAACATTTCTCTTTTGTGAAAGTGTGGTTCTGAAAAGAACCGGAGGAAATCTTGAGTTCCTTCGGTTCTTTTCAGAACCACACATACTCACAAAAGAGAATTTTTTACATGGTGTCACCGCAAACCTACTCCTTCAGCTATCCTGACCATGAAAAACTTCAAATCTCATTTGTTATTCCTCACTTAGACAAATCCGGTTATCTCGGTACATTTTCTGATTTGACTAATACCCACAACATGGCAATGTCACTCACAATATTCCCCTACACTCATTCCTTCCTTCATTCTTGTCAGTGGATACTAAGAGCAGAATTCACAGCAAAAGGAACAATCTGCCGGTCAGACAGCAGCACGGCTTCTATCAAGCAACCTTGGTCAACCCACCTCCACTCATTCTATCTGCAGATGGCATTTCAAAATCCAAACTGGGAATCTTCGAGAAACTTACAAGATTGTAACCAAAATATAAAACAGAAAAATAAGCAAAGAATAAGAAATTCTTCAAAGCCAAGTAGTTGTCGCCATGAAAGAAAACTATGTTGATATTTAAACAAAATCAAATCTTAGAGTGAAACTATAAATGTATTCTTTTGGAAGTAAAATAAATTAAGAAAATCATGCAGGCAACATCTAACTTATCTCGGCAATAACTATCATGAGTCCTGATCTATAATCATTTAAATGGTAACATCTGGCAGTTGTGTGAATAATAAAAATGGACTTAAACAATAAATAAATCTGAAAGCTGCGAGTATCAAAAGTATGTGTCCTGATTTTGTTTGTTTTTGAAAACGGTGGAGTAAATTTTTTCCCACACAAAAGAACCCCCCCCCCCAAAAAAAATGACAAAGACTCTGTATCACTCTGAATATAGACTCTGAATCAGTAATCGTTTCAAAAGAAAAAAGTCCTCATTCTTTATTGATTATCTTAATAAACAGAATAACCATGATTCTGTTGTCCATAGTTCCTGTCAAACTTTACAGTACAAATTACAGCAAGATACCTGCATTTATAAATACACTGATCTTGTCCAGCTCGAATTGCGCCGGAGTCTCACTTCTTGTAAATACAAAAGGGCAGAGACGACCATTTTACTGAGAGAAATACTTACATTAAATATGTCGACTAACTTGTATAGAGAACCAAGGAAAACAAAAGTACTCTACTGGCAATTTTTTCATTTTTGTTTCCAATTGAATATAAAGAGCACCTTTCCAATTTTTTTCTGTTTCGTTTTTTTTTTTTTTTTCAAAATACTTTCCCTCCACATTCATCCTGGGAAATTCGTTTGTCACTATCTCTGAATTTTATGTTCATGGAATTAAAAAATAGTGAATCTGTGATTCGGGTAAACTTCGAGATTGATCTGCAATTGCAGTGTTGCCCAAAACAGTCTGCATGCAGAAAATGGTGCTTCTATTAAGTTCTCTATCTCAGATTTACTGACTGTTCTGTCGCTGTTTTGGTTTCTTAATTTGTTTATCAGCCAGACCAGGATAATAAACGACAAGCCTTGGGTGCTGTCAATCAAAAAATGATGGACGAATGCATAATGTCTCATGCACTCAGCAAGTAACCTCAGTGTACAGGTATATATTTACATTGCCTGGTTCAAAACTCGGTCGCTATACTGTGGCAAGAATACTTTGAACAGACCAATCAGGACTCTGAAATTACCGAAGGGCTGTATGCAATGGCATCTTTGTGACAAACAATCGGTCTTTTCGCGAATCAGTATTTTCGCCGACCACGCAGTCACAGATGCCATTTGAATAAAAACAGCTTTGAAAAGTTACAATTTTTCAAAAATGGGTCGAGCAACGATGTCGTTGTGATAAGGTGGCCGGTGAGATTATCATGAAGTGATGCTAAAAAAAACACCTGAATATACATGAAGCACACTTCAACTTCATGTCCTGATTGAAATATTATGTAAGGAATACCAAGTATTTACACTATAACATTGCTACATGTACCCATATAAAATTGCATGTCTCAATTTTTTGTTGGTTTTTATGTTTTTTGTTCAGCTATCTATACAGACAGATAAGCATTCCTACAATGCCAGAAAAAACAAAATGCACAATGTGTACTCTTTACTTTCTGGGCAGCTACAAATCTGCCACTCACCTACTGGTCATTGGCTTAAATACTGTTCAACAAGACTTCTTACACATGATGACTATCATACAACATTATATGCAACAAAAATAGTTCTCTATCGATTGCTCCAAACATTGGCACAGTTTGGATTTCTTGAGAAAGAGACGGAAAACAACACATTCTGGCAATGGCATTGCCTGAAGTGAAATGGGTGTGGAAGATTATGACGATTGAATTGTTAACTTAGGGATTTTCATAGGTAATTTGTGCTCAGATGATGATGCTCATATATGCTCATCAGTTGATAGAGTGATTCGATATATACATATATATCACATGGCTTTGTGGTTGACAAAATGTAGGCATGCCAACTAATACGGGTCTGAAAAAAATATGCCTAACTTTTGACTTTTCCAATTTGCACAACGCACTGAAAGAAGAGCAGGGACACCGGTGCATGTACACTGTACCGGTACATGGGTGATCATAAAATATGCCTAACTCTTTACTTCTCATGCTGTAAAGCCAAGTGATTCCCTCAGCACATTAAAGGGAATATAATTATTTGACAGGGACCTTAAACCCTGCCTAATTGTTGACTGTGGCCCAGCATTAGATGCAAGAAATACAGAGCCAAAGAGTAACGATTTCTTCATTTCTCGACAGCTAGGAACAATTTCTTTCTGTCTCTCGGTATAATGTCTGTGCACTGTCCAAGAAAAAACAAACCAACCAGTTTTAAAACCGTACAAACCCGTCAGAAAACCCTGATGTGAACATTTCTCCCAAATTTGGAGCCAGAGCATTAGCAGGAGCACTTCACTCTTGCAATGAAAAAAAAAAAAAAAGGAAATAAATATGGACAAAGGGTTTCTCTCATAATTGTATGTGCACAACTGTACAGCAACGGATTCAGTACTTACATCTATAAGACTACAATGCTTAATTTATGTTCATATAAATAATCTGATATCATTTACACAATAATAATATATGGAAGAGTTCTCTGGCCAGTGCGTACACTGAGCATACTTTTCAAACCGGTGGATCAGTCACAGAGTGTAGGATCCCATCGTAATGGCTTTGAAGGGCTAAGTCTGAGTTCAGTGGCTACGGCTGGGACAGGCGCACAAGTCTGTGGGTATTGGCTGCAGCCTCAATGCTGGTGGCTTGTGTAGACCCACGAGTACCGGTAAACTTGAATAATTGCATGCGTCTATAAACAGTGTTAGCCTTTCACTTCAGAAGCTAGGATTTGTCTGGGTGGGAAGGCGAGTCCTTGAGGGTTTGACCTTTGTGTCAGGAAGGGCACACCCACATTGGAGCATTCACCTTGAACTATTCCCCCCCCCCCAAAAAAAAAAAAATTACATCAATTTTTTTCCAAATCATACATGCTAGAGCTTGAGATTTGAAGGTTTTGCATGGTGTTACTGCAAACCTATTACTTATGCTAGGGCATTTCAGAAAGAACGCCGGCTTGCCTAGTGCACGGACCAGCTTTTAAGTCAGCAAGAATAGGACACTGTCCCATCTACTCTGACCTACAAACTGATGTATCTCCAATCATGAATACTCATTGGAGATGAATATTCATTGAAGATGAATAATTATTCAAAAATGATAAAAAAAAACACCAGTGAATATTCAAAGTCACTGAAAACGTTCTGCTGGAAATGATTAGGAAAGGATACAAAGTAGAAAAGTAGGACAGAACATTGGTTGGCACTGAGAAGTCAAGTCTGCTTAGAGCAGACAAGCAAATCAAGGCACTGTGTCTTTATATCACAGTTGTTTGCTTATTTTGTGAATTTTTTCACCATTTCTTTTTTTGAAACAACTCCTAAACAAATGCTGTATTGAAATGCAGGACTCTCATCAAAAGTGAATCAAATGATTCCAACTGAACAGTTATTATTGCATGCTGTTAGAAGTCTGCAACAGTAAATTACATAGATAATTTAATCGGTACTGAATTGAGATACGTAAGCCATTGCACACTGGAATTTGAATGGGAAAATTGCTGAAGGGCCTAAAAAAAAATCGATCAAATGGTAAGCAACAAATGAACTATTTTACGTTTCGGCTGTGCTAGAAACTGAACTGAGAGGGAGGGGGGTTTTGAGTCGATAGCACCTACAGTTGTGTCACAGTCTGAATATATTGGGCTGTTGGGATTGCCCTTGATTCTCCAGGCAGCTGAGGTCTGGTGGCTCAGAGGTTATACCGTGGTCACCCTGGACGAAAGAGTGGGGCTGATCAAGTCGCTGTCCTCGCTGCTGCAGACAATGTCTTCTTGCTGCTGCTGCTGCTGCTGTCGTCGCTGCTGCCTCTTGTACTGGTCCAGCCGCTGGCGCTGCTCTCGGGACTCCTGGAAGCTGCTGGAGTGGTGGGCCGGCAGCGGCGGGTGGCGGTGGGCCGTGTCGGGGCTGTGGGGCTCACTCTGGCTGCGCTTGCTGGGACTGTAGTTGAAGGGGGAGACCAGGACGGGGATGGCCGTGGTGGGCGAGCTGTCGCTGCGATTGATGCCGAAGGGCTTCTTGGGCAGGCGCAGGCGCTGGGGCCGGGGCGGTGACTGGCCGCCGGCGGCCAGGCTGGAGGGGCCGGCGTCCGGCACGCTCTTGCTGCGGCAGGTCTTGGCCTCGCCCAGGGCCGGCGCCGAGCTGGTGCTGTTGCTGTCCGACTCGTTCTCGGCGCAGTCCATCCGGATGAAGGAGTTGAGCCGGTTCTCCAGCCGGAACTGCTTGAACTCCGGCGAGGGGCTGTCGTCCGTCCGGTTGCCCGTCCCGATCTGGTAGGCGCCCTTGCAGGGGCTGTCCGGGCTGGTCAGGCTGCTGGTGATGTCCGAGCCGCTCTCCAGGAGGTACTCGTCCGGCAGCTCCTCCTTGAAGATGTCCGTCTCACTGTCCCACTCCACAAACTCGTCCGGCATGACCTCGTTGTCGATGTTGTCGTCGCTGTTCCACATTCCCAGCGCGTCCAGCTGCTGGTCCAAGTTGATGGGCTCCAGGTCGTTCTCTGAGCTGGTCAGGTCCGATTCCGGACTCAGCGTTTGGAAGGGATCCGGGCTGAGCTCCTTCTCCTCCTCCGCCTCCGTCGTCGCCTCTTCCTCCACCTCCGCCTTGCGGCTCTTGTCGCTTTTCCCTCTCGGCTTGGCGTCCTCGCCGGCCTCCGCCTTCTTCCCCTTCATCTTCAGCTTCAGGAAGGAGAACTTCTTCTTCTCCGCTTTCTTCTCGCCGGTGTCCTTGGCCGGCTTTGCGGCGGCAGACTTGGACTGCTTAGCGGCCTTCGGGGCGGCCTTGGATGCCGAGGAGCTGGAGGACGTGGCGGTGCTGTTGGTGGACTTCAGGCTGCGGGCCGAGCCGCTCTGGCTGTTCTGACTCTGCAAGCTGACGCTGGAGCTGTTCTGCCGGGAGACGCTCTTGGGGCCGCGGGCCGGCGGGGCCGTCGTCTCCTCCCTCTTGACCCAGATGCTGTCGTCGTTGGAGTCCGAGACCGGGGAGGTGACGTTCCCGCCGTAGTTCTTCACCGGTATGTCCAGCTCCTTGCACAGGTCCCGGGGCTTCTCCGCTCTGCTCCTGGGGCCGGCCGCGCTCGACCCTCGGCCGCGACTCACGCCGGGGCTCTGGGAGCGACCCACGCCCGTCAGAGGATCCTGGGACTGGCCGCTGGCGCTGGCCGGACTGCTGGACCGGCTGCTCGGGGATCCCTCCTTCTTGCCTCGGCCCCTCCCCCAGTTCTTTGGGGCGGTCACGCTGCTGTTCCAGGACGGCTTGGACCCGGGCGACTGCTCTCTCTGGAATTTGGACGAGGCTGCCGGCGAGCCAGCGGAGGCTGCCTTCTGGCTCTTGGTGGATGAACTCTGGGAGGACTCCGACCCGACCGAGACGCGTCTCCAGCCGGCGGAGGGTGTGGGAGGAGACTGCACCTCCCGAGGAGCGGTGTCTGCTCCCCTCTCCGCCGGAGTGAAGACCTCATTCTCCAGGGCGTCCTCCACCTCCTCGGCCTCCTCGATGGGCTTCTCCGTTCCCGACTCCACTCCCATGGTGTTCTCCGGCGTCTGCTCGGGCAGCGAGGCACTCTCCTTGGTGAAGGTGGACTGCTTGACCAAGGCCGGCCTCTCGGCGGCCACGTCCTCCTCCGTCTGCCTCACCAGCGTTGGCCGAGGCGAGCCGACGTCCAGCCGGAAGACGTTGCTACTCTTGGGCTTGGCCGCGCCGCTGCTCTGCTTCTTCTCGCTCACCACGGGGGCACTGCCGGCTTTCCGGAGAGGCGCCTTGGAGGTGGCCGTCTTGTTCCTGGGCGAGGCGCTCCTGGCCTGGATGCCGGAGACGCTATTCCTGGGGGACACGCTCCTGGCCGACGTCTCGGAAATGCTGGACCTGGGCGAGGTGTTTTTGGAGCTCGGGCCGGACATGCTAGCCCTGGCCGCCGTGGCAGTCCGCGACCCCGGCCCCGACACGCTGTTCCGCGGCGAGGTGCTCCTGCCGGGAGTCCCCGACACGCTGTTGCGCGGCGACGTGCTTCTGCTGGGCACTCCCGAGACGCTGCTACGCGGCGACGTGCTCCTCTGGGCGACGGCGGAGGTGCTGCTGGTTCGCGGCGAGAGACCGGAGCTCGGAAGACCTGATCGAGGGGAGGGCGAGGAGCCGGGCCCGGATCCGCGAGCCGGCGTGGTCTTGGTCAGGGATTTGCGCGTGGCGGCGGTGGTGTGGGGGCTCGGGGAACTGGTGCGCGAGGACATGGGGCTGCGGGCCGGACTCAGGGAGCTGCCCTTGGCCGCGGGCGTGGTGCGGGGGGTCGGCCCGCTGACGGAGCCCCGGGGCGACGACAACCGCGCGGCCGGGGAACTCGGCGAGGTGTTCCTGGAAGCACCGGGGGAGCTCCGCTGCGAGGAGAGAGCAGAGCGGCTGGCGGGGCTGGAGCGGCCGGCCTCCCTGGCCGGGGACTGGCCCGACTTGGCCGGGGACTGGCCCGACTTGGCCGGGGACTGGCCCGACTTGGCCGGAGACTGGCCCGACTTGGCCGGGGACTGGCCCGACTTGGCCGGGGACTGGCCCGACTTGGCCAGTGGCTGGCCCGACTTGGCCGGTGGCTGGCCCGACTTGCTGGCCCCGACGCCGGCCTTGGAAGTGGCCTGCTTGTTGGCCAGGCTCCTAGTGGCCGTCCCGCCGGCTGGGGTGGCCGGCTTGGCCGGCTGCGGGGCCACGCTCCTCGGCGTGGAGGACCCTGAGGAGTTCTTCTTCCTGGTGAAGGTGTCCGTGTTGATGGCCGGCGGTTTGGCGGTCGTGGTTGTGGCCGTGGTGTTGGCTCCCTTGGTGCCGACCTCAGTCTTGGTCGCGGCGGAGCCCTTCGCCGGAGCGCCGCTCCTGCTGGGCGTACTGGCGCCACTTCGGTTGGGCGTGGTGCTCCGCGATGCACCGGTACTCTTAGAGGCTGGGGAACTTGACTGCTTAGTCAGCCCGGTCTTGGATGCTGCGGTCTTGCTCGGCTGGGTGCTCCTTTGGACGGTGACCGAGCGCGAGGTGTTCGAGATGGGACTCTTGTAGGTCTTCCTCCCGCCTCGGACCCCTTTCTCCGCGCTGGGCTGAGCGGCGGGCCCCGATTCCCCCGGCTTGGTGATGCGGGGGCCTCTCCTCGGCTTCTCCTCCTCCTCCTCCTCCTGATCCTCCTCCAGATCCCCCTCGGCCACGAGGGAGAAATCGGTGGAGGCATCCTCAAAGGGAGACAGAGGGGAGAGCTGCGAGTCCTTGCCCTCCGGACGGTCGCTGGAGGTTGGCCGATGCTTCTCCGCCTCCGTGGCCTCTCCGTTGGCTCGCCGGTGCCTGCGGCTCGGCCTCTTGCGCGGCATGGCCGAGCTGATGCACTCGTCCAGGAGGGCCTGCTCACTGGCGCTCGTCTCCCCATCCAGGGACTCCACGCTGAGGGAGCTCAGGGAGCTGTTGCGCGAGAAGCAGATGGGCGTGTCCTCCACGGCGAAGACGGCAGCCCGGGGCGGCGGATCGGCGTTGGGCGACTCCTTCCCCTTCCCGGCCTCCTCCTCCCCGGGCTCGGAATCGCTCAGGGAGCTGAGGCTGGAGTTCCGGGAGAAGCAGACGGGGGTGTCCTCCACCGCAAACTTGACCGGCACCTCGGCCGTGCTGCTGGGGGCCGGCTGGGCGACAGCCTTGCCCTCGCTCCGGCTGGCCCTCGAGACGGGCTTCGGGAGGTGCGAGTGCTCGGACTTGGAGGCGGGGGAGGACGACCTGGACGGGTAGCCGAGCTTCGTGGTCGGGATGCCGGACTGGGGCCTGGAGTGGGACTTGCGCAGGCTGGCCTTGTCGTTGAGGAGGTCGGCGTCCTCCTCGCAGCTCAGCGAGCTGAGAGAGTCGTTCCTGGAGAAGGACATGGGGGTGCCCTCCACCGTGAAGACCTGCGGGGAGTCAAACTGGGAGCTGGGGTTGCTCATGGACTGGCTGGAGGCCGGCTGCCTGTGGGCCGGTGCAGGGTCCAGGTGGTTCTGCTTCGTCCTCGCCCCGCCGGCCGGTTTGTCCGAGCGCTTCCGCAGCTGGCCGATCTTGGATGAGGGCTGGGGAAGCTTGGAGACCGGGTGGGCCGGCGTGGGCAGCTTGCTGGGGGTGGGAGAGCCCGAGGCCTGCTGCCTGATCGGCTTCCCCTTCAGTCGGAGCTTCTCCCGGGGCGAGTCCACGTCGTCCTCGCAGCTGAGCGAGCTGAGGGAATCGTTGCGCGAGAAGGACATCGGCGTGCCCTCCACGGCGTACTGCTTGGGGGAGTCCATGTGTGATGACGTGCTGCTGCCGCCGCCCACTGGCTCCCGCTTGGTCTCACTGTCGGCGTCGCCCGTCACATTGCCGTTCAGGACATCCTCCTGGTTGTGGGAGTCGATGGAGAGGCCGCTGAGGGAGGTGGCCGTGGAGAACTGCTGCGGCGTGCCCTCCGTGCAGAAGGTCCGGACCGAGTCGGCCGTCCCGCCGAAGCCGTTCTGCCACTGCTGGACCCGCTCCTGGCCGCTGGCCGCCGCCTGGTACTCGGGGGCCATCTCGGGGATGGGCGAGGGGCTCTTGTGCCGGACGCCGGCCGAGGGCAGCCGGCGGCGGGGCAGGCCGCTGGGCTTGGGGCTGCGCATCTTGGACAGGCCCTTGGGCGCCCGGTGCTTGCCCGGCGGCTGGGCGGAGCGGGGCCGGTTGGGCCTGGGCTTGGGCATGCCCGAGTTGATGCACTCCTCCAGCATGGAGTCCTCCGCGTCCTCCACCGCCGAGCTGGACTCCGACTTGGCCTCCTCGCCCTGCGAGGCTCTGGCCGGCCGCTTCTCGGCGGCGGCGTCCCGCGCGCCGGCGGTGGCCGCAGTCGCGCCGCCGCCCGTCAGGGGATTGGCCACCTTCAGCTCGCCCTCGCCCGTGGCCTGTATGTCAATGTCCTCGATGCTCAGGTCGCTGAGAGAGGTGGCCGTGGAGAAGTTGATGGGGGTGTCCTCGGTGGCGTAGGCATTGGGCGCCTCCTGGCTGCACACCTGCTGGCTGAAGCTGACGTGCTTCCCGTTCTGCTGCGGGCTCTTGACGGCCCGTGCGCTGGCCGCGGCGCTGCGGCTCTTGGCGATCCTGCTGGGCCGGGCCAGCAGGGTGCTCTTCTTGGGCGGCATGGCCGAGTTGATGCACTCGTCCAGCATGTTCTGCTCCCTCTCCGATATCTCCCCGGACTCCACCTCCGTCTCCTTCCTCGGGTCCTTGCCGCCCTTGGCGTCGGAGAAGCGCAGAGTGCCCGCCCCGCCTTCGATCTGGCTGGCGGCCACCGCCTTCTCGTCGTCGTCGATGGTCAGGCCGCTCAGGCTGGTCGCGCAGGAGAAGTCGGCCGGGGTCCCCTCGGTGGCGTAGGTGACCAGGTTCTCCTCGCATTCGGGGAGGAGGCCGACCGTGTCCGGATCGCAGGAGGAGGGCTGGGGCGGCAGTGGCAGCTGCTGCTGCTGCTTGCGGCCGCGCCGGGGGCTGGGCGGCATGGTCTGGCTGGGGCTGTCCGGCAGGTCGCTGGGGCTGACCACCTCGCTGGCCCGGTGGCTGTCGCTGTAGCAGGAGCTGCGGTCGTCGCAGATGGACTGCACCTCAAAGCTGCTCAGGCTGGAGACGGAGCTGCAGCGGCTGAAGATGAGCGGCGTGTCCTGGACCTGGTTCAGGCTGGCTGGCGTCTGCAGGCCCGACTCCAGCTGCTCGGCGACCAGGCCGTCGCCGCTGGCCGGGTGCGGGAGGGACTCGTCCCGGCTCTGTGCCCCGTCCGGCCCGTTCTCCTCGCCGTCCTTCGGCGCCGCCTCAAAGTCTGGCGGCGAACGAGCGGCGTCCCCCTCCTCGCAGTCGGGGTGCCGGTCCGCCTCGTCGCTGTCCAGGGAGCTGAGAGAGGAGCGGCGCGAGAAGACGACCGGGGTGTCCTCCACGCAGTACATCTGCTGCTTGTCGTCGTGCGCCCTGGAGATGGTGGTGTGGGTGGAGCTGATGGAGACGGCCGTGTCCACGCTGTCGCTCCTGAGCAGATCCGTCTGCCCCTCGCTGCCGGCGCTCATGGCCAGGTTGGCCTCGGTCAGAGCGCTGCCCGCCGTCTCGGCCTTCTCGCTGGTGTTCATGAAGATGTTGCCCGTGGTGCCGGTGGCCAGGGAGGTCTGGACAAAGTTGATGCCCTCCGGGGCCGACTCGGGCAGGTCCGTCTTGTAGCGCTGGCTGTAGTCCGTGGGCTGGTCGCTGGCGTAGTGCTCGTGGTCGTCCTCGCTGAAGCGAGACCGGAGGTGGCCGGAGTGCGGCAGGTTGTGCCGGCTGTAGTCCACCGGCTTCTCCTCGCCGCCGCCCCGCAGGTCCAGGCCGCAGGGGTTGCCCAGGGGCAGGAGTTTGCGCTGGACGGCCGGCGGCTCTGAGTAGCCGGCCGGGTAGCCGGCGTGCAGCCGCTCCGCCTGGGATGGGGGAGGGACAAAGGCGTGGCCCACGGCCATGCCTTCCCTCTGCATGTGCGGCGTGTTGCACTCCTGGCAGAGCACCACGGGCTGGGGCTGGTTCTCGTGCCCCGCCGCCTGGCAAGCGTCGGGCAGGGTCTTCTCCGAGCCTTTGTAGTGCCCGCAATCCAGTCCCTTGGGTCCCCCCTGGAAGGCCTCCTCCCGCTGGCCGGCGGACCGGGCCGGCGTCAGGCTCTCGTCCGAGTACTTGAGGCTGAAGTTGATGGTGGAGTCCATGTTGGCGCCCACGTCCTCCACGTGGTCCACGCGCTGGAAGAGGGCCTTGTGCCGGCGCTGGCTGTCCATGTTGAGCGCGCCGTCCACCGAGTGCGAGTGGTCCATCGGCGGCTGGCCCGGCGGCAGCTTGGCGTGTGCCCCCATGGGGTAGATGTCGCTGTTGACGCTGTGCAGGCTGTCCGTGGACGAGCGGCGGGCGCTGCCCTCGTAGCCGGCAAAGTCAAAGCTGCCGCCGTAGGCGGCGTGCCCCGGGTGGTGGTGGTGGCTGCTGGCCGGCTCGGCTGGGGGCCTGTCGCTGCCCGTCGAGACCACCTCTCTATCGCCATGCTCCTGCTGCTGCTGCTGTTGCTGCTGTTGCTGATCCAGGATGCTGTGCGAGTCTTGCTGCCCGGCCGACACGTCAATCCCAGCATGCATTGCAACTTCCTGCATGACCTGCTGACCAAAGCAGAGCAAATCACCAATTAGGCGCATTTCACACAAAGCACAACCTGTATTACAAACAATGTAGCATGATGCTACATGAAGCTGACTAAAGCAACCAAAACTTTACAAGCACGGGTAAAATTGAGAGGGCCTGACATTTGAGCCTAGAAGGATTCTTCCTCTTTGAGAAAGGGCTGCATTTCCACTGGACTTATTTGGGTTGTAAACCCACCAAGATGATGGTTGCTCTTCCCGTTTTATTAAGTCAAGTGGAAACAGCCCAGTCAAATTCAGAGTGCACACAGTGGGCCATTCAGTGAACCACAGTGCCTGCATTCAGCTGACTGATACCAGGGACTGTGTGGATACAATGACACTATTCAGAGTGTACACAGTGGGCCATTCATTGAACTACAGTACCTGCATTCAACTGACTGATACCAGGGACTGTGTGTGGATGCAATGACGCTACAAGAGTGCACACAGTGGGCCATTCAGTGAACCACAGTGCCTGCATTCAGCTGACTGATACAAGGGATTGTGTGGATGCAATGACCCCATTCAGAATGCACACAATGGATCACTCAGTGAACCACAGTGCCTGCATTCAGCTGACTGATACCAGGGACTGTGTGGATGCAATGACCCCATTCAGAGTGCACACAGTGGATCATTCAGTGAACCACAGTACCTGCATTCAACTGACTGATACCAGGGACTGTGTGGATGCAATGACCCCATTCAGAGTGCACACAATGGATCATTCAGTGAACCACAGTGCCTGCATTCAGCTGACTGATACCAGGGACTGTGTGGATGCAATGACCCCATTCAGAATGCACACAGTGGATCATTCAGTGAACCACAGTGCCTGCATTCAGCTGACTGATACCAGGGACTGTGTGGATGCAATGACCCCATTCAGAGTGCACACAGTGGATCATTCAGTGAACCACAGTGCCTGCATTCAGCTGACTGATACCAGGGACTGTGTGGATACAATGACCCCATTCAGAGTGCGCACAGTGGGCCATTCAGTGAACCACAGTGCCTGCATTCAGCTGACTAATACCAGGGACTGTGTGGATACAATGACCCCATTCAGAGTGCACACAGTGGATCATTCAGTGAACCACAGTGCCTGCATTCAGCTGACTGACACCAGGGACTGTGTGGATACAATGACCCCATTCAGAGTGCGCACAGTGGGCCATTCAGTGAACCACAGTGCCTGCATTCAGCTGACTGATACCAGGGATTGTGTGGATGCAATGACCCCATTCAGAGTGCACACAGTGGATCATTCAGTGAACCACAGTGCCTGCATTCAGCTGACTGACACCAGGGACTGTGCGGATGCAATGACCCTATTCAGAGTGCACACAGTGGATCATTCAGTGAACCACAGTGCCTGCATTCAGCTGACTGATACCAGGGACTGTGTGTATGCAATGACCCCATTCAGAGTGCACACAGTGGGCCATTCAGTGAACCACAGTGCCTGCATTCAGCTGACTGATACCAGGGACTGTGTGTATGCAATGACCCCATTCAGAGTGCACACAGTGGGCCATTCAGTGAACCACAGTGCCTGCATTCAGCTGACTAATACCAGGGACTGTGTGGATACAATGACCCCATTCAGAGTGCACACAGTGGATCATTCAGTGAACCACAGTGCCTGCATTCAGCTGACTGACACCAGGGACTGTGTGAATACAATGACCCTATTCAGAGTGCACACAGTGGATCATTCAGTGAACCACAGTGCCTGCATTCAGCTGACTGATACCAGGGACTGTGTGGATACAATGACCCCATTCAGAGTGCGCACAGTGGGCCATTCAGTGAACCACAGTGCCTGCATTCAGCTGACTAATACCAGGGACTGTGTGGATACAATGACCCCATTCAGAGTGCACACAGTGGATCATTCAGTGAACCACAGTGCCTGCATTCAGCTGACTGACACCAGGGACTGTGTGGATACAATGACCCCATTCAGAGTGCGCACAGTGGGCCATTCAGTGAACCACAGTGCCTGCATTCAGCTGACTGATACCAGGGATTGTGTGGATGCAATGACCCCATTCAGAGTGCACACAGTGGGCCATTCAGTGAACCACAGTGCCTGCATTCAGCTGACTGATACCAGGGATTGTGTGAATACAATGACCCCATTCAGAGTGCACACAGTGGATCATTCAGTGAACCACAGTGCCTGCATTCAGCTGACTGACACCAGGGACTGTGCGGATGCAATGACCCTATTCAGAGTGCACACAGTGGATCATTCAGTGAACCACAGTGCCTGCATTCAGCTGACTGATACCAGGGACTGTGTGTATGCAATGACCCCATTCAGAGTGCACACAGTGGGCCATTCAGTGAACCACAGTGCCTGCATTCAGCTGACTGATACCAGGGACTGTGTGTATGCAATGACCCCATTCAGAGTGCACACAGTGGGCCATTCAGTGAACCACAGTGCCTGCATTCAGCTGACTGACACCAGGGACTGTGTGGATGCAATGACCCTATTCAGAGTGCACACAGTGGGCCATTCAGTGAACCACAGTGCCTGCATTCAGCTGACTGATACCAGGGATTGTGTGGATGCAATGACCCTATTCAGAGTGCACACAGTGGGCCATTCAGTGAACCACAGTGCCTGCATTCAGCTGACTGATACCAGGGACTGTGCGGATGCAATGACCCCATTCAGAGTGCACACAGTGGATCATTCAGTGAACCACAGTGCCTGCATTCAGCTGACTGACACCAGGGACTGTGTGGATACAATGACCCTATTCAGGGTGCACACAGTGGGCCATTCAGTGTACCACTGTGCTGACTGATACCATGTACATCAAGCCAACAGTATATTCGTGCAAGTACATCCCCCCCCAAAAAAAACCTGGTGAATGTGATGTACACGTACCTGTGCAATCCTGCTGGTTCCTGCCTGCCGTCTGTGGTTACTGTCCAGGGAGCCTGTACCCGACGAATGCTGGGAGCCTTCGTCCGGCCGGGACTGGTCAGACTCCGGTCCGGAAGCCCTGCCACCCCCACCCCCGCCGCTGCCAACGCCTCCCCCACCGCCGGCCAGCTTGCGGGGGTCCTGCTCCCTGGCGTGGGGCAGCTGGGCGACCTGCCGGGCCGTTGGGGAGTGTGAGCGCTCCCTGAGGTGCTGGCCCAGGACCAGCTCGTGAGTGGGCGACTGCTGGGGGTTCCAGATGGCGATGCGCTGCGGCACGGGCGAGTAGTCGGCCGAGCTCTGCGGCGAGCGGTGCTGGCCGCGGCCGGGCATCCGACGCTGCTGCTGCTGCTGCAGCCCGCCGTGGCAGTCCTTCTCCACGCCCACGTAGGTGTCCCTGAGGTTCTTGTCGATCTCCGCCTCCAGGGCGCGCTGCTTGCGCACGTGCAGCGTCGGCGGCTGCCCCTCCTTGTGGCTCTCGCTGGAGGTCAGGAGGTCGGGCCGGGCCGACATCAGGTTGCGCAGGGCCGCCGAGCTGCCCATGGCGATCATCTTGTGCTTGGAGTGCACCAGGTTCTTCAGCATGCTGACGGCTCCCAGCTCCCACAGCAGGTCCTGGTCGTGCCGGTTGCGGGCCGACAGGTTCCAGAGCGTGCCGCAGGCGTTGCTGACGATGGTCAGGCTGGAGGACTTGAGGTGGCGCAGGAGCACCTGCAGGCAGTGGTGGTCCCGCAGGACCTGCCGGTAGGCCTCGTTGGTGGCCACGTGGCTGGAGATGTTGCGCAAGATCCCGCCGCCGTTCTCCACCACGGCCCAGGTCCGGGAGGGGCTCTTGTAAGTCAGCGTGGCCACCAGGAACTCCAGGGCCCCCTCCACCCCGCAGATGTCCGCCTTGTTCTCCGTGAAGTGGGCCGAGAGGTTCCAGAGCGCGCTGAGCGTGCTCTTGAGGGTGGACTCCTTCTTGACCTCCAGGGCGCAGCGCATCAGGCCCACCACGGCCCCCACCTCCCGCAGGGTCTTCTTGCTGGCCAGGTCCGCCCGCCAGGAGAGGTTGCGCACCACGCTGGCCGCCACCTGCCGCAGGTCCTCGTTCTCCGAGGCCAGCTGGGTGATCAGCGCCCGCATGCAGCCCTTCATGGAGCAGAGCAGGGCCTTGTTGGCGGCGTCGCCAAAGGTCAGGTTGGTCAGGGCCATGCCGGCGTAGCGCCGGACGGTCACCGAGTACTGGTCGGGGCTGTGGCAGTTGGTCTCGCAGTCCACCTGCAGCAGGTCGGCGATGGCGTGCAAGCCACCTGAAAGCAAGCACGGCATGAACGGGGTGATTTATGACAAAAAGTCACAAAATCACAAATGTCACAAATGGAGCCGGGGGCAGAGGCAGGGGCAGAGGCAGGGGCAGGGGCAGAGGCAGGGGCAGAGGCAGGGGCAGGGGCAGGGGCAGGGGCAGAGGCAGAGGCAGGGGCAGAGGCAGGGGCAGGGGCAGAGGCAGAGGCAGGGGCAGAGGCAGGGGCAGGGGCAGGGGCAGAGGCAGAGGCAGAGGCAGGGGCAGAGGCAGGGGCAGGGGCAGGGGCAGAGGCAGGGGCAGAGGCAGGGGCAGGGGCAGGGGCAGGGGCAGGGGCAGAGGCAGAGGCAGGGGCAGAGGCAGGGGCAGGGGCAGAGGCAGAGGCAGGGGCAGGGGCAGGGGCAGGGGCAGGGGCAGAGGCAGAGGCAGGGGCAGAGGCAGAGGCAGGGGCAGAGGCAGGGGCAGAGGCAGAGGCAGGGGCAGAGGCAGGGGCAGGGGCAGGGGCAGAGGCAGAGGCAGGTGCAGAGGCAGGGGCAGGGGCAGAGGCAGAGGCAGAGGCAGAGGCAGAGGCATTTTGGCTAGTGCGTACTCTGCCCGTTGTCAGGAGACAAACCGAAACGTTGAGTTACCGGCTCTTTTCAGAGCCACACTCCTTCTCAAAAGAGGAGTGTTACATGGTGTCACCGCAAACTGAGTACTTCCACCAAGCAAACCTTCAGGTCTTAGCGTCCTTACCTAGCTGGCATATTGCACTTCGGTGCTCCTCGTCAAAGGAGAGCTTCATCAGGGCAGCCATGGCTGGGCCTGGGTTGGTGTCAACTGTCAACACACAACAACGAGCAGGAAAGAAGACAAGACTGTCAGCATTTTGACTTCAGAAAGAACCCCAGAAATGCTTGGCAATTCAAGTTAAACTTTCTTGGATAATTTCTTTTGAGGAACTGTTTAACCACTTTGCAACGGGAGCTGTGAAATCAGAGCGCCGGTGGTGTTGCTATGCACCTCAATAGACTGATTGCGCAACCACTGTTTACATGCCATCACAGGACTGGATATTTCTTCCATCTCATTTGGTGCCGAACAGAAGTGGAAACGAGCAAAGAAGTCAATTATATTGTTCGTATTCTTCTTTGTACATTTCCATCACTGCTCTATGGCAAATTAAATGAAAAAAAATCCCACTGTCACATGATGGCATGTAAACAGTGGTTGCACAATTGGTCTATTGACCAAGTTTGAAGTAAGGACTCTTTTCAGCCTACCACAAAACAATATGCAACGTTACAAAAGCAACATAGATGCCAGACTGTGCCTGGTTTGACTCCCTTGTACAAATAGTGTACTCTTCTTTAATCTATTTCACATGGCCATAGGTCTACTATCAAAACCGGTAAAATGGACACCCCTGTTGGGTATCACTTCAATCTCCCTGATCATTCGATATCAGATATGAGTGTACTGGGCATAGAATCACTTGGTCACCGTAGTAATGCTGTCCGTCTTAGCCGTGAGAAAATGTGGATGAAGCGTCTTCGGACTATTCAACCACATGGTCTCAACATCCAGGAGGGTAATGACTAACACCATGCAGCTTTCTGATAATCCTTCTTTTGTGTTCAGTCCTTCACACTTCTCTCTCTGATCTTTCCCCCTCTTGTCACTAATCCCTACCCTACTCCTTGCCCTTCTCTTTGATCTTTCCCCCTTCTCTCACTAATCCCTACCCTACCCCTTGCCCTTCCCTTTGATCTCTCCCTACCAGCTTCACTCTTTGTACTTTGTTTCTCATCAGTGTCCTGTTTACTCTCTCCCCCCTTCCTTCGTGTACATGTATCTGTCTTGTCCTTGTCACTCTGCCTTTGAGAAAGGTCCTGCTAGGATCGAAACGTCAGGCCCACTAAATTTTAAGATTTACATTTTGGTAATTTTAGTCAGTAAGCAGTTAGCAACATTTTTGTATATCACCTATTTCACAAGCAATATACAAAAAACTGCTTACTGACTAAAATGACCAAAATGTAAATCTTAAAATTTAGTGGGCCTGACGTTTCGATCCTAGCAGGACCTTTCTGAAAGGCAGATTTTAAGACTATTTCACAAGTATCTATTGTTCCCAATTGTTTAGCAAGTATTGAAAATTACACATAATTTAAAAAAAGATGAAGAAGGAAAAAAAGTGCAGCGATCATGGTCACTGAAAAGTGGCCCGGTGATAAGTGTTGGGAAAAAAATTCAATAGTCCGTTCTTGTAATTACTTATTTTTATGTAAGCTTCATTTTTATCTTGATTTTTTTTCTCCTTCGGATTAGTATGCATTACATGTATATATATATATGTGATATGCTCTCTAAGGCTTTTTAATACTGCTCTTGCTTTTTTGTATACTATTTATAAGGTTTTGTGGAATTCATTTGTTTGTAATGCGCTTTTGAACAGGCTGGTCCTGAAGTGAGCGCAATATAAGTTGAATAAATTATCATTAATCATTTTCTCTACTTGGTTGGTTGGATACTCTGCCCGTTTTGTGGGTCATTTTGTTGCCCCCTTTACGGGGGGGGGGGGGGGGGGGTCTTACCGGCGCTAGCCTTGGACACCTCCTCGCTGTCTGCGTCACGGAGTGAGTCGCAGTAGGCTCTGATCTGCTCCAGCAGGCGCAGCACGCGGGCCTCCTGCTTGCGGCAGCGCTCCTCCGGGTGGGAGTGGACGATGTTGTGGAGGGAGGCGGCGGCCCGGGCCCTGGCCTCCTTGCTGCCCCGCGTGTCCCCCAGGAGCGAGTCCTTGTCCGGTCCGTGGAGGAGCTGGATCAGCAGGGGAAGGCAGCCTGGCATAGGGGGGGGGGAGAGGAAGAAGAGAAAGGCAGGAACCAAGATTAGATTCCGTATCTCACAGGAAATCATATGTTTTTTGTGTGTTGGAGTAATATACAGTGGAACGTCGCAATTACAAACGCCGATATACCAGTACCGAACATTCGGCTATAACGAACATGCACTTTGGCTTCAGATTTTTTGTGTACAAAATATATGGCCGCATCTGCTATAACGAACGACCGCCACACCAAACAATTTTCATGAATCCCATGATGTTCTTTATAGCGATGAGCGATGTTCCACTGTACACCAAAAAAAAACCTGTCTGCAATGGACTTTTTTTTTTGGGGGGGGACTAACTGAGCAAATGGGTATCTTGACCATTTTAAGTCCAGTGCAGACAAGCACAGGAATTTTTTCCTCCCAAGTAGCTTACCCGGCTTGAGTGTGGCTCTGAGAAGAGCTGATTACGCCAGATTTAGGAATTGGATGGGGATTACAATGGGCTTTAGGGTGGAGGTACAGGTAAAGGAAGGAGTTTGAGTTTGAGTTTGAAATTTTGGGTAGGGTTTGAGTTTTTTGGTTTTGGAGTGGAGTTTGTACATGTAATTGGGATAGGGTTTGGGTTGGAGTTTGTATTTGGGATGGGGTTTGGGGTGGACTTTGAGTTTGGAATGGGTTTTTGGATTGAGTTTGAGTTTTGGATGACGTTTAAGTTTTGGATGAGGCGTTGGGTGAGGTTTAAGTTTTGGATGAGGCGTTGGGTGAGGTTTAAGTTTTGGATGAGGTATTGGATGAGGTTTAAGTTTGGGATGAGGCATTGGATGAGGTTTAAGTTTTGGGAGAGGTATTGGATGAGGTTTAAGTTTTGGATGAGGCGTTGGGTGAGGTTTAAATTTTGGATGAAGTATTGGATGAGGTTTAAGTTTTGGATGAGGCATTGGATGAGGTTTAAGTTTTGGATGAGGCATTGGATGAGGTTTAAGTTTTGGATGAGGCGTTGGGTGAGGTTTAAGTTTTGGACAGGGATTTGCATGGGGTTTGTGTTTGGCATCTGGGTTTTGGATGGAGTGATGAGGTTTGGGGTTTGAAATGATGGAGGGCACGGTGATTAAACGAGGGGAGGGGGGGGTCCAGGGATAAATCTCGGCCCGAGGGAGTAGACTGGCCATCCTCACCCGACTGTCTCATGGCGATGCAGCTGTCCTGCGAGCTGGACATGGCCAGCAGTGTCCGTGACATGTCGTCCCTGTCGTGGGTGCCCAGCATGGACAGCAGGGAGTACACCATCTCCACCTGCACAAGGAGGGAGGGGAGGGGGGGGGGGAATCAAAGCACGGAACCAATGAGCCACAGCCTGTCTAAACCACTAACCACTGGACCCGGACTTGAGTCCAAGACTTCTGCTGGGATGCAGACACCAGCACTCTAACCACCTGAGTTTGTTGTGTTGCATCTGAATGGGAAAACAAGAAGTGCAATCCCTGCTGATATACAGGAGATTAATAAATCAGTGCGTCTGACTGGCGCCCCCCCCCCCACCCCGGCAAAGATAGTTGACTCTTTGGGAAGGCTCCAGCTCAATGGCTGGATAGCTCAGGTGGTATGAAGCTGGGTTGTTAAAGCAGATGTCTGGTTTTTTTTAATCCTTGTCATTCTGCGTTTGAGAAAGGTCTTGCTAGGATCGCAATGTCAGGCTGTCCTAAATTTTTATATTTTTGAATTTTGGTCATTCTAGTCTGCGAACAGTTTGTAACAGGTTTGCACAGCCAAAATAAAATGGCGATTAAAACTTTTGACTGGACCGAGGTCCTGGTGCCCCCACCCTGGCAATGAAGAGTTCACGATTGGGGAAGGCCACCATCTAAGGGCTGGATAGCTCAGATGGTAAGAGCGCTGGCACGCAAAAGCAGAGGTCTCGGGTTCAAATCCCCATCCAGTAAAAGTTTTCTTTGCCATTTTCTTAACTTGTTCAAAAGTTCCCAGTCAGTTTTTCTTTAATTTCTTTGATTTTTTATTTATTTTTTTAATGTTTTTTTAAAATTGAAGTCAGTTTGGAGAACTTGCCTTGGCGCCCAGTTGTCCGGGCTGCAAACGGCGTCCGAGACCGGAGGAACATGCTGAGCTGCTGAAGCTCATGACGCTGGACGTCTCCTGCTCCGAGGAGGACGAGGAGGCGGCGGCGTTGGCGGCAGACACGTTGCGGACGACGTGGCGCTGGTGGATGGCCATGGCGCCCCCTACGTACGGCCAGGTGCCGTGCAGCATGGTGGGCGGGATGGACGGACCGCCGTTCAGGCCCTGCCCCTCGCCGACGCTGCTGCCGCCCCCAATCTGCTGGACCGTCCCGTCCGCCGAGAGGTGGGCGTAAGGGCTGTCGCTCTCCGCCGGCCCCGACGCCACCAGCCCGACGGCGGCCGGGGTCAGGCCGTTGGGCAGCTGCGGCTGGCCGTAGCCCACACCCGCCGACGGGTCCTTGGGCTTGGCCTCTGGGTTGGGGCGGGCGCCGGCGGGCTTGGGCGAGCCCGTGTGCCGGATGTCGTTAGCGTTGGGCTCGTTGGCGGCAGCGTTGTGGTTGTCCTTGTTTCCAGAGTGTACGGAAGTGTCCTGAGCCAAAAATAAGGATCAGCGTTAGACAGCAGGCCTTCAACTTATGAATACAGCATAGCCCTGTACAGAGCTCTATCAACAGTCCTATACATTACCCTAGCCATAACCATAGCCCTATCAAAATCCCTATCATAACCCTATCCATAGCCATAGGCATAGCCCTATCCATAACCTGATCCATAGTCCTATCAAGAACCCTATCCATAAGCTGATCCATAGTCCTATCAAGAACCCTATCCATAACCCGATCCATAGTCCTATCAAGAACCCTATCCATAACCCGATCTATAGTGCTATCAAGAACCCTATCCATAACCCGATCCATAGTCCTATCAAGAACTCTATCCATAACCTGATCCATAGTCCTATCAAGAACCCTATGCCTAGCCATAGCCCCAACCATAGCACTATCCTTGTAAAATAACAAGCCGTGGACAAAACCTAAGCGAGCGCAAAGCGCAAAGCCCTTACGACGTGGTGTTCGGGGCCCGCTTAAGGGCCCAAATTTTTTTTGGATTATAGAAGCTCTGTGGTGCAATCTGAGCCCATTTCTGAGCGCTTGAACCACCTTTTATAAAGCAAAACATCATCATTTGAATATCATTTTTGAGTTTTCAGTCGTTTAAAGGGAACCTGAAAAAGAAAATTCTAATATCGAGAAAACTATTATTATTATTATTATTATTATTATTATTGGTTTATTTCAAAATAAAAACATCGCAGTCAAAGACTGAATTGCGTTTTTATATAACACTAAAAAAGGTACGTAAAAAACAAGACATTCAGTATAAGAAAGATTTTAAAAAGGAAAATAAAAGACTATTACATTCACATCCAAAGAGAGGAATACAGGACAAAAAAAATTAGAAGACGAAAGGACACCAAACAAATTACAATGATTAAAATGCATTTTCTATAATCACGCAAAACCTAAAATTGGAAATCACCCCTCGTATTGTAAGACTTAATAAAGGCCATGCTTCCCCTTTGGGGTCCAGGCGGCCCCAAGGTCCCCAATCCGCACACCGCTGACCCCTGCCCCGCGTACCTGCACGTCCCTCTCCAGCCGTTCTCGCTTCTGCTGCAGTCGCTGCATCTCGCGCTCGATCAGGCAGAGGCGCTGCATGCGGGCCTCGTGCCGCTCCCCCATGTCCTCGGCGGCGCCCAGTCTCTGCTGCATCACCTCCCGCAGCTGCCTGGCCTCGTACTCCAGCTGGCGCCTCGCCATGTCCGTCTGCAGGGAGTACTATGGGAGGGGGGTAAAAAAGATGGGCACCAGGGAAGAGGAGAGGAGAGGAGAGGAGAGGAGCGGAGAGGAGAGGGGAAGAGAGGAGAGGGGAGGGGAGGAGAGGAGAGGAGCGGAAGGAGAGGGGAGGAGAGCAGAGGAGTGGAGAGGAGAGGAGAGGAGAGGAGAGGAGAGGAGAGGAGAGGAGAGGAGAGGAGAGGAGAGGAGAGGAGAGGAGAGGAGAGGAGAGGAGAGGAGAGGAGAGGAGAGGAGAGGAGAGGAGAGGAGAGGAGAGGAGAGGAGAGGAGAGGAGAGGAGAGGAGAGGAGAGGAGAGGAGAGGAGAGGAGAGGAGAGGAGAGGAGAGGAGAGGAGAGGAGAGGGGAGGAGAGGAGAGGAGAGGAGAGGAGAGGAGAGGGGAGGAGAGGAGAGGAGAGGAGGGGAGAGGGGAGAGGAGAGGAGAGGAGAGGAGAGGAGAGGAGAGGAGGGGAGAGGAGAGGAGAGGAGAGGAGGGGAGGGGAGAGGAGGGGAGAGGATGGGAGGGGAGGGGAGAGGATGGGATGGGATGGGATGGGATGGGAGGGGAGATGAGATGAGAGGAGAGGGGAGGGGAGGAGAGGAGAGGAGGGGAGAGGAGGGGAGAGGAGGGGAGGGGAGGAGAGTGGAGAGGAGAGGAGGGGAGAAAAAAGAATATTAGCCTCATGATCCATTGTAACAAGGCTAGCAAAAGATATGAAAATTGTCCGATAAAGCGGTCGTCCAACAGTTGCGGCCACATGTGCACAACAATTGGGAGCCAAAGGGCATGTTCGTTATAGCCAAATGTTCGGTATGTCGGCATTCATTATATAGCGACGTTCCACTCACTGTATAGCCCATTGTACACATACTGTACATGTACTGTACATGGTTCTGGATAATTTCATCAAAAAGGCAATAAATCTGTGAAAAGGCAGTCCACCTGGTACATATGACATGAGAGTAGAAACCTTATGAGTCACTTACGAGGAAATAGATCACGTTTAGCCTTTTGGCAATTAATTCCTTATGTACATGGACTCGTTAATGTATAACTTCCAATATGGTGGGAGCGACTATAGTACTTGTCAGTTTTCAGACAGCAATTGATTTCGAGGAAAGAAAAAAAAACCTACAAGGACGCAGGAAGCCCAAAACACAAACAAAATAGTTATGAAAAATCATTAATCTCCAAGCAGCTGGTTCTCAACTTTTCTCCCGTGAATGTAAAATCTCACTGCCTCGGGACAGCAATTAATTAATTATTTAATTACAGGAATTCAGCATGAATGCACAGGATCAATGTAGTGTCAAATAGCAGCACATGCAGTACTGGCAGTAGCATAGCATGTGTATACTGTAAGCGAGTGTGTGTGCATGTTAGTGTACACAATAATGTGCTTCCATTGATTGTGCAACAGCTCTGGCACCGAGATGACTGAGACAGCATTACACATTGATTCCTTCACTTCCCCGACTTGGCAACTTCTCTCGGACAGAAACCAACCCCCCAAAAATCGATCCGTCCCAGAACACTGGCGGCAATACACAGCCTCGTCTCGCGCACCGCAAAGTGGAATATAATTTGGCCAAACTGCTATTCAAAGCACTGGCCTTGGCGGTAGAGACTACAGAAATTGACTATCTTTTTTTTAGGGAAACAAAAAATGGTTTTAAAAAGCTGCATCCACTCTGTGGGATCTGCTGTAGCCAGGTTTACAATTCCTGCTTGAATGTGAATGAAAATGGCAGTGTGATCCCTGGAGAAATACATTACGACCGTTAATGGTTAGATACTTCTTGACTGGCGCCCCCCACCTCCCCGGCATAGAATAGTCAAATATTTGGGAAGGCCGCCATCTGAGGGTCTGAATAGCTCAGTGCACCAGAACGTCGAGCCAGAGATCTCGGAATTAAAGTGCCGGTCCGGTCATATTTTCTTGCCCACATTTCAAACAATTCTTTAAAATGCCACATTTTAAGTTTTGCCACGTTTCACTGGGATTGCGGAGATGCATCACGAGTTCAACGGAGAATCTAGGACAGTTGAGAATTGATCGATGTGTGCAGATGAAGAGGGATGACGTGCCAGTATTTGGCTTTTTTGTTGTTATGCTGTGGATGATGGGGGCATCTTTTTTATAGCTTGCTATCTGATTTCCCTAGTGCTGGGACCAAGGGGGCAGATGTATTGTCCCATCTACTCTGCTGATTGCCTTTTCTAAAATGGCTTTTCACACTACAAAACAAATCTCTTGGTTGTGCACAGGGTGCTACCCATTAAACCCATTCAGGCGTTCACACCGGGAAATTCTAATAAGGCGTCAACCTGTTTAAAGCACTCGACCCGCGTTGAAACTAACCCTGTCTTAGGTGGGTTGAGAGGGGTTGAGACGTGTTGAAAACAGTAGTGTGAATGCCTCTGTGGTACATTTCAACCAGAGTAAGCATGCTTCCTGTCCATGTGTCATACATAGTGTGGATGCACTCATGTACATGTGCATGGAATGAACAAATTGTCAACTTTTCTGCGTCTGATCATGGGTCAAAACTTACACTATGTATGTAACGTGACAGCCAATTTGTGTTGCGTAGTGCGAAGGTGCAGAAATGATTGACCCGTGTGAAAAATGGGCAGAGTTCATATGGGTTGGACTTGTGTAAGTTTCCACACGTGTGTAGGTACTGTTTTGTGAAAAGAGCCTCTTGTTAGTGTCGGTCCTTCAACCCTTTTCTGAAAATGCCAGGCAACTTTGTCCTATTGCAGCGTCTATTGGGAATGAATTCAGGTAGGGTTGGGGAGCCAGTGATAGGGTGCACAGTGTCACGTGCACCGGCATGGGCTGAATTCACAAGGGCTGCATGTGGAAAGGACTGGCCCATCTTTGAAGAATAACAACAACCCAAAACAAGACAACTACCGTAATGTACCGGTAGAAGCAGTGGTCTCTTTAAGGTCTGTGGTTTTAATGAGACATCGGGGCTTGTGCGGATGGGAATGCGCTTAATATCAACGTGGTACGGCCCGTCATCGCCACTGATCCATTGCAGAGCCCCGGACTGCAATTAACCATCTGTGTAGCAGACCGTGCCCTTAAGGACAACCCATCTCTACTAAATGACAAACCAAGCCAGGATCCTACCAACGCCGGCCCCCCCCCTGCCTCCTTCCCTCCGCTCTGCCATCACTTCACATTAACATAATGTGGCCTGAATTTGGACCGGGGCGTCACTGACTGTGGCACCTCGCATGTTTAAGTGCTGGGGAAATCATCCTTGATGCTATAGAATTGTATCTCGAATGCTTTTTTACAGTTATTTTAGGCGAGGCTGCAAAAACTAAGCAGGTAATTCTAAGCATTCGTACCATCCGACCTTTATGTCAATCTGATAAGATTTGAAGACTTGCACGGTGGAAAGACAATGTACCAGGTACACGTAGAAGGTTTGCAGTGACACCATGTACATGTACAGTGGAACGTCGGTATAACGAACATACCAGGATCAATGAAATATGTTCGGTATAGTGGTCGTTCTTTATAGCAGTTGCAGCCACGTATCCATGAATGTACATGTACAGTATGCATGTACGTTGGGAGTCGGGACCCAAAGGGCATGTTCGTTATAGCTGAATGATCGGCATATCGGTGTTCATTATACATGTACATATGTGTCGCAATGTTCCACTGAATAATTATCATCTCTTAAGAGAAGGAGTATGACTCTGAAAAGAGCCATACCGGCACTCTTAAGACTAAGAGCCACACTGCTTCACTTAAAGACCTAATACAACATTGGGAAGATCGGAAAACATCGATGTCCACAGATTTGCTTCTAATTTGGTACACAGTTTGTAGATGGTCATGACAGAATCCTCATGTTGAAATCTTACGGTCTGGGATGCTGTACTTCCCTAGAAATCTTCACTCAAACATCGACAATTAGTTTATTACTCAGAAGTAATAAACTATTTCTTACACTACAGAATGGTGCAAAAACCGTGACGAGTTTTTACCTTTGTTTACTTTCTCAGATCACCATTTGAGCTAAAACCTTCGCAGGATTCCTTTTTTGGGATGTCACACAATCTGTGGCAATCTTTTGACCTTTACCAATGTTGTATAGGTCCTTTAAGAGATGATATACATGTACATGTACACATGTACATGTACATGGTGTCACTGCAAACCTCCTACCTCCTGTCCATCTGTTGACCCATCCGCATGAAATATTAAACTTGATGTGCCCCATGGTTGTTTTTTAACACATGTACTGCATTCACACAATCTCACTTCACAATCTCTCTTCACTTCTTTTACAGACATCTGTCAGGTAAAAGTGAACAATGATGTTCCCATTGTTATTCAAAACAAAAACAATGCAAATGCCGTATATCTCCAGGGGTCACGCCTCAACTTTCATTCAAATGCAAACAACAATTTGTCGTACACCTGGCTACAGAGGTTTGGGGCATGCAAAGTTGATGCAGCTTTTTCAAATTTTAATTATTATTAGGCCTATTTTTTCAATCAAACAAAGACAAAATGGAAAACTAACTGGGAATTTGCTCACCAATATGAAAAAAAAAATGAAGAAGCAATTTAGCAACCGTTCCAAGTGAAAGCCAGATCTCATGAAGATCAATGAGCGAATACTACATGTACACGGGCAAACACATGTATGCACAATTTCTTGTAGACTCTCGATTTCTCAATGGCATCCCAGCATTACGCAGGGATCAAGGTCTGGACTGGATGTCAAAACAGGCTCAATTCCCTATGCCAATTTGTTTTCTTAGCTCGGGTTAAAATCACAGCAGAGCAAACAAAAACACCACTTTTTAAAACAACAACAACCACCACCCAGCAACTGGCTAACACAATGCACCACCAGCTGGTGATATTAGTCAGGAAAATCCTAGCAGAGGCTAGTTGATGTAAACAAGGCTAGGAGGGAGGGGAGGGAGAGAGAGAGAGAGAGAGAGAGACAGCGGGCCGACAAGGTGCCAGAGCAAAACCCAAAACATAACTGGGGGAGGGGGAGGGGCTGTGGAGATCCCAGGACATACAAACAGGACCACATCCCGGGCTTCGGGGAGTGCCTCTCAAACCCACTTCCTCAGGGGGGAAAATATTGTCTGGGCTCGGCCCTGTCTATCCCCCCTTTCAGGCAAACTGGGTCTACCGCTGTTTCCCCCTACAGGTAGATGGGTTTTCTTTCTTCCCACACATCCCTTCTGTCACACTCTTGTTAGGAGCCCTCGCACTACCAGTGCACTCACTACCAGTGCACTCACTACCAGTGCACTCACTACCAGCGTACCCACTACCAGAGTTCCACCACCAGCTGTCTGAGTAATGGAATCAGGAAAGGGCCTACTGCAAAACCTTGACCTCCTGTGACCTATCAGGAGGAATACTGAGGGGGGGGGGATAAAAATACAGTGTCCAAATCTAATTTGGAGCATATCGACTGGTTTCCTGGCCACTTTCCCTCCCCCCTCCCCCCACAAAAAAAAAATCAATTTTGTGTGTGGAAATTCTTTGCATTTTGAGAACGCCTTGAAGCTTAGGGTCGGTGCATATTTTTGTCGGCGAGATGTGCTGGTATGAACAGATGTTGGGTATGGGGATGGGGAAGGGGATGGGGATGGGGAAGGGGATGGAGAAGGGGAAGGATGGATGGGGGATGAGGATAGGAATGGGGAAGGGGATGGGGAAGGGGATGGGGAAGGGGATGGAGAAGGGGAAGGATGGATGGGGGATGGGGATAGGGATGGGAAAGGGGATGGGGAAGGGGATGGGGATGGGGATGGGGAAGGGGATGGGGAAGGGGATGGAGAAGGGGAAGGATGGATGGGGGATGGGGATAGGGATGGGGAAGGGGATGGGGAAGGGGGTGGGGATGGGGATGGGGAAGGGGATGAGGAAGGGGATGGGGATGGGGAAGGGGATGGGGAAGGGGAAGGATGGATGGGGGGTGAGGATAGGGATGGGGAAGGGGGATGGGGATGGGGAAGGGGAAGGGGATGGGGGTGGGGATGGGGAAGGGGATGAGGAAGGGGATGGGGAAGGGGAAGGGGTGGAGAAGGGGAAGGATGGATGGGGGATGAGGATAGGAATGGGGAAGGGGATGGGGAAGGGGATGGGGATGGGGAAGGGGAAGGGGAAGGGGAAGGGGATGAGGAAGGGGATGGGGATGGGGATAAGGATGGGGAAGGGGGTGGGGATGGGGATGGGGATGGGGAAGGGGATGAGGAAGGGGATGGGAAGGGGATGGGGAAGGGGGTGGGGATGGGGAAGGGAAAGGGGAAGGGGATGAGGAAGGGGATGAGGAAGGGGATGAGGAAGGGGATGAGGAAGGGGATGAGGAAGGGGATGGGGAAGGGGAAGGGGAAGGGGAAGGGGGTGGGGAAGGGGAAGGGGAAGGGGAAGGGGAAGGGGATGAGGAAGGGGATGAGGAAGGGGATGGGGAAGGGGAAGGGGGTGGGGATGGGGATGGGGAAGGGGATGAGGAAGGGGATGGGAAGGGGATGGGGATGGGGAAGGGGATGGGGATGGGGAAGGGGATGGGGATGGGGACGGGGAAGGGGAAGGGAATGGGGGTGAGGATAGGGATGGGGAAGGGGATGGGGAAGGGGATGGGGATGGGGGTCCCGATGGGCGATGGGGATGGGGTCCCGATGGGGGATGGGGATGGGAATGTGGATGGGGTTGGGGAAGGGGATCAGGATAGGGATAGGGATGCTGATGGGATTGGGGGATGTGGATGGGGGATGGGTATCCACTCACATTTTCGGTGATAGGCAGTTGGTCAATGTGCTGCTTCAGACTCTGGAGCTGAGTGAAGTACCATGCCTTCAGTTTCTCCTCATTCTCCTGATCAGTCAACAGCAAAACCCTACAGCAATGACAAATGAAAACAACCAAGCAATAAGACCACTGACAGACAGCCAATCCCCCATGAAGCATCCCACATATTGATATGAAGAGTCTATTTGATCTCCCAAATGAAAACAAAATTACATCACGCTCCCCTCTTGGCCCTCACTTCAGCTCATTCCAATCAGACAAGCAGAGCAACAAACAAATCTATGCAGAGGTGAGCTTCCCCAGTGCTCAAGTGACACATTTCATCCAAAGACCAACTCCATCATTTCTTAAGGAAATGGCTGCATAGTGTTCTGAAAATAAACTCCCCGAGTGTACTTGTCCGTGTAAACGGCCGGCTAAGGTGTAACACATACTGGCCTAATCCACGGCAGCAAAATGCCTGGAAATCGGTGCCACAAGATCAAACCCTGCCGTCAGAAAGGAACATTTATACAGTGGCAGGTTTTCTGGAAGGATACGTCGGGGAGTCGGTGGAGAGACACAGAGAGGGAACCCGCCGGCAGTTTGTGAGTCATGACTGAGCTGCATCAAGCTTGAGTGGTTTACCAGCCTCTCTCCCTCTCTCTCTTCCCCTTCTCTCTCTCTCTCTCTCTCTCCATTCTCTCTCTCCCTCTCTTGCTCAGAGTCAAGCTGTGGCTCGCTGAGCAAGGAGAACTTTTTTTTCTAAATTTGTCAAACTGTTTATTCATTGACTTGCATCAGTCCTTACACTGTCAACCTTTTTTGGCACGTCACACGATGTTTTTCGCGGATGTAAACAACCGTTCGGAAATAATTATTGGCAATCATCTTGAGATCTTGGATTCTTAGAATGTCAGCAAGAGTTTAAGAAAGAAGTGTAACATAAAATAGGCCCCTGAAATACTTCTGAGGACCGTAAAATGCAGATCGACTGAGCGATGGTTAGTATACAGTTGTAACGTTGCCTGCATGGCGAAACACCTGTCACAGCGCAACGCGCCATAGGCCGTGCTATTCAACAGTTTGACAGAGAGTAACTTGAGCATTCGCGTTTGCTCATTTACGTAAACCCTTCTAAAATCGAATTGAAATCGTTTCAGAAGCTGAAATTTTGGAACGAGAGGAGAATGACATATTCCTCCTCATTCTCCTTATCGGAGAGTGAAAATTCGACTGTGAACATACCTCAAGTGGCTTAAAAACATCCCTGAGGGTCCCATGTACCCCAGGCAGTGTTTTGGTCGCGGAGATGATGACTTCAAGACCGATTTGGTTAAAATACGAAAACATTTTTTTCGAGAGGAAAACAACCTGTAATCTTACAAGTAGCACATGGATCACATAGAATAAGTATTCCTCTTTGGAATAAAAAAAAAATTACAGTCATAGACCAATTCTTCTAGGAAATATGGCTAATTTCCATAGCACAAAAAAAGGCTCAAAAGTTTGTCAAAGGTTTGTCAAACTGTGGCTCGCCAACCATATTTTCCTCGATAACTCTTTTGATTCTATTCCCCTGGAGCATGTAAGACTTACACAAACTCAAAATTAGCAATAATATCGTCTGTGTGAAAATCATATTTCTAGCCCTTTTCCTGATTTTTTTACGAGCTAAAAACATCCCGAAATTTGTCAAACTGTGGTGAGCATTGGATTTTCAGATGTAAATTTTGGCGACTTGTGTCATATTTCGGAAACTTTTTTGCGGTGAATGTACTCATTGTCCACTGCGCTACAATATTCTGTAAACAAATTGTGATAATTCCTAGTGGAACATAGTGAGGGAGAAAGTGAGTTTTCAAGACGTTTCTGCTCAATTTCCTTATTTGACCACGAGAGGGCGCTTCATTTTGTCAAACTGTGGCTAGCGAATGCCCACCTCTTCCAATCACTATTTCATCGAGGATAAGTCGCCTTAAGAGCATTCATTTTCAAGATGAAGTCTTTCCTATGTTAGCATTCAATGATCTGAGTTTAAAAATTATATTTACAGGGTCAATTTAATCACCTTGTTACAGTTTTCAGGCGGTTCATTATAAAACACCAATCATCTACACGGTAGGCTTATGTACATGTACATGTGTACATAACACATGTACATGTACATGTACTATACGTATAGTCTGTATACAATGTACTGGGCCTATGTAGGCCGTCGGCTGATCAGCAACATCGTTCGATCACTTCTGACTTTAATTTGTAAGGCAACCTGATGGTTTGGAAGATAGACAGATTTGACCATACTGAACATATCCTTATGGAGCCCCTTATGTTTTTATTTTGTTCCCTCAAATTATTATTTTGTTCCCTCAAATTATTATTTTGTTCCCTCGGAATCATTTTTTTCCCTCGGAATCATTTCGTTCCCTCGGAATTATTTTGTTTCCTCGGAATCATTTTGTTTCCCTCGGAATCATTTCGTTCCCTCGGAATCATTTTGTTCCCTTGGAATCATTTCGTTCCCTCGGAATCATTTCGTTCCCTCAGAATCATTTAATTCCCTCAAAATCATTCCGTTCCCTCAAAATCATTCCGTTCCCTTAAATCATTCCATTCCATCGAAATCACTTTGTTCCCTCAAAATCACTTAGTTTCCTCGAAATCACTTTGTTCCCTCGAAATCATTTTGTTCCCTCGAAATCATTTCGTTCCCTTGAAAGTATTTCGTTCCCTCAAAATCATTTCTTCCCTCGAAATCATTTCGTTCCCTCGAAAGTATTTCGTTCCCTCGAAATCATTTCGTTCCCTCGAAATCATTTCGTTCCCTCGAAATCATTTCGTTCCCTCGAAATCATTTCGTTCCCTCGAAATCATTTCGTTCCCTCGAAATCATTTCGTTCCCTCGAAATCATTTCGTTCCCTCGAAATCATTTCGTTCCCTCGAAATCATTTCGTTCCCTCGAAATCATTTCGTTCCCTCGAAATCATTTCGTTCCCTCGAAATCATTTCGTTCCCTCGAAATCATTTCGTTCCCTCGAAATCATTTCGTTCCCTCGAAATCATTTCGTTCCCTCGAAATCATTTCGTTCCCTCGAAATCATTTCGTTCCCTCGAAATCATTTCGTTCCCTCGAAATCATTTCGTTCCCTTTGAACATTTTAAGGGAACGAAATAATATTTTGTGGGAACGAAATTATTTTGAGGGGACATAATTTGAGGGAACGAAAAAAAAAAATGTGTCTGTTCCCTTAGGCCGGGGCTCCCATATATCCTATGAGTCCACCAATGCAAAAGTCGCATTCTTCCGAGAAAGCCAGTCCAAATTTAGCATTTCGGCCATAGATCATAGATCATAGATTAAAGTGTTCTTATTATCAGGTTTCAGCCACCCGGAAAAACATAAAAGAAAACATAACGCGAATCACAACCTCATACCCTGTGACAAAACTGAGCGGGAGTCTCTGTCACTGCATAAAATGCGTACGAGGTTGATGTTACTCGGGTGTTAACATGGCGGCGCCCATGTCGCGATGTGTGTGTCAATATCACGGGGTCAGAAAAGGGCGAAATAATCTACTTTTCACGTGCCAGATGGTAGATATTTGTCACATGCTTCCACACATGAATGGGAGAATGGATTGAAGTACGCAGCAAGACAACAAATAATCGTAGTAGCTGAGAATGGGAGATAAATTCTTCTCTGACTCTAGACTAGTACTGAGTAGTAGAGTTGCTGTAGTCAGAGCAACTTGGCCTTACAATCGCCCTTTTTTAAACAAATGGAGGGGTCGGGGCTTTTTGGAGGTGGTTCGGGCCGACCTCCTCCAATTTGTTTAAAAAAAGGGCGATTGCAAGGTCCAAGTTACTCGGACTAGAGCTAGTCTAGACGTCATTTACTTAGACTACACATGTACATAGTACTTAGTAGAGTTGAAAAACTGCAGGACTGCCCAACGCAATGGGACAATGCCAAATAGGAGATTGTAATAATAAATTTCACAATAATAATTAGTACACGTATAAATCTCCTTGGGCTTGGAAGTTCTGCTGAGTGAAATATTCTTCCAAATCTATGCACCGTATGCCACCAGTCCAAATGGATGAGAGACAAAGCATCTGGCAGTCCCAAGCTAAAAAAGCTGCGAGTATGAAGCAGGTAAGAAACCTTTTGCTTTGTGAAGAGATACATAGATAAATAATATTGTAAAATCCAACCCCTTTACCCAGAAACTTACTTTTCTGGATCCTTTAAAATCCTCAATTTTTTAGCACCTGAAAAATACTGCCTCAATCCTCCAAAATCTTACAAAATGGTTTTAAAGCAAAGAGGAGAGGCTTGTTTTCCTGAACAGTTTACCATAATTACTGTAGCTGTAAGACCACCACGCAGTTCTACTTCTAGTATAATGTTAACCATAATCCTCCAAAATCCTTTTTCAAATCAAGCTTGAAAAAAAAATCTTTGCTGTTCATCTTCCTGTCCTCCAAACTGCACAGAGGTTTTTTTTAAGAAATCAGTGTCCAATTTCCAACAATTTTGACCAACGAATTAATGTTAAATTGTCACTAATAAAATTCGCAAACCAATTTTGTGCAGAATTGGAAAAGGTTTTAGCACTATTTCTGTCTTTCATCTTTTACAGATGTATACTAGTATACTAGTATACTAGTAGTGAAGCACGACAAAACCTTCACCGGCTGAAACACGGCCAAACAACCATTTTGTAATAATGGTTAGGACTCTTACCTGTAGTTGTTAAATATAATAAAATTGTGCGTGGTACATCCATTGGATTAATCAGATCATCCTCCTCCCATAATTTACAGTTTGTAAAAACGTGTTTGGAACAATCTTGAAATAAGAAGAGTTTCATGAAATCAGACCCGGGAATGTTAGGATTGATAATGTATCCATGCATCTTTTCAGTGATTGCAATAATTAATTTCTGTTTTATCTCTGCTTCAGTGCAGTTCTCAATTTGATTGAGTCTGATTGGTTTTGATGTTATTGCAGGTGGGCTGTTGAGAAAAGTCGGTGAAACCCTTGGTGATGAGAGGATCGTGAAGAACATCAGAGACAAGGATATGGTGGCAACAGAAATGCACCACCATGGGTCATGCCACAAGCAATACATAAATGTAAGTGTTATGAACTAATCAAGTGTTATCCTTTTCCATCAAGGGAACATGACTCAGTACTCCTATAGATATGGATGTACTCCACATACCGCTGGGCAATCAATAATTGTTTTTGTAATGATTTGTAAGAGTAATAATATAAACTGACAAATTGTCAAAGAAAATATTGACTGGACCGGGACTTGAATCCGGGACCTCTGGATTAACGTAATCCAGTCAAAGTTTTCTCTGCAAAATGTTCAATTTGTTCAAAAGTTCCCAGTCAGTTTTTCATTTGTTTGTTTGAGAAATATAATAAACAATGTTGCAAACTCCTTAATGACTAAAATATAAATCGCGAATACATGTAATTGTTTAGAGGGTCTGACATTTTGTTCCTAGCAGGACCTTTCTCAAAGGCAGATAAAGACAACTGAGATAGGTCCTGCTAGGATCAACATGTCAGACCCTCTAAATTTTCGAGATTATTACTATTGTTATTTTGTTTTTCGGGGAGCAAAATTTCATTCATTTGTGTTTTGTATGGTTGTTTCAGGCGCTGTACACCAAGATGGAACCACTTCTGCCACCTCCAGGACAGCTGCCTCATTTGCCAATGTATACAACCAATCTTGTTAGAAGTACATTGAGGGTTCAATTAAATTCAGAAAGGAGGTCCTTAGAATGACCAAACTTCAGCACCTACTGTTATAAACCTTTTGAGACATCCCATAAAAGTCAAGTTGGGATAATAGGTTCAACTGAAAAAAATACTAGTCATTGGCCCCTCCTCATGCATAAAAAGTGGCAGGCATTGTTTCGAAAGAAGCCCACTGCGGAATTCTAAATCATCACACCTTTTCCTAATTTTCGACCAATGCTCTTTGGTTAAGGTCACAGAGTGCTGATGGGCAGATTGAAAATGATTAAGTGCTTGAAGTCAAAGATTACTTTTGCTTAGCTTTTTGAGATTTACATACAACTCAAGTAGTGTGTAGTTATGTGATCAGCTCTTGTGCCAACAAATTAAACAAAAGAAATGCTAGGTTTTTCAGCAACCTTATCTTGTCACATAAAATGAACATGATTTAGGTAGTTGATACAACTTGATGTGGCTGGTACAATTCCGTGAGAGCTTTGTAAAATGTTTAATGCAATCCCCTTTATTTATGTTCTTCAGTCTGTGCAATTGTAATCACCAAGTGTATGTATTTAAATATCTCTAGCAATCATTTGTTATGGAAGTTTTAGATCCACAGCATTCACCTTTTAATTTGCAGAAGCCAATAACTTTTATTTGTTTCCTGTCAAAACGTAAATGGTAAAAAGATAAACATTGAATGTTAAAATGACCATTTGATATATGGGTACATCAGCAGAAACCTGTAACATTAAAGTAACATTACAACACATGGTAATGTATTGTAAACACATGAATATTTGTCATGACTCCTTTATTAGCCCCATTAACTTAGTAAAGGAATAGAATGTGAATGCACATTTAAGTCTGTAGGGTCAAAGCATCAAATTTTCGCACTTGAGGACACAATTATCTGGATTCAGCACCCTCAAATTAACTTATATGAACTGTCATTAAGTTGCCTAAAAGTTCAGCTGAAATGAATTTTCAGGCCTCCTGGTTGTCAGCTGTTGGCCTATAAATAATATAGCTATAATATGCAGAAAAGGGGCATTTTGAATTGAGAAATAAAATAAGTTAATGGTAGTCTATCAGATAAGTGCATGAATAATTATAATCATGCTCAAAAGTTTCCCAAAAAGAGACATGATTGTAGGCACGAGCTTAAGAAGATTGCTCTCCAAAAAAATTGAACTGAATGCTCAACCACAGTTTGACAAAGTCTTATTTTTTTTGCAAAAAAGAAAATTGAAGGAAGGAGGTTATTTTTTTGCTTGGCATTAATGGTAAAAATGCAACAAAACAGTTGGAACAGAAATTGCAACGATTTATTGCTCAGAAAAAGAATTACAGAGTGTTAAATATGATAAGAAATTTTAATGATCTTGAACGAACATTGACGCAAATGCTCAATCAACAGTTTGAGTAAAGCCACAGCTTGAAAAAATCAACAGTTTGACAAGCCACGGATGCTCAAACAACAGTTTGACAAAATTGCGTGCAAAATGCCCATATGCATTTGTCAAACTGTGGCTTTCGGGGGAATGCTCAACGCTCACCTAACAATTCATTTGACTAAAAAACATAACATGTGCATTCACTCTCTCTCTCTCCATTCTCTCTCTTCCCCCTCTCTCTCTCTCTCTCTCTCTCTCTCTCTCTCTCTCTCTCTCTCTCTCTCTCTCTCTCTCTCTCTCTCTCCCTTCTCTCTCTCCCCTCTCTCTCCCTCTCTCTCCATTCTCTCTCTTCCCCTTCTCTCTCTCTCTCTCCCTCTCTCTCCATTCTCTCTCTTCCCCTTCTCTCTCTCTCTCTCTCTCTCTCTCCATTCTCTCTCTTCCCCTTCTTTCTCTCTCTCTCTCTCTCTCTCTCTCTCTCTCCATTCTCTCTCTTCCCCTTCTTTCTCTCTCTCTCTCTCTCTCTCTCTCTCTCTCTCTCTCCCTTCTCTCTCTCCCCTCTCTCTCTCCCCCCTCTCTCTCTCTCTCCCTTCTCTCTCTCCCCTCTCTCTCTCCCCTCTCTCTCTCCCTCTCTCTCTCTCTCCCTTCTCTCCCCTTTCTCTATCGCCCCTCTCTCTCTCCCTCTCTCTCTCCCTTCCCCTTCTCTCTCTCTCCCTTCTCTCTCTCCCTTCTCTCTCTCCCCTCTCTCTCCCTTCCTCTCCCTTCCTCTCCCTTCCTCTCCCTCTCTCTCTCCCTTCTCTCTCCATGCACCTTTTCTCTCTCTCCATGCACCTTCTCTCTCCCCTCTCTCCCTCTCTCTCTCTCCCCTCTTTCCTTCACATGCCCATGCACTTCCACTTTCTGTTTCTTTCCCTGTTTTTCATCTCTTTCTGTTTGTTGTTTTATATTATATCATTGATCTTCTCTTTGCCACTTTGTGTTTCTCTTTGTCTGTTTCTCAGTCTCTCTTATCCGGTCAGTCTCCCTCCCTCTCTGTTTCTCTGTCTCTCTAGCTATCTATCTGTCTGTCTCTATCTCTGTCTGACAGTCTGCCAGTCTCCCTTTCTACGCTCTCTCTCCACTCCCTCCATCCTCCCTCTATCTCTTTCTCCCTCCATATCCTTCTTTCTCTCTCGCTTTCTCTATCTCACTCTCTCTCTCCCTCTGGAAAAAGATATAACACTCTCAGCTATGTGTTGCCTCCCCCCCCCAAAAAAAAAAAAAAGTAAAAAAAAAAAAAAAAAAAAAAACCGCTCCAGGTCAATATACATTATCCCATCAGCCAAAACCAACTCTCCATCCACTGACAGCCCCCCCCTTGCCTCCCTTCAGAGAATGAAAAAAAAAAAACTAACATCTGGAAATCACATCAACCGAATATTAGCATGAGATCTTGGATGGAAACAAATCAAGGAACGGCCTTGTCTGCTCATGGCATAGGTTAATGCGGCTGTGACGATGATCGCGACACTGAGGGACAAATCTGGTGGGGACAACCTACCCATGGGCCCAGCAACACCCAGTGCCTATTAAAACGCAATCCAAAAACCTGCCATTACTCAAACAAAATTTGAAACATGAGTCGTCCCCTCCCCCCCCCCCCCCATCCAAACACGGACTTTGACTTTGACTGTTCTCCTTCCTCCCTGCAATTGCCAGAATGTGTGCACTTGGGCTATTAGACAGTGAGATGTCTGCCATGTGACAACCAGGGGTTGGGGAGGCCTTGTGTAGAATCTAGGGAGGGAAGTGCCTGTGTTCTCAAGGGCTGTCTGGTGTGAAGGGAAAAATGTCAGCCACGAAGGCAGACAATTATATCACGCAGCTGCTACACAAAGTAATATACAAAAACTACTTAATCAACGCAGAAGGCCAATAGTGCATTCTCTATGGACATTAGGAAGAGGAAGAGGAAGATGAAGAAGAAGTGGGGAGGGGAATAGAACAAAAAGTAACGCTTTTCCGTTACGCTTCTTGGCAGAGAAGCCAATAATTTTGCAAGCTCCTCACTGACTCCCATGGCCAGAATGCAAACATGAAAGACTGCTGAGGGTCAGGCACTCCAGTCCTAGCAGGACCTCTCTCTTTGGTACTAGTGTCTTTTTTATTCGATTGTCAATGGATAATTTTGTCTGTCTGGCACCCTGCCCCCAACCCATCAAAGATAGTGGACTATTTGGGAAGGCCCCCACCTGGTGACTTGATAACCCAGGTTGTTAGAGTGGTAGTTAAGTCAAAGGCTCATAACTCAGTCTGGTCATTTTTTTTTCACTGAAATCAATGGATGGAAAGATTGTAGTTTCTTTTCCTTTCTCTCTCTCGCAACAAAAATAATAGGAGGGCTTGGACTTTGGATTTTTCTCAAAGGCAGTTTGTAAACAAGGCTGCAACATTTTCCAACATTGCACAACATTGTACAACATTTTTTTAAACACTGTACAACATTTTTTTTTAAATTATACAACATTTTTAACATTGTACAACATTTTTTTTTAAATTATACAACATTTTTTAACATTGTACAACATTTTCCAACCCTGTGAAACACTGTACAACTATTACAACATTGTACAACTACATGTATTGCAACATTGTACAACATTTTGCAACACTAACATTTTGAAACATTTTGAAACATACTGCAATATTCTTTGCAACATTTTACAAAGCAGCTTGCAAACGTTTTGGTCACTTCCATTCCTTTACATAATAGGTGTGAAAAAAATAAACAGGACCTAAGTGATGGTATCATAGAGAATTGTACAGTGCATTGCAAGCACATGTGTACTGTACATGTACATCAAGGTACCGGTACTCCTGAACCAAGTTAGAGCAACAACAAATGTCATCATAATATTTTGTTTTGAGTATTCTTTTACTCAAGAAGTTCTGGTTACATGTACATCTGCCAGCCACTTGCAGGCCCCACCGCCCTTATAAAAAATAAAGCTCTACACTTTTTTTCCCTTCTGCCCTCAAGACACCACCAAAAACAATTTCACAAATATTTGCCGGGAGCTGCCATTGTCATTATACCATTCGGCTGTTACCTGTCTTCTTGGGTTTTTTTTTTTCTCAATAAACTGCCGGTCAGCTGGCTCAGGTATTGGGTTAAAGCTGGCTCCGCAAACAGATATCTTTATTGACCTGGGCTGCCTTTCCCAAACTCCCAAACTAGCCATCCTATCAACCCCTTCCTCCTCGTACTCCCTCCAAGCCATATGTGACTCACGACTAATCTATAGCTGTTTCCCCCAAAACCCCCAAAACCACACACACACACACACCTTTCCAAGGCGACCATGAAAAAAAATAATCACTGGACAAGATACAATTTCATTACAACTACACAAGACCAGCTCTGGTGACACTGAATAAGATTAAACCATTTCTTTTTTCTTTAATTTATAACCCCCTCTCCCAGCCCTCAATCCAATTTCAAGCTCCACACCTTGGATAATATGCCATAAATGAGCACGCCCGCCCGTTAGGTCCGCAGATAGTTGTGTAGTAATGAAACTAAAGCAGCGTCACCCCCCCCCACACACACACACACACCATGCTAGAATGAAGTCGTGAATAAATTAATACATTATTCAAATAACGACCAGATACTTCTGAGAATCGGTATACCCGGAAAATGAAGACGGCATTTCTGCCTGAGATAAAATATCACTTAAATCCTCAGCACTGGTGGGTTTCCAAATTCAATTTGACATTTAATTCCAGCGCATGATGATTTTTCGGAGGAATGGGGAGAGAGGGGGGGGGGGGCCTTTTCCAAACCGCAGCCTCGGCCTCAGGCTTTTGGTCTGTTTCAGGTCAGCCAAACAGCTGAAAACCTAGTCTATATTTCTTTCTCCATTTTCCCCAATTTTCTTTGAAGTACTGCTTTCATTGTTGCTTCTGATTGGCACCCCTTCCCCCCAGCAAATAGATTTGATTTCTTGGGGAGACCAACCCCCCCCCCCCCCCCCCCACTCCCCACCCTCCCTAAGGGCTGGATAGCTGAGGTAATTGAGCGCCAGTACATTACACCAGAGGTTCCTGGTCAATTCCGAGTTTTACAGTGCAGTTTCCCCTCTGCTCTTTAGCAATTTAACCAAACACTACCGAACTGTTGACAGACTGTACCGCACACAACCGTGTTTGCGTCCAAGAGCGTTGGGACTCATCACTATAATGTATGTGGACCAGGAAATCAGGAAGCATATTCAACACTGGCAGTGAAGTACACATACATTATACATGTAAGTCACCAGATCAGGATGATCAAGTCCTGTGAGTGGAATATGCCACGTTTGATTCAAAGTCACTTTCCTTTCTTCCAAATATTGTTTGAATTTATCTTCCATTTTTAGTTCCTATTTTGACTACAGCTGATACAGAAATGCTGCAAACTGCTGGTTTACAAGACGAACAGTTTCAAATCTTGAAAATTTGATATTTGAAGGACCTTTCTCAAAGGCAGAACTGCTATGAGAAAGATCCTGCTATGATAAAAACATCAGGGCCACTTATTTCGTTCAATCTATTTCCCCAAAATTTAGTGGGCCTGACGTTTGGATCCTAGCAGGACCTTTCTCAAAGGTGGGGATGTTGTGGAGGCGTCTTCTTCATTGGCTACCCTTGGATACACAACAGCTGAGGGCATGAAAGTACATGTAGTTGGGTACGGATGCCGTAAAATGTGACTGATCAGATCGTCAGAGCCGGCCACGTACATGTATATTAGTTATTACATGTTAATAAGCCAGCCAGGAATGCATCTTGACAGGTGTGGAATTCAGCATGTGGGCAGCTGCTCACAGAGGAGAAGAAACAGAAGGTGGGGAGGGAGGGAGAGTGAGGTAGAGGTAGAGGTAGAGGGGGAGGGAGAGGGAGAGGGAGACGGGGAGAGGGAAAGGGAGAGGGAGAGGGAGAGGGAGAGGGAGAGGGAGAGGGAGAGGGAGAGGGAGAGGGAGAGGGAGAGGGAGAGGGAGAGGGAGAGGGAGAGGGAGAAAGACAGGGAGAGAGATACATGTAGATAGAGATGAAAGAGGGAGAGGGAGATGGAGAGGGGGATGGAGAGGGAGATGGAGAGGGAGAAGGGAGAGGGAGAGGCAGAGGCAGAGGCAGAGGCAGAGGAAGAGGCATAGGCAGAGGGAGAGGCAGAGGCAGAAGCAGAGGCAGAGGCAGAGGCAGAGGCAGAGGCAGAGGCAGAGGCAGAGGCAGAGGCAGAGGCAGAGGCAGAGGCAGAGGCAGAGGCAGAGGCAGAGGCAGAGAGAGAGACAGACAGACAGACAAACAGACAGAGGGGGAAGGTGGATGGAGATGCTCGGCTGAATTCTAATATGCTTGGCCAGCATGACGTGTACCCGAGCATATGCGACAAATACTGCTCAGGGGGAAGGGGGGGGACGAGGAAACAGCTAAAGACACGCATGAGCGGTCGAACACTTCAAGGAGACAATCCAAAAGAGGTTCTGCGTGTGGCCTTCCAATCTTCTTCAGTAAGTGGTTGACCATCTTCAGAGAATCTTTTTCTTTAATAAAAATAAATAAAACAGCAATGCCGTCTTTGTTTGGCTGCAGCCTCCACAAAATGTTTGATTTAAATTTGTTTCACGAGGTCGTCTAAATCATTCAGGGATAGCAGTGGAGAGCAATGGAGACAGATTGCTTTGTGTTGCGCTGCAAACGAGTCGTCGATTTGGAGAAGTTATCAAAAATACAATCAGCACTATGCAAAAATGTTACAAACTGCTTACTGACTAAAATGACCAAAAGGCGAATATCAAACATTGATGGGGCCTGACGTAGAGATCCTAGCAGGACCTTTCTCAGAGGCAGAGAAAAATAACAGAACAGCAATAAATGAGACTTAAGGCTTTGCATGGTGGGTGAATCAATATAGGAAGGTTTGCGGTGAACACCATGTATCAGGTCTCTTAAAGGAAGAGGTATGGTTCTGAAAAGAACCTGAGGGTAACTCGACGTTTCGACCAGTATGCTCTGGCCGTCATCAGGAGAACGTCACTAACTCACTAACGCAGCTATGACTGAGGACTTTGTACTGTGGTGTGGTGTTTTACAACCAAAAGAGTGGAGTAGAAGCGGGCCACCGACCTTCTATTTCATGCATATGTTGGATCAGACAACGTACATGTATGGACGCTATTCTTTGACCTCCACCAATGTTGTGTAGGGGCTTTAATGCATTAGAAATGCATTGGATGAGAGAGATGGAAGAATAGTTCAAACATGGCGGGATCTTGTAGAGCTTGAAGTTTCTCTAGTTTTCATTTTCCCCTTCTGTATCCATGTCAGTTTCCTTTTACATAGAAGGCGATAATGCAATCACACGTTTTTTACCCGACTTTCTGCCGAGGCATTTTAAATGACATTTACAATGTGGGGTCTCTGTCGCACCGCACCGCACCATACCGCATGGAAATTTGAAGCCGACATTTATAGGTACAGGTACCGACCAGCCGCGATGTAAACGTTCAAAGTACATGCATCTGTGCATGTCTTGATGAAATCAAAGTTGGCGAATGATTTACTGTCTGTACAGAGTGCTGGGATCTCATTCAGGGACTGCTGGAGGGGGGGGGAATTTTTTATTTTTTTCTCCAGATGTGAAAGACGTTGTCATTGCAACATATGAAGAAGCAGGTTCTGCTTCATGTGCTATGCATGCAAGAAGCATGTACATGTAGTATATCCCCCGCCCCCCAAAAAACGCAAAACCAATATGACATTCATGCCATATTTTTCACCTTTTCAGTTTCAAGATGCTTTTTGGGGGGCGTTTCAGCAACTTCAAAAACAATTCTGATATTTTTTGAAGCATTGATAGTAGAATTTTCCAATGTGTACAGATAGCTGTTAGTCCATGGTTAGTCAAACTGATGAATTATGCCTGTGAGAAAGGTCCTGCTAGGATTGAATCAGACCCTCCTAATTTCTGATATTCAATTTCTGGTCATTTTAGTCAGAAAGCTGTTTGCAATATCAATGAGACTTAAGGCTTTGCATGGTGGGTGAATCAATATAGGAAGGTTTGCGGTGAACACCATGTATCAGGTCTCTTAAAGGAAGAGGTATGGTTCCCAAGAAATTCTCCTGATGACGGCCAGAGCATACTGGTCGAAACGTCGAGTTACCCTCAGGTTCTTTTCAGAACCATACCTCTCCCTTTAAGAGACCTGATACATGGTGTTCACCGCAAACCTTCCTATATTTGCATATCACTAACTGATCGATGAATGGTAGAAGCAAATCTGGTGAAGCATTCATTGCTACAAAGGCTCATTCACTCTCCCCAAATGGTTCGTCTTTAAGTATTACTCATACATTTTCATTATCAAATTATCCCATGGAAGTGACCTTCCTCAATTTTTTTATCTGAAATAAGTGAAATTGTATTAGGCCTAGTTCTAAAGAAATGGATATTTACAGTAGGGTTTTGAGAACTCAATGTAATGCAATATGGACAAAAAAAATTGAATTCAATGAATTTGGACCCATATACATGTACCGGTAGACTGTTTATATTGGACTCTGTATGCAACTTGGATGCACCATATTTGGATGTGTAATTTGGGGTGAGTTTGTCATGCATTCCACGGACACGTTAATCTCAGCGAGGGAGGGGGGGTAGAAGAGAAACAAACAAAACACAAGCTATTAATCTACGCACTGAGCAGGATCCAATCTATCTACCCCCTTCGCAGACTCCTGATGAAATGGCCACGCGCCCGCCCCGTGCGCGTGCGGGGGGGGAAAAGCGGCAATTTCGCCGAACGTTAAACAATCCTGTCACACCCCGCCCGCCCCCTCTGCCAATCCTTACCCCCTCAGGAAAACCTGCCGGTACCCGGTGAATACATTCAGGGTTAGGTGCACATTAGTGAGACAACGACTGACAAGGCTGTGATGGATGGCCTGTGTAGTCTTCCTTTAGGGAGAGGAAGGGCTCAACTCACCGCAGCCAATTATTGAGAGGTAGAGCGGGCTGGGCGCGATATTTCTTTCCGTACCACATATTCGCTATGGGCCCATATGTTTGTATGAAGAATTGAGTCTCAGGTCACTCAGATTGTTCACGTACATTGTACATGTATATTGTATTGGCTGTGCATAAAGCCTTATTGGCTGTGCAGAAAGCCTATCCCTAGCTTTAACTTTAACTGGTATAGCCCCCTCCACTCCACCTTGCCCCAAACCCTGCAAATCGTTTGTGCACAAACATATGGGCCCATAGCGAATATGTGATATGGGGGGAAAAAATCGCGGGCTGGGTGGGCAGTACCACAGTATGTGGCCGGTTACCAACTCGACTCCAGGCTACCAGTCATTAAGCTCTGAGGGATGGAAAGGGGGGGGGGGCTTCTTTCCATGCAACTTTCTCACATCCAGCAATTTATCGTGTGAAATCAGGTCATCACTTTTTTTTAGGCTAATCCAATTTCACATTCGATGCTCAATTACGTGCCAGATTTAACATAATTACTCATCAATAATCCTCTTTTTCATATACATGCAAAGGACTACGCCTTTTTTTTTTACCCGGATAGCCAGTTTTTACATCAAATCCAATTAGTATAACACATTAAGGCAAGGCATACATGTACCTGCAATAAAACATGCATCTCTAGTTAGTCGTCTGCAAGGGAAAGCTTTCCATACAGTGTGCATGCACTATCAGAATGACGGGGGGCATCTCTCTTCAAACAAACACAGTAAAGGAATATTGCCTGGGATCTTTTTTGTCTTTTTTGAACAATTTGTGAACAAAGAAAAGAACACTTGGACTGGACTAGGGCTTGGGGCTAAGCTGGAGGACCTCAGTTGGTTAGAGTGCAAATGTTCCGTTCCAATTTTATTTGCATGCAACGTCGCCCAAAACAAGGCTATGAAGCTATATACAGTAAAGGGCTACGGAGGATATAGGGGGGGACTCAGGAAAGATAGGTATTAACAATCCTCTTAAAAGATCGTAAGAACATCTACCTGCTTGTGAAAGCGCTGACAAAATGGTGTCAAGCAGCAGACTGAGAGGCCAGACCATTGGCTGTGCACATTGTATCGCCGATCTAGGTCCTATACAGAGGTCCTATACAGAGTCGCACGTAGCCTGTTGATAATTTCCCAAGCATCCAGACAATCGGGTACAGGTAATGCAGAAAGGCTGGCCCTTCCTCCCCTCCCCTAAACATGATTTCCCCCCCCAGGCCAGTAATCCCGGGATTGTTATCAGTTGTCAAGAAGCACTCGCATCCGTTACACATTCCTTGCGGGGCGTCCTGGGTCGGGCGGAGGGACTGGCCTATCCAGCATGCATCTTATCGGGACATGTGATCAGTTCTGGACCTGCTATCTCGCACCTCAGAGTCCCCTATGAGCGGGCCAAGGCAGGGAGTCGGAGAAAAACCCTTGCTTGCCAACTCTCTCATCTCCCTCTCTCTATCTCTCTCCCTCTCTCTATCTCTCTCCCTCTCTCTATTTCTCTCCCTCTCCACCTATCTCTCTTCCTCTATCATTCCCTCTCTCCATCTGCATATAGTGTATTTCCCTCTCTCCCTCTTCCCCTCCCTCTCTGTCTCTATCCCTCTTTCCCTCCCCCTCTCCCTCCCTCTCTCTCTCCCTCATTGTCTGTATCCATCTATCTCCCTCTCTCTCCCTCCCTCTCCCTCTTCCCCACCCCTCACTGTCTCTATCCCTCTCTCCCTCTTCACCTCTCTCTACCTCTCTCTGTCTTTATCCCTTTCTCCCTCACCTTCCTTCCTCTCTCCCTCTATCCCTCTTCCTCCCCGCCTCTCTCCCTCTCCCTCTCCCTCTCCCTCTCCCTCTCTCCTCTCCCCTCTCCCCTCTCCCCTCTCCCCTCTCCCTCTCCCTCTCCCTCTCCCTCTCCCTCTCCCTCTCCCTCTCTCCCTCTCCCTCTCTCCCTCTCCCTCTCTCCCTCTCTCCCTCTCTCCCTCTCTCCCTCTCTCCCTCTCTCCCTCTCTCCCTCTCCCCTCTCCCCTCTCCCCTCTCCCCTCTCCCCTCTCCCCCTCTCCCCTCTCCCCTCTCCCCTCTCCCCTCTCCCCTCTCCCCTCTCCCCTCTCCCCTCTCCCTCTCCGTCTCCCTTTCCCTCTCCCCTCTTCCTCTCCCCTCTCCCTCTCCCCTCTCCCTCTCCCCTCTCCCAATCCCACTTGGAACATTAGATATGTGCCTGCCGGAGGCTCAAAACATCGTCACAGAGGATGGTGTGAGAACTTGGTCCAATCCCAGTCAGCCGCCCCCACCTCCCAACTACGACTTTGTTGGCTTGGCAACCAAACCCTTGGCTTGTTTGCAGGGGACTGTTCTGTTTGTTTGTCTGCCTGTCACTCATTTACTGTGCATGTGGGAGAGCGTGGAGAGAGAGAGTGTGTTCAGGTGCTAGTCAGGTCCTGCGTCAGGACTTAACAGTATGCCCTGGTGACTGGTGTACTAGATTATACATGTATGATACATGTACCTCCTTTACTGCAATTTTGTTTTGTTCTTCGTTATTTGGCAATAGGCACAATCACCATTGTTGTTGGGGACACAGCTCCCCTCATCAGCCTACCAAAACATTTTTAGCAGACGATCTCAGGCAGGGAAACAATTCACGCATCCGAGTTGTGAGTAAATGTTTTGCTTACGGACAAAAATGAAAATATCGGCCGTGATATGCGCTTATGTTAAAGCGCGGCATTTTTGCTTCGGCGAGTGCTGATTATTGGGTCCTGTGGGGTTGCTTCACACTTTACCAATCTGCCTGTGAAACGCATTACAGGAAGGAACCCACGTGTACATGTCTGTCCTCGATATTAAGAAACTGTCGACTGTCGTCTCATCTCGTACAATCTCGGGTGACAAGCTCCCAATCCAAGTACCGAATATATCTCGCGTCCCCTGTTAGAATCGTATCCCTCCATACGAGTCTTGTCGTTACAACCCTGCATTAAAGAATACTCATTCTGATCCTTAATTGTTGTTTTCAATGAACGGATGCGAGCGTTTCTAATTAAGGACGACCCTTCACGGGTTGCAGAGCATGGGGAAGGGAGGGGAAAGACGGATTTAATTTTGTTTTGCCGACGTGCTCTGTGGGAGAGGGGGACTGAGGGAAGATTAATCCATCGTGCCGAAACTGCTGAAGCCGAGATTTTCAGGACAAGATTGTATTTCTGGAAACGAGGGGTGGTGGAAATGCATTGGTCTAGTTTATCATGACAGCAAGGTTTTCTGAGTCAACCCCCCCCCCCAACACAAATTCTGGTAATGTTGAACAGAAATTATTTCAAACAGATGCGCTGCAATAATGAACACAGGTTATTCGGAGGCAGAGGCAGAGGCAAATGCAGAGGCAGTGGCAGAGGCAGAGGCAGAGGCAGAGGCAGCGGCAGAGGCAGAGGCAGAGGCAGAGACAGAGACAGAGGCAGAGGCAGAGGCAGAGGCAGAGGCAGTGGCAGAGGCAGAGGCAGAGGCAGAGGCAGAGGCAGAGGCAGAGGCAGAGGCAGAGGCAGAGGCAGAGGCAGAGACAGAGACAGAGGCAGAGACAGAGGCAGAGGCAGGGGCAGGGGCAGAGGCAGAGACAGAGGCAGAGGCAGAGGCAGAGGCAGAGGCAGAGGCAGAGGCAGAGGCAGAGGCAGAGGAAGAGACAGAGGCAGAGGCAGTGGCAGAGGCAGAGGCAGTGGCAGAGGCAGAGGCAGAGGCAGAGGCAGTGGCAGAGGCAGAGGCAGAGTCAGACAGAAGCAGGGGTAGAGGAAGAGCACAGGCAGAGGCAGAGGCAGAGGCAGAGGCAGAGGCAGAGGCAGAGGCAGAGGCAGAGGCAGAGGCAGAGGCAGAGGCAGAGGCAGTGGCAGAGGCAGAGGCAGAGGCAGTGGCAGAGGCAGAGGCAGTGGCAGAGGCAGAGGCAGAGGCAGAGGCAGAGGCAGAGGCAGAGGCAGAGGCAGAGGCAGAGGCAGAGGCAGAGGCAGAGGCAGAGGCAGAGGCAGAGGCAGAGGCAGAGGCAGAGGCAGAGGCAGAAGCAGTGGCAGAGGCAGAGGCAGACAGAAGCAGGGGCAGACAGAAGCAGGGGCAGAGGAAGAGCACAGGCAGAGTCAGAGGCAGAGTCAGAGGCAGAGGCAGAGGCAGAGGCAGAGGCAGAGGCAGAGAAGAGAGAGAGCCAGATCAATTATGAAAGGATTCATAAAGTGGTTTGGGTTTCAGTGGAAGTATGCACATACAGGCACACAATATTTATTGTTCCATTTTTTTTTATAAAGTGCCCAACAGCTTTCCGGAATTAAAGAGAACGAAGATGAGTCTCAGGCAGTTGTCATTCGGGCAGCATTTTCATCTCTCTCCAGAGACAGCTGAGTATTGGCGGTCAAACCAGCGAGTGCTCCCGCACACACACACACACGCACACACACACGCAGACACACACACACACACACGCATGTACATGTGTAGCACGCGGTCGGCTTAATACCAAGCCCACAGATGACTCAGAAAGCCATTGAGAGAGAAACAAATTCTCGGAGACGTAAAAAAAAAAAAAAAAAAAAAAACAGACGAGATGAAATGCAGAGGGAAGAAAAAGCTGTGATATCTTTCTGTTGTGCGGGGGTGGTTTTTTTTTCTCTCTCGTTCCCTCACTCCGTTCCGAGAATTCAGAGAATTCCGGCTATCAGTGACGAAGCCAGTCACTCTCTTTAATGAAGAAAGCCATTAAAAGGGAAGGTCAAGATGAAGTATGGGTGCATGCACTGAGCAGGAGGCCTGCAGTAATTATTCTTTGTTTGTCCCCCCCCCCCTCTCCAAATTATGAAAGCTCCTGCTAGGATCAGTTATGCATTGTTTTATACAGTAATTTGTACAAAGTCTGCCTTTGAGAAAGATCCTGCTAGGATCAGTCAGTCTCTCACCTTTTTATAATTTGTGCAAAATCTGCCTTTGAGAAAGGTCTTGCTAGGATCATTCAGGCCCTCACCTTTTATAATTTGTACAAAGTGTGCCTTTGAAAAAGGTCCTGCTACATGTAGGATCAGTCAGTCTCTCACCTTTTATAATTTGTACAAAATGTGCCTTTGAGAAAGGTCCTGCTAGGGTCAGTCAGGCTCTCACCCTTTATAATTTGTACAAAATGTGCCTTTGAGAAAGGTCCTGCTAGGGTCAGTCAGGCTCTCACCCTTTATAATTTGTCACCCGGCACAGCGATATGGGAAATATCCCACCAAAACACTTTTCGAGTAAACAACGCCTAAAGTCAAAGTATCTTCTCAATTCGATTAAAAATCAATTTTCTTTTTTATTTTTATTTTCGGAAAGTTAATATGGAGGAAATTTTGATATCATTTGAAAGCTAATAGTACACTCTTTCACATCATTAGAAAATCTCAAAATCTCAAAAGTGGGGGTTATTCCTCATTATGATGTGCCGTGTCACATTTGTGCAAAGTCTGCCTTTGAGAAAGATCCTGCTAGGATCAGTCAGTCTCTCACCTTTTTATAATTTGTACAAAATGTGCCTTTGAGAAAGGTCCTGCTAGGGTCAGTTAGGCTCTCACCCTTTATAATTTGTGCAAAGTCTGCCTTTGAGAAAGGTCCTGCTAGGGTCAGTCAGTCACTCACTTTTGTTTTATTTGTAATAAGACTTTGAGAAAATTGAGAAAGGTCCTGCTAGGTTCAGTCATGCCCTCTCACTATTTTCTAAATAATTTCTACAAACGTCCTGCAGGGATGTCTTTCAGAAAGGTCCTGCTAGAAGCAGAACTTCAGGCTCATAAAAAAGTTTCACAGTCTGCAAAGTGATGGTGACATTTTTGTGTCTTCACAAATTTGTCAAACAATTAATTATGCATTTTAGCAGCAGTGTTTCTCTTCCATATCAAACTTAAAGGTGCCCCTCCCCCTGCCTCACCACGTTCGTGGGTCACCCCTCTATGTCTATCCTCATCGTCAAACGCAGGCCAGAATAAATGCACACAAAAGCCCCCACGGCCTCGACCAGCTCAGTGGTCCTGCAGTTCAGACGTCTGCGCTAGAAAGCAAGACAATGGCAGGCTTGAATCCCGCCCGAGCTGCCTGTATGAGATTTTTTTGTTTCCCCGAGCAGTCAATTGGGCAAAAGCACTGAGCATACACAGTGTTAAATCTCACATCAAGAAGGGCAAACCCCAAATCGTGTACGTTCTCCCAAAAAGCTAAATTATGTTAAATATATGACACCAAGCAAAATATGGTCATTTAACATGAAGAAAGCACAGTATATTTTTTTTTAATTCCCGGTTTTAAGATACTGACAAATAGGGGTTACAGTGCATTTAATACAGTCCTCGCCCACATCTAATTTGAGATCCATGGAGAACTGGCTTTGACTCTGCATGATCGAGATGATATACCCGCACTCATTTATTCAGCAAAGTACTGGCTCGCGCGCCTCAAGCCGTCAAGAGTCCAGGGGAAAACCCTGATCAGCAGGCCGGCTGAGATACTGACATCTCGCGCGCCGTCGGGGTAGGGGGCACGGCGACGCGAGCAGAGGATGGGAGACGGGCGTCTCGGGCGATGGGGCCGTCCTCCTCGAACCTCGGGAGTGCCCGGCGGGAACCGGATGTGAGGAGAGGAAGCCGAGGAGAGGAGGAGGACAGGACGGGGAGTTCTCATGGAGACGGTCGCCATGGCGGCAAGGGTTGCCATCCCATCACCTGTGTTGCCTCCTGCACACAGACGCCTAATGTATTCCAACGACCTCAATCCGACTCAATGAATACTCCTCTCTTTTTTTTTATGGACCGCGCGCGGGGATGAAAGAGGGGTGGGGTGAGGTTTTCGCGCGCTGGGATGTTTATAGAGGTGCTCGCTTGTAATGGTTGAGGCGGGGCAGAATTTGGACGCCTGCAGGGAATGATGCAGGCTTCTCCGCAATCTCACCTCAGTCTTGTGCCGAGGTGCGTTAGTGTGCTGCCAACATTGGCGCGGAGCAATAGCCCTGTGACACTCGGACCCCAGTCAATTAATTCGAGATGATCTCTGCGATCTAAAATTTAGTGGGCCTGACGTTTCGATCCTAGCAGGACCTTTCTCAAAGGCCTTTCTGCCTTTGAGAAAGGTCCTGCTAGGATCGAAACGTCAGGCCCACTAAATTTTAGATTTACTTTTTCGCAATTTTAGTCAGTAAGCAGTTTGCAACATTTTTGTGTATCTACTTAAGATCTCTGCGAGATAGTGAGCCGATTCAATGCAGCACGTGCGCCTGCAAATTTTGCATACTGTACGCGCATGCAAACAATGTCTGTAAAGCAGCCCCTCCCTGGTTCCCACACTGACGGTTACCAACTATACTCAAGGCTTCTTGAGCATGTTTATGTACTGTACATAAACTGCTTTTCAGCAGAAAACTGTGCATGTACATGTACAGTTTACTTGTAAATGAACATGTATACCAATTACAGCTCATTTCAAGTACATGTACAATAGTCTTGGACTCGTTCATTAGTATTCATTAATAAGTTATACCCCGGTACCGTACATCTGCCTGAATCAGTTGATATGTAAACTGTACAGTCTAGTATTGAAGAATTTGTTTCCAAAATACTATACATGTATGTACAGTACATGAATATACAGTATATATACAGCTGTGTGCTATACAGTGTACAAAATAATGCTGTCCATTGTATCCAAATCTGCTAAAAAAATTTATCCTCTTTCATAGTTAACCTTTACATGTACTGTACGTACATACCAGGGGGTAATGAATGAATACATTAGTACATGTACGGTATATTGCATTTGAGAAAGGTCCTTCTACTAGGATTGAAACGTCAACACGCTCAACATTTTGGATCACTGGAGTGCGCAAGCGGCTATGGCGATTATTTTCGGTGTGCACTAGTCTAATTCAATTTGTAGGTTGGTTCTCTACATGTACTTTGCATCAAAAGACAGATGATCTGATTCTTATGGTTAAAAATACCCCCTACAAGGCATGTGACTGAGAGACGAGAAAATGAAGTTTGTCTCGTTCGAGAAAAAACTAAACACTCTTTGAACGCTACGTGGGTTAAACAAACCGTCGAAAAAGATGAAAATAGTGCATCTGTTTTGTAACTTGCCCTGGGCAAGTTGATGCGGCACAAAATGACGAGCATATTTGCCAACATGCATGCACTTTACGTACGCATGCAGACGTGGCAAACACCAGATGCCTGCATTGCTGTTATCTTACAAAGTGACCGTGCCGTGTGGCGCGCCCCAAATTTCCGCCGAGCCAAGACGAGTATTGATCGGGGAAATAGGGTATAGATGAGGTGGAGGGAGAGGGGAGGGAGAGGGAGGGGGAGGGGGAGTGAGAGAGAGGAAGGGGTAGGGGGTGGGTGGGGAAGGTTCTGAGGATTGGGGGCAAATTCCGTAAGCGTCAAAGAGACTATCAAAACCGAGAGCAAGAGGTAACACTTACACTAGCAGGGGTTAATTGAATCAAGATGGACCACTTGTGGTGGGGGAAAAACAGCCACTCCACCAACACAAGATCAACATGAAAGCGCTTGGAATTCTTAGAGTGCCGACGAAATTCATATCTCGGCCATCTTCTCCTCTGAAGACACGTTACAGCCAGACAGAAATGGTGCGCGCACTGACTTGAAAATGTACAGAATATTGAGCAAACAGCCTTTCAGGTTCGATGTCTGAAATCCTCGTAGGACTTTTCTCAACGGCAGAATTTGCCTCTGAGAAAGGTCCTGGACCTAATTCACCAGATACATTGTACAGACGCCTGTGCCCCCATGAAACATCTTGATCAGCATAAATTATGTGCACATATGCACGGTGCACATGTATGTACAACGTACATGCAAGTATAATGTACGGTACAATGTACATAGTTTTACTGTATCCCAAGCCCTCTGTACTGTACAGAAGCATGAATAGTTACTCTGCAGGTTCTACAATACAATTATTTGCCAGTGCATCATCTGCATTTTCATGAATTGCCAAACCCATCCACATTGTACAAATAAAAATTGGGGGACTTGGTAAAAAGTACGGATCAAGTTTTCCCCTGCATATCAAACTGTTAGGCGGCCCAGTGGCCCACCTCTCACTTCTGATGGACCACCTCAGGGGTCTGGCTCCAAAACTACCACCTAAGGGGGCAAAATCATTCACAAACACAAGAGCACCTTAGTACATGTATATGTACATGTACATGTACATGTTCAAAAGGGCTTTGCACATGTACCGGTATTCCTTTCACATTACTATATGTTTCTGCATGCACATACTGTACAGTACATGTACATGTACCGGTATTACAGTGCTTTAGACTCATTTCTTATGCAAGCAGCGACCCATAGAATCTCAGCATACCACACCCAATATACCCAAACTCACCTACTGAGCAAATTATCAGTTGCCATCTCAGACTCACAAAATACCATGGGATACTCTTACCCTGGTATGGATTTAATATGCACACATATACATGTATGTAGGGTACACCTACATGTACATGTACAGTGTACATGTACATGTACATGTACTGTCTACCTACATGTACATGTAGATAGACATACATACATGTGTAGGCCTACATGTACAGTACTTTACATGATATGAACAATCACTCACACATTTCAGTTTTTCACAAAGCGGCCAATCACTTTCACATCCCCGTGTAACAATTGCATACAAGTGAAAACACACCAAGATGGAAATCAGTATCACTTCATGTCGACCACCCTATAGATCACAAGAAAAATAGGTATTACATGTGCAGCCTACATGTCTTCAAACTGCGATAGATGGATTTCCTCAAACGTGAAAACTCTAAAGATGTGAAGCCTAATATTTGGGTATGGTAGATAGAGATACACACAATTATTTGCATTTTAAGAATTCACGGGCAATTAAATTTAACCAGCCCATCTGGTCCATGGTGCTTGACATCAATCGACAATTGCCTCTGGCTTAGCTATACAAAATACATGTATATATAAAAAAAATAGGTAGCACACTGCGGATAGGGTCTACTCCATATGCAGAGGTTGTATGCAAGCAAGTACATGTATCACCCTGTGCATTCCCCCCACCCCCAATAGACACGTACACGGTACATGTACATGCATACACCAAAACAGCTGCAGCCAAATGCTTAACTGACTCACCTTCAGATGGGAGCTTGTTACTTGTTAGGCAAAGCATGACAGAGCAGGGCCAGAGAAGCCCGACCCAAAAAAAATGTATCCTTTTTCTCCATCAAAACCGAAGAGAAACAAAATAAACGGGTAAATATCCAACAGGCGAGAGCGAGGGCGACGTTTATTGGAGGGCATTCTGCCAGCAAATAAGACCGGTGAGTGAGTGCATGTACAAGTACATCCTTCTTAGCCCAAATCTCTGCCGTCCGCAGAACGCAGCGACCGCTGTTTAATCAGATTCAACTGTCGAGTAGAAGACGGACGGGATGTATATGAAGAAGAAGAAGAAAAAAAAATGAAAAAAAAAAATGAAAAAAAAAAAACAGAGGGGGAGAGAATCTGGTTCTCGGCAACCATGCGTGGTGGCAGCATGGAGGGGATGGGGATAAGCTGATCTATAAACCATCCGTGGCTGTCCTCAATTTCCTAATGCGCGGCCAGGGCTATTAAGACCAGGACGCAATCCAGCGTATCGCATTCCCCTCCCCGGCCGCCAATGATGTCGCTCTCCCCTCCAGTCCGCGCTTAACATTCACACCGGCGAGAAGGGTGGAGTCGGAGGAGGGGGGGTTCAGGGAGAGAAGAAGAAGACGAAGAAGAAGACGAAGAAGAAGACGAAGAAGAAGAAGAAGAAGAAGAAGAAGAAGAAAAAGAAGAAGAAGCAGAAACAAAGAAGGAACCTCTCTCCCACCCTCCCCCCCAAAAAAAGGAAAGAAGAAAATCCTCTATGATGAAACAAGACGTCCAAGAACTATCCATCGTCAGACGTCCCGCACAAAATTTGAAAATTCCATCGCTTGAGACTTGTCAATGTCCTCAGAGGCTGACGCGTCGGCGGGATTCGACGAGAGAAGCAAACGAGCCGATGATCATTCTCCAGGTGTGAGACTCCCTTTCTGCCACCATATGTCCTGAGAATTTGTCCCGCGCTGGACTTGGACTGAGCAGTATCCGGTCGGCGTGAGCACACCTATTGCGTGGCCTCGAAGTGCAGCATAGGAAAGGGGGGGGGGGTTGTGTGGGAGATCATTCGTGCATGCGTGCATCACTGTTCTCATCCCGCATCTCTTCGCTCTCCTCTCCTCTCTCTATTTCTCTCCCCCTCTCAGCTAATGGGATAGTTCATCCTGTGTCTGCACAGGGTGGGAAGGGAGGTACGGTACATTGTACAATAGGGAGGAGGGTTGGCTGTGCAGTGTATACGCAGTGTGGCCGGGGAAAACTCTACACACTGCAAGTGGGGAGACGGGTGGGGGGGGAGACACAGAGAGAGGGCAGGGGTTGAGAGAAAGATGCAGACTGACCCTGCATCGCGGGCATTGATGATGAGAGACTGGGGTACCATAGATATGCACAGGACCATGAAGTGAGTGCATGTGTGTGTGTGTGTGTGTTGGAGAGAGAGGGTGTGTGGGTCTGTGACGTAGGGAAGGGATGGTCATATAAACAGCCTCACAGCATCATAATCACTGACCTCTCCTCTCTCTCTCTCTCTCTCTTTTTCTCTTCTATTCTGTCATGTCTGTCTTTCTCTCTGACTATATATACATGTATCTGCATCTCTCATGCTTTCTTTCTCTCTCTTTCCTTCACTCTCTCTCTCTATCCTTCTCTCTCTCTCACTCACTCTCTCTCACTCACACTCTCTCTCTCTCCCTCTCTCTCTCCCTCTCTCTCTCTCCCTCTCTCTCTCCCTCTCTCTCTCTCTCTCTCTCACTCTCTCACTCACACTCTCTCTCCCACTCTCTCTGTCTCCCTCTCTCTCTCTCTCACACTCTCTCTCTCACACACACTCTCTTTCGCTCTATCATTCACTCTACTTTTCACTCTCTCTTTTAGCTTCAACCCCCCCTCTCCCCTCCCCCTCTCTCTCCATCTCTCTCTCTCCCCCTCTCTGTCCCTCTATCTCTCTCTCTCTCTCCCCCATCCTCTCTCTCTCTCCCTCTCTCTTTCCCTCCATCCTCCGGCAATCGACGCAGGACGAAGCGCGATTCAAAGCAATAAAATTGGAGGGGATGGATGGAGGGATGGGGAGGATAGGGGATAGGGTGGAAAGGAACAGGGGAGGATAGGATGTCACACAAGCCGAATAACAACTCTCTCGCAGGCTACGGGGACAGGCCTTGAATAATCCATCACAGGTACAAAGAAATAAAGGGGGGGGTGGTTAAGTATCCAGCCTACATTTGCGAGTGAGATATCAGTGGGATAACTTGGGCAATAAGCAACCAAATGGAAAATGTCTTTTCTGTCAACAAAAGTGCACACAGCCCAGTGCACATAAAAAAGTGACCATACATACAGTGTGCATGTACAGTAAATGTACCAGTACACCTTTTTTTGAAGATACCGTACATGTACTATGCACATAAGCCCATCAACACAACATTGCATCAATGGCCTAATCCACTGACTCACTGCAGCTTATATAGTTTACATTTAAGTATCCAAAAAAACATTTGAAAAAATGATTCATTCTTAAGGCCGAGCAAGGAGATACTGATGTGTCTGTCTCTTGACAGAGTCAAGGCCAGATATTGATATTTTTCTGCCAACAACGTGATCACTGAAGACCGTTCCAGACACGTGCAGAGGAATGGGTAATGCTTCTGTCACATGGGTTGGTTCTAGCATCTGGTATGGTCAGCGCCAATTAAGTACACGAGCTAGCCCTTGTCACACGTCTCCTCACTAGTTACTGCTGGTGCAGGGAATGTACAATTTCATGTATGAAGAAAACTTTTGGCAATTGCTCCATATGGGCAATTCAGAGGTAACTTGGGTTACACTTTACAAATGTAAGTGACTTACATGTAGACTCATTCCTTGACTTATCAATCATTCTTGAAGGATGATGCTAAATTATGTTAAATGTGATAATGGAATCAGTAAGTACAGTATGCCTCTTAAGAATCCTTGAAACGTTAACGCATGCATAATATATGCACACACACAACAACAAAAAGTAACTTACATTACAAAATAGACATCAACCAGTGGAATTGCCCATAAAGTCATAGACCTATGCATCTTTTAGAATGTTGCCAGTGCAGCAATTTGATGTCTGCATACCCGTACATGGACGTGTACATACAATGTACGTACCGGTACATGTACATGTGTATACATGTACATGCAAAGTGTTTTACTATTACTGGGTATGTGCAAAGCATAGTGAACAACTACATGTACAAGTGTGTTATATGCTTTTATCAACCTTAAATACATGTATTACCTTAAAACAGTTACATGTACAAAGTATCGTAAGTCAACTTACGATGGATAACCCATCATCTTGCGATTGGTCATACATGTAAGTTAGGATGGGTTTGATGAAATTGACCACAGATCCTAATATTGTAATGCAAAACCTTAATCTGCGTACATGTACAGATGTACATTACATACATGTACATGTACATGTAGTCACATACTGCACAGTACAAATATGTACATGTACTGTACATGTACATGTATGTGCAATTGGTCATACATGTAAGTTACATGTAGGTTGGGTTTAATGAAATCGACCATAGATGCTACAGGGCTTATTGTAATGCAAAACCTTAATCTACATGTACAGTATACATGTACATCATGTACATGTGTAGCACAGTACACGTATGTACTGTACATGTGCAGTACCGGGGGTACATGTATGTACATGTACATGTACACGTACACGGTACATGCACACACCAAAACAGCTCAGTGCAGCCAAATGCTAAACTGACTCCCCTTCAGATGGGAGCTTGTTACTTGTTAGGCAAAGCATGACAGAGCAGGGCCACAGAAGCCCGACCCCAAAAAAATGTATCCTTTTTCTCCATCAAAACTGAAGAGAAACAAAATAAACAGGTACATTTTGTAAATATCCAACAGGCAAGAGCGAGGGCGACGTTTATTGGGGGGCATTCTGCCAGCAAATAAGACCGGTGAGTGAGTGCGTGTACATCCTTCTTAGCCCAAATCTCTGCCGTCTGCAGAACGCAGCGACCGCTGTTTAATCAGATTCAATTGGTCATAGATGTAAGTTAGGTTAGGTCTGATGAAATCGACCATAGATCCTACAGGGCTTATTGTAATGCAAAACCTTAATCTACATGTACATGTACAGTATAGCACAGTACATGTACTGTACATGTGCAGTACCGGGGGTATGTACATGTACATGTATGTACCTACATGTACTGTACATGTACCTGACAACTACACATACATGTACAGTATACATGTACAGTATACATGTACAGTATACCAGTACCTGCTGGGAAGATTTTCAAAAATAAAGGGCAAACCTATCACCAGATGTGCTGCATGCACATGACATTAACTCTTGCCATCATGCATCTTTGCACTGAAATCCTTTGAGAAATCAAAGCAAACCAAACAGCTGTGCCTGAACGAGAATTTCTCATTCCAATTTCATTCTCTCTCTCGTTTTTATTTCTTTTGGCATTTTCACACCGTTGGGAAGAGGGGGGAATTTTTTCATGCAGCCCTAATCCATTTTCCTAATGAGGGGTATTCATCTCCATAATTCTTCCGTCCCCTGTCCCGAAAGCCCCCGAAAATAGTTTCAGAATTTTCAGAAAGACGTTGACGGATGATGTATTCCCCCCCCCCCATTTTTTTTCTTCCAAATCATCTCAGTAACATCTCAGTGGAAGTTGACTGAGACCACAGAGTGGATAGGGAGGAGGGACGGGATTGATCACACTGAGCCCAGAGGTCACGGCGAGGTCACTACGGGGTCACTAAGGGGTCAGCGATATTGTCAAAGCTGCTGAAGGGAGATCAATCAGAACATTTCTGGGCCCCTCCGGAGTTACGCAAAGCTGCATTGTCCTCTCTAACTCAATTCCTCCCCGTCCCATCCAAACACACACACACACAAACACTCACACATTCTTTTCAAAAATACTATCTCATGACGAAGCACCTAAGAAAATAAACGTGCTGGTTTGAACCAGATGTTTCAGGCAACCGATACCCGGCTCCAATAGTTCGATGGGAATGTCTACTCGATGACTAGGACTTAATAGGCAAGCAGGCTCCACTCCCAAGTATATTACTGAAGGTCGAAGAGAAAACCGACCTGGTTCAATCTTGATGGGGTGCACATGTAGCTTTTTCCCAGACTCAAAAAAAAAAGGACTCTACAAATTGTAGATATCCATCTAATCCGGCTCGGTGTTTGGGGTTGAGCCATATGGCTTAGAAGGACACAGGGGTGAAGGGAGCGAGGTTAAGAGACCCGAGTCATCGTGTTATATTATATCTATGATACACGTAGTACCCACTGCTACACAGGTTTGAATCCGCCACACGACCTGGACCAGCTCAGTGGTCCAATGGTCCAGTGGGACGTCTGCACTACAAAGCCTGATGAGTGGTGGGTTCAAATCCGGCATGAGCTGGCTGGATTTTTTTTTTTTTTTCAGCAAGCAATCGGGCAAAGCACTGAGCACTCAGTGCTTGATATTTCATCAAGTAGGGCAAACCCTCATTGAATTAGAGTCATTGTGTGGAAAATACTTCATTTTGGGGATTTCGCCATCAGCAGTGCGTTCAGTGTTTGTCAGACGCCATGTTTTCTGTGACGGGTCATTTGAGAAAACAATGGAAGAGACAGCCTGGAGCAGCATCTGACCAATGTTTTACCCCGGCCAGAAAAAGTGAAGACATGACATTCATTGTACAATATGTTAACAAATGCATTAATCCAAAATAACTAAATTTGAAGAATCTTGACTCTTCACTTGACACTCAGTTACAGTAAAATTGCGATAACTTGAAACTTGAAACCCAGTTACATAACTCGAATTTACCTCGATCGCATACTATATTCGTGAATTTCCCGACAAAAGAATAGGCCTACTGTACATGTACAGTACATGTATGTACAATAAAAAAATTATAACTCGAATGCTGGAGATCTACTTATCGAGATTTTACTGTACATTGTTTTACATAATATACAAATCACTCACATACTGTAAGCAGCGTTTCCACTGGACTAAAAATTAACCGAGACTATAGTTAAAGTGACCAAGCTGGCAAAAAATTATTTGTGCACAGTGCATGTATGCCAAGTCGCAATTTACCGAGTGGTTACTGGACTAATCGGCACTGTTAAACTTTTACTGGGCAGAGGTTGGTCGGTAACAGTAATCATTTGGCTCGGTTAAAGTAACACTAACAGAGAGGAAATTTAACTGGGCCGTTTCCACTGGACTTAACATTGGAAAAGTAACCATAATCTCGGTTACTTTGACCAAAATAACTCCAGTGGGAATGCGGCTTAAGTATTTTTCAGTTAAATTCAGTTAAATTCCGAATGTCATCTCTGAGCTTGAAATTTAGAAAAATTCAAGAAGTTACATGCACTTCAATATAACCACCATCATTCACGTTTGTAAGAGCATTGAAAGATTTTCCACATTTCGTGAACAATCAGGAAAAAAGGCTTTCCCCCAAAATGTTGAAACTCTGAGGGGAAATAACACTAGCCAATCATTTTCCAGAAGGTTAACTTTCATTTACACTGTGTAATGTACTTGTGTATTCAGAGGCGTTTTACCAGAAAATTAGCGGAAGGAGCTCCCACATCTGGCGAGGAAATTAAGCGCCTCGGGGCTGAAAGGACATACAGATATTGATATCCTAGCGGTACACCAGTCCCCATCTATTTGCTTTCTGTACGCCACAGAGCAGGAGAAAGATAAACACTAACCCCATCATCAGTATTTGTACGAGTAAAAATGATACCACGGCTATGTGATATCTGTCTGCCCGTCCCTCTCTCCCTCCTGCTCCCTTTCCTGCTCTCTCTCTCTGTCTATCTCTCTCCCTCTACATACCTGGCTCCCCTCCCCCTCTCCCACTCCCTCCATCCCTCCCTCTCTCTCCCCCTCCCTCCACCTCTTCCTCCCTCACTCTCCCCCTCTCTCTCCCTCCCCCTCTCTCCCCCTCCATCTCTCCCTCCCTCTCTCCTTTCTCTCTCTCTCCCTCCCCTCCTCTATCTCCCCCTTGTATCTCCCTTCTCTGTCTCTCTATTATCTATGTATAATTATATTTCTCTTCTTTCTCTCTCCCTCGTCCCCCCCCCCTCTCTCTACATGTATCTCTCTCATCCTCTCACCCCATTCTCTCTCAGACTCTCTCCCTCATCCTCCACTTTCCCTCTCTCACTCTCCATATCCCTATCCCTCTTTCTCTCCCCCCCCCTCTCTCTCTATCTCTCTGTCTCTCTTTCTCCACATCTCCATCTCCCTCCCCTCCCCTCTCTTCCAATCTTGATCAGTAAATAAGAATAAAAGGGGGCACATGTACATTTTGTACATGTATGCACAGAGTACAGCCCTACACTCATCCACATTAAGGGGCTTCCCTAAAAACCCCCACTCAGAGTCTGGTATCAAATTTAGAGGGTCTTAAAAGGGAGGGGGGGCTACATAGCATACATGTACGTAAATCTCCTTATGACAAGACGTCAATTCTGCCTCTCAGGATCTTACAGTAGGACCGCTGTACTGCAATCAAGCTTCATTGTTATTGTAATGACGAGGTGTCACGTCCCCCCAAAAAAAATCGAGGAGGAACATGGCTGGACGTTGTTATTGTTGCCCATAAGTGGTTCAATGAGTCAGGCATGGTTTTTTTCATCTTCTGGCTTTTGTATTTATTTGATTCCCCCCCCCTTCCCCACCCCACTCCCCTCCTTCACCCTCCTTCTCCCTCGGTTAATTTCAACGGCAATGGAGGAATGTCAGTGCAGTTGGTACAGTACAAGTCAGAGGGGATTGCGGTGGTAAAAAGGGGTTCAATGATTTGGTCTTAGTACATGTACATGGGCAGGACAGACTGAGTCAGTATACGCAACCAAATTACAAAATGAAGAAAAAAAACCTGTGATTAAATCATGACGCAGCAATTTCTTTTTCTGAGGGCCACCCGAAGCCAGTCTCAAGGCTGTCTATCTATCTCTCCACATTTTTTTCTTCTACGGTCATGCGATAGGGAGAAGAGGGGAATGACATGTACATGTATGACAAGATTAATACAATCCCCTAGTGTACCGAGTAGGGGGGGGGGAGAAAGCAGCGAGCCAGGAAATCGTAGTCCAAAGTCATCCAAACAACCAGCAAAAACAGAACAATTTCTTCTTCCCATCCTTAGACCTTTGATTTTAATATTCACATGCACTAACTGCCAGAGTTATCATCTGATATCCAGCCCTTAAATGACCTGGAAAAAGGTCAGCTATCTTTCCTAGGGTGGAGGGGGGCCCAGTTAGAAGCATTTACGTACAGTAACCATGAATTGTTGTCCATCTTCAGGGATTGCGCCCCCTTTTTCATTCAGATGCATACAACCACTACCATTCAAATATCTTGATTATATCTTAATATACAATGTAGTACAGTACCTTCCTCAAAGGCAAAAGCAATTCCCGGTTTATTAATATACAATGTGCACTGTATAAGGACAGTCCACATTAAGGTCCATTCACATGGACAATGGAGATAATTATGGTCATGTACCTCTCTCAAAGACAAAAGCAATCGTTTGTGTGTACAGTGTACACAGTACTGCACGCGAATCTAGTGCCTTGTGGAAACCTAAGATAATAGGTTGAATAGGTCTCCACAGGGAAATTGCAAAGGTGTATATCCACAAGGTTTTCATGAAACTGATACTTGGAAATAACTCAAAAAGGGGAAATTTGTGATGGGTAAGATACTGTCGCAAATACAATGCAGAAGTGTTATTTAAGAGGGACATACCGCTACGGTCCACATTTCTACCCAGGAAAGTGAATGTGGTTGAAATGGGAGCATTTTAAAAACGTAGTTTCTCACTCGGTTGTATAGTGCACGAGAACACAGCCATGTCTCCACAAGGATACAGATTCATGTATACATGTGTGTTTATGTACATGTACATCAACCTTACAAGCACATAATGTGCATGTACATGTACATGTACAGTGTACATGCACAAGAACATGCGTGTACATTTAGAGTTACATTGAAGGGTCTTAGATCTTGAAGTCTCCCTGCACAGTCTATCCACTTTGTACTGAAGCAGGTCTGACTTTACTCTATGCCCTGTTCATGATGGATCGGCTGAGGGAACTCCAATTGACAACTGACAGGATGATTCTTCTTTCTTCCACAACAATCCCTTTCTCCTCGCTCACAATAACATGCTAAAGTAGGGCAAAATGCTGTACCCTAAGGACCTGCAAGTTTATTCATATACTGATGTTGTTTTTTTTCTTTTTTCTTCCAAACTGCTTATTTTTGTACAAAATAGATTGCTTTGGAGTTTGGAATAAATTGCTTCAGAGATCTGAATGCCAAGACAAACAGAGAATGGGAGGCAGGTACATTGCAGCTCTACACATCCGTGAAAGAGAATGGGGCTTTCCTTTCTTCTTTTTTTTCCTTCTTCTTTTCACTAACCTGGAGAACGATAAATTCAGATTCAATTGAAGTTTGTTGTCCTACATTTGATAGTCAATGGTTTTCTGTGGGCCTGAATATACAGTGCTCAGCAAGGGGCATGTATGCATTGAAATCAAAGTCAATGGTATAGTTTCCGTTAAAAAAAAATCTTGTATAGGACCAATGCACAGTGCCCATTCTAGCATACTGTACAACATAATACAAACTGTAAGAGTCAAGACTTCTCAAGTGTTATTTCCAAAAGAAAATTGTATAGAACCTGACATTTCTATCCTAGCAAGAGCTTTCTCAAAGGCAAAAAGCTCCCGCTAGTATGCTTGGATCGAAACATCAGGCCCTTTACATTTTTGAGATTTGCATATTGGTCATTTGAGTCGGTCAGCAGCTTGCAACATTTTTGCACATTACTGCAAATTAAAAAAAAAAAAAATTCCCCCTCAGGTACTCTTTATAGGCTATTCACACCTTTCGTTCTTCACAATTTCCCGTGAAGAGTGAAACTTGTCCACTTGAAATGAAGTTCAATCACTAAATGTACATTTGTGTAAAGCTCAAAAAGCAATTGTATTCAAGAATCACACCTATACAATTCCATCTGTAAGCCTTACAACTTGCCCGAACCAGAGAAATACTGGGAGCCCGTTTGGGTTCTCAAATGGCGGTCAAATGTTGCTAGACAGAGCATCAGTTTGATGAATGGCTGGACTACACACGGTAGCATAGCGTTGCACCAGTGAGGTCTTAGTTTGTTTGTACATTTACATTCAACGACTTACACAATGAATTCTTTGTGAGGGGTTTACATGTAACGATAGCGCACGCTCCATTTGGATACTGAAGTATTGCACAACTACAAGTACACCCTGTACATGTATTGATTACAATGCCCTAGATCCTCCCGTTCCAATCCATCAGAGATGTTACCGTACACTGCTCTCTGGACTTGCCGTCGTACCGATCTAGGCACCCAATGAGGATCCTCAGTTCCCAAGGCCCTGGCCGACTTTATCCCGGAGTCACCCCCCCCCCCCCCACCCAACACAATCTTCCTTGCCACCAGTGGGCTCAGCTCAACAGGGCTCTGCTCTAGGATTGCATCGTTGAAGACTATGAGTCTGGTGCTTGCCCTAGCAGCAGATGCCCAGACCTACTGTACATGTAGTACAGTGTACCGTACAAGTACATGTACATGTACATGTACATGTGTACAGTACATGTACATGTACATGTTCATTGTACATGTACATTGTACATTACATTGTACATTGTACATTACATTGTACATTGTACACAAATGTACATGTACATTACATTGTACATTGTACATTGTACATTGTACATTGTACATGTACATTGTACATTGTACATTGTACATGTACATTGTACACTGTACACGTGCAATACATGTACCATCACATCATGCAGGAATGCCAGATGCTGAAACAAACCACCATGCTCTCTCACCGATGTGGACAATCTCCAACCACTGACTTCTCTCCAACGCTGTAACTTTCAAATGACAGCCTTTTCACAGGAATACATGTACAGGTATACGGCACATGCTACATTTAGATATTAAAGTCCCGGAGCAATCAACATCAATTTTGTCTATTGAAGCTTCTATACATATACCGGTATACAGTATACCCCGGTATGTGACCCGCTCTGCCAAAAAGTATGCTATGCTTTTACACATAAATGAATAATCCATATGTGACCTACGGCCGATTTCACGAAACTCCAAATGTTGCGCATGCAACATTTTGTTGCGTAAGTTACGCAACACTTTGCTGCCTTTGCTAAAATACTGCAGAAAAGAGCCATTGCGGCACAAGAGTAACGCAACATTTGTACGTTGCATAACTTACGCAACTTTTCTTGAAATCGGCTGCACATCCACAAAAATGGGTATTAAGGGACATTATTTTATTTTAATGAGCGCTGAATTACATGTACAGTATCAGCTTCAAACCTACAGTACACCAAATTAAGGCTCATATAAATGTAACTAATTCAGCTATGTACATCACTCATTAAAAAAATGTCCCTTAAGATCCATTTTTGTGGAGACGGTCACATATTTTTGATGTTGTCTATTGTCTATTGACGTGATGATGTCTATTGACGTTTCTTTTATAACTGTGTGTGCATTCCTATTGTATCTATAATATTTCAATGAATTTCACATTTTACCACATTTTGGCCTTCAGCCACAAGAGCAAAATAAATCAATCAAAATCAAATCAAAATAAATGTATTAAACGCAAATGTGTCCGAAGTCAGAAGTGACGACTAGTAAGCTTGGCTCCATATCTTGCCGCACTGCTTTAATAAATGAGTGCAAAATGACCAGAGAACATCTCGCGCAAGAGCAGCGCGAGTTGTCCATGCACCTGGTAGATGCATCGGGTCAATGCTCTACTGAAATCCCCCGCCTGTGTAAACGTGAATGATGGGCCTTTTAGAGGAAATCTCTCGTTTTCTTGAAAATGAAAGGGAAAGGAGGGGGGGGGGAAGCGCTGGAACCCCTGGCTCACTTTCTCCACTAAATCAGGATTGATGCTGCCCAGGTTAGGGGGGGGGGTTGGGGGAGAGAGTCTGTGGAGTGCGGATGAAGAGAGCTCCCTCTTCTGTCCTCACCTTGCAATTCTTCATCAGCGGTGGCCATCTGTCTACTGGCCTGATTGTGCTGTGCTTGCATTGGGCCATGGGTGGGGGAGGGGAGGGGGAGGAGGGGGTTATGGGAGAAAGGGAAGACGGGGAGGAGGGGGTGCAATGCCCTGATTCACAGCTCCCAGATGTGCGTCCATCGGTGCCACATGATAAAGCAGCTTCACATTCAGAAGCCAGACATCCACTGTCCCGACAGACTACTGTGGTTTCCAACATGGGTCTCAAGTTTCACTACTGGTGCTTTGTGCATACTTTTCTCTTTTGGAAAGTGTCTCATTTGTATGTGTGGGTGTGGGTGTACAGTTGTGTACATGTACATGTACATGTTGGCCTATGGCACTGCACATTATTCTTGAAATTCAGATTAGTTAGTGATTATAAATTATTCATACTGTGCATACACATGTTCATGTTCCGAAATGCATCTTTGTTTAAGGTTGGCTTACAGTTTTTTTGTCAGTTGCTTGCTTGCTTGCTTGCTTGCTTGCTTGCTTGCTTGCTCGCTTGCTTGCTTGCTTGCTAGCTCACTGACTTACTCAGGGGTGCCACTCAATAGTGCCACTTCAGCACCGGAATGTGTATCAAACATGAAAAGCCTTGCTAATGCTACATTCAGTCAGATTGGCAGCTAAAAAGGTCCATTTGCTGAACAGTCAAGATTTGAAATTTTGATCAGGAGTCAAACACGGTAAACATCGCATGGAACGCAGCTGGAAATTCTGTTTTTTTATCTCAGGAAGCAATTCCAATGCCTTGCAGGTTTTTGTGCTCTTTGTAATTAGGCCCAGGCCACTACGTCCGTCATAAATCAGAGAAATTGTAGACCAGAGACAGAGAGGAAGAAAGATAGATATATATAGAGAGAGACGAAGAGAGGCAGAGGAAAAGGCAGACACAGAGGCAGATAAAAGAAACAGACAGAGACAGAGACAAGATGCAAAAGATTGGAAAAAGAGACAAACCCTGAGACAGAGACATACAGAAATGGGGACAGAGGCAGAGACAGGCAGATATGGGGACAGAGGCAGAGACAGGGACAGAGGCAGAGGCAGAGGCAAAGGCAGAGGCAGAGACAGAGACAGATGCAGGTCCTGAGACAGAGAAAGAGAGGGAGGCGGAGATGGAGACAGAGACGGACAGAGGCAGAGGCAGAGGCAGAGGCAGTGGCAGAGGCAGAGACAGAGGCAGAGGCAAAGACAGAGGCAGAGACAGAGACAGAGGCAGAGAAAGAGAGGGAGACAGAGATGGAGACAGAGACAGACAGAGAAAGAGACAGAGCCAGAGACAGAGACAGAGGGACAGATTGTCAACCAGCAACTGGAGATGCCAGTGACTCAGCCAGCTTGCCCAAACCTATTAGCTTACCACTGTCTAAATTAATTTGCTAAAACTAGCCCCATAAACAATACCAACTAGTCCGGCTGACTGAAGTCAGCAGGACTGAGTGGGAAACTGACACTCTACCTTACGGCTTGTCAAAGTACTGTAGCTCCCACTACGACAGCAGACGGTAACCTTGCTGCTGCTCAGCAGGGCCAAAGCAGAAACCTTTGGTTTACAGATTCCATTAATCATAGGTCATTGCGAGACGCTGGCAGGGACAGAAGGGCTCCCCCTAGGGAACTCGTGGGGACCGGGAGGCTACCGTATTACCCCCAGAAGGTAGAAGCTGAATCTGAGAATCTTTCCCCCGCCAACCCTAAACCTTTCCGAACAGACTCGCTAATAGTAGGCCATCAATGTCAGTCTTCATTTGCCCAGAGAGAGGTCGGAAACAGAAATTGGCGGACTGGACACCCGCACAGTCACAGACACACATACAAAATTACAGGACTGGCTATGGAACAGGTGGTACTCTGTTATTGCAGTAGAGAGGAGGGGGGAGGGGTTGTGGCTAATTTTAACAAGTGCAGAGGCAAGATTGCGGGTGGGGGAGGGATTAAAAAGGGGGGGATGAGGGAGGAAGGAGGCTAAATTGGGCATCTTTTAATGTCAGTCCGGGAAAATCAAAACTAGGCCACGTCCGAATTCATTGGTGAATAGCTCGGGTTGTACACACAGGTCTATGGTATTGGGTAACTGGCTGCAGCTGCTCACTGCCAGCTTCTGTGAAGGGGTGTGATAAGAAGTCACAAGCAATGGAATGAGCAAAGTGTAACAGTGTACATGTACATGAAGGCCTACATATCCACTAGTACTACTACATGTAGTATATGTACATTGTACATTCAGGGTTTCCCCTGCATATTAAAGTGTTAGTTGTCCCACCTTACTCACTACACTACTTTGAGGGGCCACCTCAGCTCAGGTGTTTCTCTCCAGAACTAGCCACCTCAAGGATCGGAGTTGTGCTTGAAAGCAACATGCACACAAATACAAAAAGCACCTTACTGCATGTGCAGAGGTCTGTTTATGCTGTTTCCTTGCACTGTATGACAGTATGTTTTCTATATGGACATACATTATGATGTACTGTACGTATTACCAAGGAGGAATACTCTACTGTACTTTTTCCTCCATGGTATTACAGAACTTAAAACTCATCCTCTACATATCCACATTCCACAATGTATCAAAACTCACTTATTGAGCACATTGTTGTTTGCCACCTTCGGCTCACAATAATGTGTAGTTGAGTACAATAACCTTCTTGCATTGGCATTTTTCATAGGCTGGTTTGAATATTCATGAATTGCTTACCCTGATGATTAAATCTGAAGAAAAAATTATACTTAATTAACTTGGGGTTAAATGAATCGGTATTGTTGTAAAACCCAAAGTGTCTATCATTTTTGAGACAAAAAATTATGAATTTAGCCAAAAAAACCTGCTATATTTTGGTCCGAAAATTGTGCCCCCCCCCCACTTTGGAGACGAACGTACTACTGTACATGTACATGTACGGTACAATTTACGTCACATACAGAGTTTGTGGTCAGCTGTGAGGTCATGCGCTTTGCACTGGCTCGGCATTGTATCAGCCATAAATACAGCACTGTCACATGCGCATTAGCGCACTATATTGTCTCAGCATTTCGATCGCCTCGCTTGGCTGCTTTGGGTCTGTAAGTGACGTCAAATGCTCACAGTGGGAATTTTTGGGGGCGGGGCGAACATGTACATTTTTCAATGTTTGAGGGCAAAATAATTAGGCGCTAACAATTCCTTTTTTAAATCAATCCTGTACTGATTATATTGTGAACATTACCTGAGGAGAGTTTTTAGCTCTTTGTCAAATCCTATTTCTGTACACCTTTAAAGCCCCTACACAACATTGGTCGAGGTCAAAGAATAGCATCCATACGTTGTCTGATCCAACATATGCATGAAATAGCACACCAGTGAAAATTTCAGCTCAATGCGCCAACCGAGTCTCGAGAAAATCGTGAAAACCGCTTCATTTGTTTCGCGAAAATGCAGCATTCAACGCCGTACTGAGACGTAAACTATTTCTTTTACTCATTTCTCCCAAAATACAACATTTTAGGCAGAAATATTTCAGTGAGAGGTTTGTACTATAACCATCTTCAAACTGATTAAGTTTCATGTAAATCTGTGAACATTTCTGTTTTTGATCTTACCAATGTTGTGTAGGGGCTTTCAGCACCAAAATTTGCTGAAGCATGAAAATAATCAGGTTGCCAGCCAAGGTTCCACTTGTTATTTCGAATGAAGCAACCAATAGTAGGATACGAGTCAAGCCCGGGCCCATAAAGTGTGGGTGAACGGCACGCTTTGTCAGGTACTTTTTTTTCTGGTAGGGCATAGTGATAGGGTTACCAACTCCATGACCACCAAATGAATCTTGTTTCTGGGTTTTCTGCCGTCAATTTTGCTCCGCCTTTTGATTCCTGTTATTGCAACCTGCATCAAGCACAACGCTTAGGGCCGTATTTCATCTGTAGTGATGTTTTCATCAGGTCCATGAATCCAACTTGAAAGCACAACCAGCATCAAGCTGAGATATGGTTGGCAATCTCGTTTTTAACCGGGGGAGAAATATCTTGCTAAGCGGATTACCACGCTTAGGTAGCTCTATGGAATTTGGGCCCCGATGTTCAGATCCTAGCAGGACCTAGTGCAGAATGACCACGAGGCATCTCTCTGACCCTTCAAAGTGTCCGTATTCATTCCTGCCTTCGGGGGGTGGGGTTGGAGGGTGGGGGGGTTTTCCTGGAGGGGCTACTCGCCCGACAACCGGGCAGAGCACACACTGCCCCCGCAATGTTGAGTCACCCGCTCTCCACAGAGCCGCGCTCGCTACTCCAAAGCGAGAGAGTGCACGGTGTTTACCGCAAAAAACAGTCACCATTCTTTTTCTGAAGAGAAAAGGGGAACCTAGTTTTGCATGGATACGGCTGCAATATTGTGTAAAGGAATAAAGGTCAATTTATGGGCCGGCAATAACTGGTGCAATGTATGCACACCGCGTGTACGCAAGGCGCACCGGTGCCAATTTTTTTCCCCGGAAATGTCAAAATGTTAAACGGGATCGCGCTGCCTTGACATTTTGGCGCGCCGTCCCAGGCGAACTGTCTGCGAAAATGCAAATAGAGAGGGATGGGGGTTTGGGGGGGGGGTTGGAGAAAGGGAGAAAGGGAGTCCCTGTGATTAGATGCTCCGGTGTAGTGTTTCACAACCCGCGTGTCATGCGGGTCTGGCCCGTGGAACGGCGCTATCACGGTGGCCAGCGAGCGAGTGCGGCGGGGGTTGTGTGGGTGGGGGCTATGAATTATGCTCGTGATCATTACTGCTTGTTGTCAGTCGGCAGGCAGTCAGCAACAGGCTACAGTGTGGTGTAGCAATGGAGATTTATATGCAATAATACCACGCCAGGTTCTCTGCATCTGATTAACCCAGGCTTAGTGTCGGGTGTTGGTGTTCTCTTCTACTCTGTCCCTCCCCCCTTCTCTCTCTATCTCTCTCTCACCCTCTCCATCTCCCTACCTCTCCCTCTCAGTCTGCCTTCCCCTCTCCCTCACTCCTCCGTCTCCCTCTCTCTCTCTCTCCATATCCATCTCCCTTTCCCTCTCCTCCCCCTCTCCCTTTCCCCCTCTACATTTCCCATCTCTCTCTTCCACCTCTCACTCTCTCTTCCCTCTCTTTCTGCCCCGCTCTCTCCTTGTCCCTCTTCCCCCCTCTCTATCTCCTTCCATCTCCCTCTATCCCTATCTTTCTTTCCCTCTTAATTTATCTATCCCTTCCCCCTCTCCCTGTCCCTCTCCCTCAATCTCTCCCAGTTCCTCCCATTCAATCTCTTCCACTCCCAGTCCCTCTCTCTCTCTCCTTCTCCCTGCCCCTTCCCTCCCCTGTCCCAGCCCCTCCTCTGCCCCTATCCTCTCTCTATCTGTCCACCTCCCTCCCCTCATTCCCTCTCCCTGCCCCACCCCCTGTACCTGTCCCTCTCCTCTCCCCCAGTCCCTCTCCCTCCCCCTCTCTCCATCACTCTCTCTCTCTCCCTGCCGCTCCCCCTGTCCCTCCCCTCTCCCGGTCCCTCTCCCTCCTCTCCCTGTCCCTCTCTCTCTCTCTCCCTGCCCCTCCCCCTGTCCATTCTCCCTCCCCTCTCTCCCTGTCCCTCTCCCTTCCCTCTCTCTCTCTCTTTCTCACTCCCTGCCCCTCCCCCTATCCATTCACCCTCCCCTCTCCCTCCATCTCCCCCTACTGGCTGAGATCTGTCTCAGGCCCTCAGAGATGTCACATAATTGCTGCTCAGAGCTCGGAGTGGCGCAACCTTCTTCCACGTCAGTCTCCCCCCCCCCCACGGAGTGCCACGAAAGAGGCTGGAAAACGAATTTAGATGCTCAATATTCAAGCAGGGACGATCAATAGGGCGACTGCCCTGCTAAGTGTGTGGCCGGCACAAAGGTTTGGGGCAGAGGGGTTTGCCGGAGAGGGGAAAACAGCCAGCAAGTAGAAGTGATTATCAGTTTCATGAGACCAGAATCCGAGGCAATCATTTCAGCCAAGGATTCATCCGAGTCTGGTGCCTGTGGTCTATGCATAATATTAACGCAGTGGCTATTGTTATGGCAGCCGTAACGCAGTTTCCATTTTCTATAGTTACGGCACTGCAACTGCGCAAGCACGAGGACACATGCCAGATCGAACGTGTACACTGACTGTACTTTGGAAGCGCGATGTTAGCTGGCGACGCTGCCGTCCGGCCATCGTGCTTGATCTTGATTTGTTGCATGTGCATGATACATTCATCATTATTTGTTGCCACTGTTTGATTAAAGATTACAACGTTGATTTATAGGTATAATAGTTTTATAATTTGTATAGTGGTCTTTTAAACCTCCCTAAAATCGAATGACTTCTCGTATTTTCTGCCGCCACATGCACGCACACGAAGTCGACATCGTAGTACAGTGCATCGCTGACGACTTTGTTAGGGACCCGTTTTTTGCCAATCTCACCGTGCGAGAGCTTCTTATATACATGATTGACTAAAAGACACCCTTTTTCCATTCCGATAATGACAGGGAATTTGCCATGTTTCTTGTGCCTGTACTGAGCTTGAGGCGGCGCTGCCTGTGCATGTGGGGTTTATACCCCATGCAACAAAATCTGACATGTCCTCGCGCTTGCGCAGTTGCAGTGCCGTAACTATAGAAAATGGAAGTTGCGTTATGGCTCCCATAACGATAGCAACTGCGTAATATCAAAGCCCCCACACAGCACATCCACTTGCACATGTCCTACTACGTGTGCTACTATTATGATATTACTATTTTGTATTATGTACCGTATACCACAACGTCACAAATCATATTCCAAACTGGCAACTGGTGAGATTGAGGTAACTGTAAGTCAGCAAATCAGGACGATCAAGCTCAAGTGAGTGGACCTGTCACATTGCATTAATCTATGGCATGGCTGGGAGTCTAGATTTCACCATACGGAACTGGACAGAGATCCGGGTCTCCAATACCCCACACCTTTTCAATCACCCTGCAAATTGTCTTCCGTGACCACAGAAACAACAAAAACTGTCAATCGTTGGGTGCCTTGCAGAAGGGCATAAGGGCAAAAGAAGGTCACTGAGGTAATTTTTTTTTAATGACCCATTATATTCTATTGTGTACGCGCTCTAATACTATCCACATTCTGTGTTCACATTACATCACGATGACGTAGACACTAATTGTAAAAAGACATTAAAAACAGACCAGACAGAATTAGTCCGCAGCAGAAGGGCAAAAGTGAAATTGCTGGGCACCCGATGAAATACTCAACACCGTGGGTTTCATTCTGCCTCCCAAAAAGACATACAAATAACCCTAGACCAGTCAGAAAATGCATGGACGTCGTGCAAATGTGTAGCAAACCTGCTAAATGACTTCACTGACCAGAACTACAAAAGCTCAAGGAAAACTAGAGCGAGTGTGACGTTTTCAATCATTGCAGGACTTTTCTCAAAGAAAAGGATAGGCCTTTTGAGAAAGGTCCCGCTAGGATCACTACGCCAGGCTAATTTGGGGTGGCTTTTTTTATTTTTGAAAATCTTGAATAGGCCACCAGAAAGACAGCTTCTCAATTCACTCTGGGTTCACCTTCTCCTGACTCGAAAATAGAGGAAGCCGTTTAAAACGTCAATCAAGTTTTGAAGTCCTTCTTTTTCTGCTTTTTATTCATTTGGGGGAGATTTTCAAGACGGAGAGCGAGGGAAAAAAAAGAAAAAAGAATACAGGGCTTTGAGGACAGTCACCTCCAGGCGAGGAAATCTGATAGCGAGTTGGTGCTCCTTGAGAAGCGAGATTGCCACGGCAACGCTTGAAGTGAATAACGTGGGAATGGGGGGGGTGAGAAGGGGGTAGGGAGAAGGCACTTGGGGGGTATAGATCAGCCATCAAAGGTGCTCACATTATATTGGGGGTAGCCCAGATCCAAAGCCTCGAGTCAAAGAAGATTGTAGGGGAGGGGAGGGGAGGGGAGGGGAGGGGAGGGGGACGGGACACACAGAATGGGGAGAGGACTGTGGTGGACCATGGCCATCTCCTACAGTCCGCCTTCTTTTTTTAAGATGATGGGGGATGGGGTCTTGGGAGGCAGGGAGAGAGGGAGGGAGGGAGGGAGGGAGGGAGGGAGGGAGGGAGGGAGGGAGGGAGTTATGGTGGGAAGATGGTAATGGTGGCCTAGGGGTATTGGGGCATAATAAGCGCCAGCCATTGATTGCTGTCAATTAGCTGTTACAGAGAGTGTCCCTAACGTACACGTACATGTACTGTACAGGGCACGATGGATGTCCCCCAGTTAACATGCAATGTCATGTGAGCGTGCATACATATATGCATGATGCACCGAATGCACTGCGTGTTATGTAATGTGGTATGTTGCACCACGTCCAAGTACTGTATGTTCATCTACGGTGTCTCATCCACAGTTTAAAAAAAAAGATCCACAGTTACAACAATTTCGCAGCAGCTTCCAGATTTAAAATGACCAAATTTGTTTGGCATATCAATTATGCAAACACTTTTGCATATTTGATATCCAAATCTCACAAGCTTGAGAGGTACATGTACATGTACATGTACCGCCACTTTGATCCATGAAAGACGTCTCTCCATTGTAGGAACTCTTATGGTTGCACAGTTCAAAGCAAATCCCTTTGAATGTCATTATTAGATTCAAAACCCTTCCCAGTCCAAGATCCTTCATCAGTTGTATTGTGATTTACATACCTCAACATCCTGAAAGGGGGAGAAAGGACAGAGGGTGAATGAGAGAGAGGGCGATAATCTGGGGGAGAGGAGACAGCGAAAGAGCCAGGGGGGCGGAGACAAAGGAAGAGAGGGACAGAGACAGAGAGGAAAGAGAAGGGGAGAGATGGAAGGAGAGAGAGAGTGAGAGAACGAGAGAGGAGGAGGAGACAGGGAGAGGGGGAGAGAGAGAGAGAATGAGAGAGATGGAGTGAAAAGGAGGGATGGAGGACAGAATAGAAATGGAGAGAGAAAGAGAGGAGGGGGAAAGAGAGATGCAGGGGGAAACAGTGAGAAAGGGGGAAAGAGAAAGAAAGGGAGAAAGGTGGAGAGAGAAAGAGAGAGATGGAGAGAGAAAAAGAGAGATGGGGAGAGAAAGAGAGAGCTGGAGAGAGAACAGGAGAAAAGAGAGATGGAGAGAAAAAGAGAGAGATGCAGAAAGAAAGAGATGGGGAGAGAACAGGAGAAAAGAGAGATGGAGAGAGAAAGAGAGAGATGGAGAGAGAAAGAGCTGGGGAGAGAACGGGAGAAAAGAGAGCTGGAGAGAGAAAGAGAGAGATGGAGAGAGAAAGAGAGAGATGCAGAAAGAAAGAGAGAGATGGGGAGAGAAAGAGAGAGATGCAGAAAGAAAGAGAGAGATGGGGAGAGAAAGAGAGATGCAGAAAGAAAGAGAGAGATGGGGAGAGAAAGAGAGAGATGCAGAAAGAAAGAGAGAGATGGGGAGAGAAAGAGAGAGATGCAGAAAGAAAGAGTAAGATGGAGAGAGAAAGAGAGAGATGGGGAGAGAAAGAGAGAGATTGGGAGAGAAAGAGAGAGATGGAGAAAGAAAGAGAGAGCTGGAGAGAGAACGGGAGAAAAGAGAGATGGAGAGAGAAAGAGAGAGATGGGGAGAGAAAGAGAGAGATGGAGAAAGAAAGAGTAAGATGGAGAGAGAAAGAGTAAGATGGAGAGAGAAAGAGAGAGATGAGAGAGAAAGAGAGAGATTGGGAGAGAAAGAGAGAGATGGAGAAAGAAAGAGAGAGCTGGAGACAGAATGGGAGAAAAGAGAGACGGAGAGAGAAAGAGAGAGAGATGGGGAGAGAAAGAGAGAGATGGAGAAAGAAAGAGTAAGATGGAGAGAGAAAGAGAGAGATGGGGAGAGAAAGAGAGAGATGGAGAAAGAAAGAGTAAGATGGAGAGAGAAATAGAGATGGAGAGAGAAAGAGAGAGATGGAGAGAGAAAGAGAGAGAGATGGGGAGAGAAAGAGAGAGATGGAGAAAGAAAGAGTAAGATGGAGAGAGAAAGAGAGAGATGGAGAGAGAAAGAGAGAGATGGAGAGAGAAAGAGAGAGATGGAGAGAGAAAGAGAGAGCTGGAGAGAGAAAGGGAGAAAGGGAGAAAGAGAGGTGGAGAGAGAAAGAGAGAGATGGAGAGAAAAAGGGGGAAAAGGAGAGATAGAGAGAGAAAGAGAGAAATGGAGAGAGAAAGGGAGAAAGAGAGATGGAGAGAGAAAGAGAGAAAGAGAGACGGAGAGAGAAAGAGAGAGATGCAGAAAGAAAGAGAGAGATGGGGAGAGAAAGGGAGAAAAAGAGAGATGGAGAGAGGAGAGCGATGGAGAGAGAAAGGCAAGGAAAGGGGAAATGGGGAGGAGGAGAAAGAGAGATGTGGTGAAAGAGAGAGAGAGAGAGAGAAAGAGAAAGATAGAAAGAGAAAAAGAACGGGAGAGAGGAAGGAGACCTCAGGGAAAACCAAGATACAGAGAAACAGAGAGCCAGACAGTGAGAGAAACGCAGAGAGAGGGAGGAAGAAAGAGGGAACAGGAGAGAGGGAGACAGACAGACAGAGACAGATGGCGACAGAGACAGAAAGAAAAGACCTTATTGCGGTGACCGTAAACATCCCTGAGGTCCATGTGTACACAAAAGCAGGACTCTGGCAACCCACTCGGGCCAGCTCCGCACCCGGAGTATGGAGCCCTGCAATATAAACACGGGAGAGCAACACGGGAGGAGACTGCCTAGCCCCTAGTGTGAGTACACAGATACACAGCACCTACAGCAGGAGCAGCAGGAACCATGGACGCACGAGGCACTGCTGAAGGGCAAAGCAAGGCTGGACAGTTGCAAGGGGGGCGGGGGGTGAGGATTGGGTGGGTGAGGAGGGAGGGGGAGAGGAGGGGAACACCGACCCAAACCCCACCTGTCCCTGGATTGTACAAAGTCCTCTGGACAACCCACAGGCAACCCCCCCCCCAAAAAAAAAAAAAAAAATGAAAACAAAATCAACCTCAAATTTTCTCTCCGAAAATCGGACCCTTTTTGTTTTCATTCCCCTTACCCCTTCCAGCATTCACGTCTCCCCACCCTACCTCGGCCTACCTTAAAGATCATGACTCAATCAAACAAACATTCTCAACAACATCCCCCCATCAGCAAACTCACCCTGACATGCGATCACTGTTTTAGATTAAAATTGACTTTAAAAAAAAAAGGAAAGAAAAAAGCACAGTTTGAATCAATTTCTTTTTTAATATCAATTTGACTTTGACTCAGAGCTTGTCTATCTTTTTTTTTCTCCCTAGTGTGGAAGGGCATTTTCTGTTTCGCACATATTTTGCCAAAAAATTAATACCCCAAAAAGACGCTTGCTGACTGACACTGTACATGTACGGTACATGTAAATGAACAAATTCTGTCTCAAAAATGAAGAGGGCCTAAATAGCAAAGTTTTGTTTTTCTTCAAAATAAAAAAAATAAAAATAAAGACTGCATGGACTACATGTACACACGGTACCTTGATTGCTACTGCAGGGAGACATTCCCATAGGGCTGTGCACAAACTTGGCATCCCAATTTCTAAACATCCTCCAAACCAATGAACTTGAGATTCACGCTGTTCTTTCCTCGATCAACTAAAAAAATATATACACGGTAAGAATATGTTTTTATAAGGTATATGCAGTTGGGGCAGTAGGGAGACACAAACATGTCCCCCTAACAACGTGTCTCCCTAAGGTACTCTTTATAACGACAATGTGTCTCCCTAAGGTTCTATACAGGGTTGTAACATAGATAATAACATACATGTATAGATGGGCTGTCTGTGTGTACAAGTTTTTTTTTCAATGGTTGATGTACAGTACATATGCGCATGATGTATATGTATAGGTATGCATTGATTTCTTGTATGCGTGCCTCGACAGCCTTTACCGACTGCCACTAAATCAAATTCCACATTCTCAGCCCATATCTGTGCCCCGCGGCGGGACAAGCGAAGATGTTCCACAACACTGAGTGCATGACTTAATGTTATGAAGCCACTCTGCGCCCGCATTGACCTGCAAGCATCTGATGTTGTTTATGCAGCCCCGGGGCTGCCCCACATCTCATTAGTGCCTCCTGCAGAGCACGGCAGTGGTGAGTTACGAAGGGAGCCCTCTATAGTTTCAGGAGGCCCCAGTCTTCTGAGCCTGGCGACCAAAGTATTTGCATATGCTGTACAGGTACTGCTGCAGCGTGTGGACTGGAGAACATGTTGTACATGTATATTCACACGCATTAACAGTTCATGTATAACTATAATTATGTCAATGAACATGAACCAAAGCAGCATCCACTTTGTGTGATCTCCGAGCTGCAGTAGCCAGGTTAACAACCATTGGTACAGTAGTTTGCATCTGAATGAAAGTGAGGCCATGATCCCTGGAGATATACATGTACACGTACGTCAGTTAATGGTTGAATTGCTTCTGACTGGTGCCCCCACCCCGGCAAAGACTAGTTGACTATTTGGGAAGGCCCCCGTCTAAGGGCTGGACAGCACAGATGGAAGAGTGCTAGTACATTAATGTTAATCCAGAGGTCTCGGGTTCAAGTCCCGGTCCAGTCAAAGTTTTCTATGCAAGTTTTTCAATATGAACCATAACACTTAGGGAATAGGGTTTTTGCAGTGTACATGCACCGGTACACATACTGTACAGAACACATGTCCACACATGCAACTCAGTATAGAACTGTACAGTACATGTAGTACATGTACATGTAGCCAATTCATACACCGTACAGGTACAGTTCAAGACTTCAAGTGTCTATTTCCAACTTCCTAAAGTTGCCAGTGAGATACTGTACGGGGGAGCAAAATAAGGCTTGCTGGTCATTGACTGAGGCAGGGTTTTCCCCTGCATGCTAACCTGCAGGGTTTCCTGGACTGGTATTGCCAGTGGAATCCAAACAGGGCCTGACCACACACAGATGGCTTGCACCGTGGCAGCGATAGCCATTTGTGGAAAGGATTACCGGACACACTATAAAGGGGATTACGATAAAGGGGTTAGGATAGCAGGGATTATCACCATAGATTAGAGGCCCCCTTGGAGAATTGCAAGAAAGGAAATGGAGTGGGTTCAGTGGAAACCACAGCCAATCTGTGTTTCCTGAAAAAAAATGGAACAACTGGTGCTGAAAGAAGAAAAAAGCAACAAAGGTTAGCCCTTTATTTCTGGCCATGTAAAAACCTCCCCCCAAAGTTCTTCAAATTCATTTGCATTGAATAGCTACACCAATGTACATGTTTGAGGTTAACTTTGTCCCCATTTTCGAGATGAGCAGCCATTGTCAAAAATGTACAGAAACGCAAAATGGTTTTGAAATAGCAAGCTCTTTTACTGAGCATGGACTGTAACTAATGGATAGCAGTTAAAGACTAACCAGTTGTGAGGAGTGAGCTTTTGTAGCAACAACTACTTCATCAGATGCAACCACAAATCACCAGGCAAATGGGCAAAGCACTGAGCATTCAGTGCCGTCTGCATGTACGTGTCGGATAGGGAAAACCCTCATTGAATCAAATTCTCACCAACACAAACCACCAGGCAATCAGGCAAAGCACTGCAGAGCTGGCTACATGTCTGCTAGGGCAAAACCTCATTGAACCACATTCTCACTGACACAAATTACCAGGTAATCGGGCAAAGCACTGCAGAGCTGGCTACATGTCTGCTAGGCCAAAACCTCATTGAACCACATTCTCACAGACACAAATCACCAGGCAATCGGGAAAGCACTGCAGAGCTGGCTACATGTCTGCAAGGGCAAAACCTCATTGAACCACATTCTCACAAACACAAATTACCAGGCAATCAGGCAAAGCACTGCAGAGCTGGCTACATGTCTGCTAGGGCAAAACCTCATTGAATCACATTCTCATTGACACAAATTACCAGGCAATCAGGCAAAGCACTGCAGAGCTGGCTACATGTCTGCTAGGGCAAAACCTCATTGAATCACATTCTCATTGACACAAATTACCAGGCAATCGGGCAAAGCACTGCAGAGCTGGCTACATGTCTGCTAGGGCAAAATCTCATTGAATCACATTCTCACCTACACAAATCACCAGGCAATCAGGCAAAGCACTACAGAACTGGCTACCGGGTACATGTCTGCTAGGGCAAAACCTCATTGAATCACATTCTCACCTAAACAAATCACCAGGCAATCGGGCAAAGCACTGTAGAGCTGGTTACATGTTTGCTAGGGCAAAACCTCATTGAATCACATTCTCACTGACACAAATTACCAGGCAATTGGGCAAAGCACGGAGCATACTGTGCGGACTGCACGTTGGGTAGGGTGAAACCCTCACTGAATTACATTCTCACTGATGGAAATTACCAGACAATCGGGCAAAGCACTGAGCATACTGGGCTGACTGCATGTACATGTCTGCTAGGGTAAAAAGCTTAGATATTGAATAACATTCTCACTGACACAAATCACCGGGCAAATGGGCAAACCACTGAGTACACAGTGCTGACTCCATGTCCGGTAGGGTACAACTGTCACAGATTTGCATTCTCACTGACACAAATCACCAGGCAAATGGGCAAACCACTGAGTACACAGTGCTGACTCCATGTCCGGTAAGGTACAACTGTCACAGATTTGCATTCTCACTGACACAAATCACCAGGCAAATGGGCAAACCACTGAGCACACAGTGCTGACTCCATGTCCGGTAGGGTAAAACTGTCACAGATTTGCATTCTCACTGACACAAATCACCAGGCAAATGGGCAAACCACTGAGTACACAGTGCTGACTCCATGTCCGGTAAGGTACAACTGTCACAGATTTGCATTCTCACTGACACAAATCACCAGGCAAATGGGCAAACCACTGAGTACACAGTGCTGACTCCATGTCCGGTAAGGTACAACTGTCACAGATTTGCATTCTCACTGACACAAATCACCAGGCAAAGGGGCAAGGCAGTGAGCAACGCAGTGCTGACTCCATGTCCAGTAAGGTACAACTGTCACAGATTTGCATTCTCACTGACACAAATCACCAGGCAAATGGGCAAGGCAGTGCTAGCTACGCCTCGAGTGGGGCAAACCCTCACCGAATCCAGTCCTTACCTTTCCCGTTCCAACTCTTGCATGCGGGCTAGGTTCTCCTGCAGCTGTCGCAGTGGGGAAGGGCTGGCGGGGCCGGTGGCTGGGGCGGGGGCTGGAGCAGTGGCGGGGGCGGGGGCAGTGGCGCCGGTGGCGGACTCGTTGACCAGGCTAGCGGCGGACGAGTGCACGCTGGACGGAGGACCCTGGCTCTTGGGCATCCTCAGTGCGTTGGGCGAGAGGGGCGAGGTCAGGGGTGAGAAGCCACCTGCTTGAGGGGGTCAGGGGTCAAGGGTCAGAGGTGACACAAACAGACAGATTTAGAATAAATCCTACAGACAATCCTTTCTTTCAATTATTATTTTTTTTAAACAAACAAAAACCCTGTGTTAGCGTTTTCATAAAGAAGTGGCCTGTTTGGTACATTTTGTTGATGAAGATCCATTTGATGATCAAGTTCAGAGGAGAAAGGGATTCAAGAGGAGTCTGTCTTGGTAAATTGGCAATGAGCAAGGCTTTCCCATAACCTTCCTCCACCTACTCCTCCCCTCTTCCTCCTCATTTATGATCTCTCTTTTCTCATCCATCTCCTCCTCCCCCTCTTTCTCCTCTGCATCCCACTCCCGCTCCTCCTCCGCCACCTCTTTCTCTTCCTCCTATTGCTCCTCCTCAACACCTCACCCACCTCCTCCTCCCCTCTCCCTCCTCTGCATCCCACTCCCGCTCCTCCTCCGCCACCTCTTTCTCTTCCTCCTATTGCTCCTTCTACCCAACACCTCACTCACCTCCTCCTACCCTCTCCCTCCTCTGCATCCCACTCCCGCTCCTCCTCCGTCACCTCTTTCTCTTCCTCCTATTGCTCCTTCTACCCAACACCTCACTCACCTCCTCCTACCCTCTCCCTCCTCTGCATCCCACTCCCGCTCCTCCTCCGTCACCTCTTTCTCTTCCTCCTATTGCTCCTTCTACCCAACACCTCACCCACCTCCTCCTACCCTCTCCCTCATCTGCATTCCACTCCCGCTCCTCCTCCGTCACCTCTTTCTCTTCCTCCTATTGCTCCTTCTACCCAACACCTCACCCACCTCCTCCTACCCTCTCCCTCATCTGCATTCCACTCCCGCACATCCTCTGCCACCCCTTTCTCTTCCTCCTATTGCTCTTCCTCAACACGTCACCCACCTTCTCCTCCCCTCTGCCTCCTCTGCATCCCACTTCCGCTCCTCCACCGCAACCTCTTTCTCTTCCTCCTATATCTCGTACCCTACACCTCACTCGTCCTCTTTTTCTTCCTCCTCCTACTCTGCCTACTTAGTTTTTTTTCTCCTTCACCTCCTCTCCCTCTATCTCTAACTCTCTTCTTTCTCCATTCTCCTTCTTCGCCCCCTTTTCCTCCGACTCCTCTGCTTCCCCTTCCTCATCCACCACGTCCTTCTCCTCCTCCTTCAACTCATCTTTCTTTTCCTTCTCCAACTCATCCCCCACCTCCTTCTCCTCCGCCTCTTCCTCTTCCTCTCCCACCTTCTCATTAGCCTCCTTCTGCTCCTCCTCCACCTCGTTGGGTGCCCAGCAAAAGTGCATTCGGACGCTACCATCACTTTACACCCTTCTGCTGGGAACATATTCCATCTGGCCCGTTTTATGGGGTTTTTTGACAATTGGTTTTTATGGTTCTTACTTCATCATGACGTAATGTGTGATTACGGAATGTGGATAGGAACGAAGCGCGTAAAAATGGGTCAGTAAAAAAAAAATCCTAAGTGACCTTATTTTGCCCTTCGACCCTTTTGTAAGGCACGCGACGACCTCATCCTATGCTCCCAACTTCATCTACCTTCTCCAGCACATCCTCAGCTTCCTCCATCTCCTTTTCTTCCTCTTTCTCTTCCTCCTCCCACCTTCTCATTAGCCTCCTTCTGCTCCTCCTCCACCTCGTTGGGTGCCTCCTCCACCTCCCTCCCACCTCCCTCCCCCTATCAATCCCACCAACCGTTTGAGTTCTGGTCCAGGCTGGTTGCCATGGCAGTTTCCGTGGCGGCGGCAGCCTCCTCTTCTTGCATGGAGGTCTGAATCTGGGTGAGGGCATCCTTCATGCACGACGCTTCTGTCTCCAGCTTGGTGAGCTGGAAAGAGTTATCCTTGAGTTCCTAATAGAGGGGATACAGGAGGGGGCGAGAGAGGGGGAGAGAGAGGGGGAGACAAGGATGTCCACAAATGAGTTCTGGGTTTGGAAAAAGGAACCACATGTAGCGATTTCTTTCATTTCATTTCAATGAAACAAAGTCAAGGAAAACTGAGTGAGATTTTGATATATATAAAAAAATTAAACAAATTAAAAATGGCAAAGAAAGTTTGACTGGACTAGGACTTGAACCAGAGACCTCTAGCTTAATGTTACGGCAACTCTTACCACTTGAGCTATCTAGCCATTAGGTGATGGCCCTACCAAAGAGGCAACGTTCTTTGCTGAGGGGGGGGGGTGCCAGTCAGAAGCATTCAACTATTAACTGCCGTATGTCTCCAGGAACCACGCCCCCACTTTCATTCAGATTTCATTTTTTCGATTTAAGGCCGTTTTCGAAATGAAGGCTTAGGCTCGGGCTCAGCTTTCGTCTCCATCTGACAAACCCTACAAATCCTGAAAATCCAGGTTGTAGTTTGTTTCCAAATTTGGAGGCTTATTGGCTTGATAGGTGCAGGATATTCCCCAAGAAACTAGGGCAAAAACGCTTGTTTTTAGATGCCTGTGATATTGTCACGAGTAAGATAAATATGACCGAAGCCTAAGCCCGAGCCTATGCGTTCATTTCGAAAATGTCCATTGTCTACATAGACTCAAAGCATCCTCCCTCCCTCCTCCCCACTCCGCCCCCACCCCTTCCTCCCCAGAATCCAGTCACTGACCCCTCCAGATCATCGCCACACCCCGCCCCCTACCTTTTTGAGGTGCGAGTTTTCCGCTTTGAGAGAGGTGACCTGCGACAGTAGGTGGTCGTAGGAGGACACGGCCATATCACTTGCACATCTGCAACGAGAAATGACGGCAGGGGAAATCGTCAAACAACGGCACCAAAAACAAAATAATGCGTGCATGCAGTGTGACGTGCACACGCAGTCACGATCTGATTCCTCCACTAAATTGCTCAGACATCCCACATGCACATGTTATGCCAAACGAATGCAATTTCAACCTCTGGTTACATTCTAGGAAAAAGAAAAAGGCAATGTGTATGCCACAGCACCTGTCAGGGAAGGGGGTTAGCGAGGAGAGAAAGAGGGGAATGGGGAGAGGGAGAGAAAGAGGGAGAGAGGGGGAGAGAAAGAGAGAGAGAGAGATAGAGAGGAGAAAGAGAGAGAAAGAAAGAGAGGGGAGAGAGAAAGGGAGAGAGGGAGAGAGAAAGGGAGAGAGGGGAGAGAGAAAGGGAGAGAGGGAGAGAAAGAGGGAGAGAGGGGGAGAGAAAGAGATAGAGAGAGAGGGGGACAGAGAGAGAGAGAGACAGCGAGACAGAGAGAGAGAGAGAGAGAGATAGAGAGAGGAGAAAAACAGAGAAAGAAAGAGAGGAGAAAGAGAGAGAAAGAAAGAGAGGGGAGAGAGAAAGGGAGAGAGGGAGAGAGAGAGATAGTGGGAGAGAGAGAGGGGGGCAGAGAGGGGGAGAGAGGGGAGAGGGAGAGAGAGGGAGAGAGAGAAAGAGACAGATAAAGAGAGAGAAAGGGAGAGAGAGATAAACAGAGAGAGGGAGAGAGAAAGGGAGAGAGGGAGAGAGAGAGAGAGATAGTGGGAGAGAGAGAGGGGGGCAGAGAGGGGGAGAGAGGGGAGAGGGAGAGAGAGGGAGAGAGAGGGAGAGAGAGGGAGAGAGAGAAAGAGACAGATAAAGAGAGAGAGAGAGGGGGGAGGAGAGAGAAAGCGAGAGAGGGGGAAGAGAGACAGAAAGGGGGAGGTAGGGGGGAGAGAGAGGGGAGAGAGGGGGAATAGGGGGGAAAGAGATGGGGGAGAAAGGGGAAAAGAGGGGGAAAGAGAGGGGGAGAGAGAGGGAGAGAGAGGGGGGAGAGAGAGAGAGAGGAAGAGAGAGAGAGGTAGAGAGGGAGGTAGAGAGAGAGAAAGAGAGGGGGAAAAGAGAGAGTGAGAAAGAGAGGGAGAAAGTGAGAGAGCCGATAGGGAGAGAGGGGGAGAAACAGAGAGAGGGAGAGAGGGAGAGAGGGGTGGGGAGAGAGGGAGAGAAACAGAGAGAGGGAGAGAGAGGGGAGGGAGAAAGAAAGAGATAGGTGGAGAGAGAGAGGTAGAGAGAGGTGGAGAGGGAGATAAAAAAGAGAGAGAGAGAGCCAGAGAGGCAGGGAGAGAGAGAGGGGGGGTATAAATCCGAATTAATGGTTGAATGCAGCGGGGATTCAAACTTGTAACCTTGACAGTGCAAATTGCTTCTAATCGATCGCGGCATTTAGTTTCTGGACCATCTGGGCCGCACTGAATGGCGGATTACATGTACATTCACGCTGGGATTCAGAGTCAATTATACTCGGTAGACAGCAATGTGTTTGACATTAAAAAAAAAAAAAGGACATGAGAGCCAGCGATGCGAAAGATCTGAAGACACAGAGCCAAAGACTGACATGAGGAAGGATTGCTAGAACTAGAATCATGTTTGTTACAACCATGGACAGGGCTAAAAAATACCGTACATTGTACAGTGAATGTACATCATTACCAATTTTGAAAAATAATAATTGAATTCCTAAAAAACAGCAGCAAAGCAGAGTTAATACTCTTTGGTTAGCAGTAAAAGAAAGACTGGGATAAGTGCAAGAAATAAATGTGTTTTTAATTGGGATGTAAATTGTTCAACCTGTTTGTTATATACTCAAGGGACAGTGCCGCTAATTACAATGACAGATCCCTCATCTGGGAGAACTGTTAGGATGCATGGGCCATTCAAAACACGTGTATCAGGTTGCCCCAACTGTCAGGCAACACTAATGCAACATGAATGCTGCCCATGTCTGCTCCGTCTTTGCTGCACAGACTCATGCATGCCATAGAGCAGGGTGTCACATCTTTCAAGCAAAATCTCATCCAAACACCCTGGATGCAACTTTCCAAACCTCTACAAAGGTACAAGAATGTACAGTGTACATGTACTGTACCTGTACAGTGTACATGTACTGTACATGTACATGTACGTGCACCTTAGTACAGTTTAACTGTATACGAACATGTACAGTATATGTACATGTAAAGTGTACAGGTGTACACATGTACATGTGTACATGTACAATGTAGACAGTAAATTTCATGCACAAATGTATAATAATGTATAATCATGGAGGTAGAGGAGGGATAATTATGTGCACACACATACATAATTATGTACAGTACTGCACACATACAGTACATGTACAGTACATGTACATGTACACATGCACAGTACATGTACATGTACATGTACACATGTACAGTACATGTACATGTACATTGTGTACACATCACATGCACAGTACATGTACATGCACAGTACTGTACATGAACAATACATACAGTGTACATGTACATGTACATGTATGTACATGTATGTATTGTACATGTACATGTACGTGTACATGTGTACATGTACACGTACATGTATGTGTACATGTACTGTACATTTATTGTGCACTGTACATACAGTGTAATGTACACATGTACCGGTACATGTACACTCATGAACATGTACACTTACATGTACACATGTAAACTGCGTTGTATTTTTTTACTCCATCTGTGTGTGCCACAGAACAATAACAATAATTTACTTTACAATTACATACTGGTACATGTATACAGTGCAATAGTGCATGCACCCCATTGTTACTGTAAAATCACTTTGGCTATCAAATCCCATTCATTTATTACACAGCGAACACTGCGCACAATACAAATATAAAAACTGCATCGCAGTTTGTCCTCGATCGATTTGTGTCCCCCCCGCCCCCTGACATCCCTCACCCATCCACTATTAGTATTACCTCCTGATGTCAAAATAATCTGAGGAAGCTTCTCTATCGATCCGCAGCCCTCTGCCTCCCTAGAGGAATGCTCGCAAAAGGCTTTCCATTCCAAAACTTCAACAACAAAAGGGCGAGGTGGAGAGTTTCTTAACGACACGCCACTGTCAAGTCCCCATGAAGTCCCCTGTTCAATTCGTTTTAAAGACATGCGCTCGTCTTCTTCACTCTTTTTTTTCTTCCAATTCTGATCATTTTAAGAGTGAAAACCTGGAGCATGTGCCAAAAAAATGGGACCTACCTCAAAGGACTTCCTCCCTACGGTGCTTCGACCTGCAATAGCTGTACACACATGTACATGTACCTCTTCCCTACCACAAGCACATTAACCCACGGCATCACTTGTCTTATGAGACAACTGATATTTGTAGTTATTCAGGGAGGGGGGAGGGGCATGAGGAATTGCAAAGTGCTGAAAAATGGGCAAAGTACCCCCGCATCTATTCACTGCAAGACCTTAGGGGTTCGGTGTAGTTATTCCCATTCTTTATAGTATACAAATGTACATCATGTGAGTTTATGATGGGCATACCGGTACATGTACTGAGTATATTGTAGTATACTCGCACAATTCCTATTGATTTTCTGCGGTTTTTCTTTTTCCTTTCTTCTCCTTTCACTTAGATATGGGTTAATCAAGAGTTTGAGGGCATGCCTGTTTAGTCGGAAGGAATGAAGAACGCCTCCGAGAAAGGTCTTGCTTGGACAGAAACACCAGACCCTCTGACATTGAATGATTTGCATATTTCAGACCATTCTAGTCAATACAAAATGTGTGTCACATTCCTGCACTCTGCAGTGTACACATGTAGATAGAACATGGGTTTTTTAGGGGGGGGCATCAAGGAGAATGTAATTCAATGCACGATAGGATCAAATCCTCATTGAATTCCTGTGTTGCTTGTTTGTAAAGCCAGCAGTAAGCGTGATAATGTTTGTACAGTGTACATGTAGGTGTAAATATGCATTGTAAAGGTGGAGAAAAGTAGAAATACATACATACATGTACAATTATTACATGTAGCCAGCATTACATCCAGACTTACATGTACATGTGTATGTACATGTGTACACATTATGTACATACGTGTACATGTACACTGTACAAGAGTACATGTACATGTACATGTACGTGTGTACACATACATTGTACATGTACATGTACATACATATGTACACTGTACAAGTGTACTTAATTGTTGGTGTTTTCACAAAGTGGCAAATAATTTTCTAATGTACATTGCCGGTACATGATGTAAAGGTGCTGTTTCTACATTCTACATTCTACATTGCACATCTGCAGTTGTTATTATTAACCATATTGAAATCCTATACAATGGCAACCACTGTACATGTATAGTGTATAGACCTGTGCAGGTATTGTGTGAAAACTCCTCCAGGGGGAGTCTAGATTATTTTACGATACCAGTACCCCCGGGAATCATTCATTTGGCCCGATGCTGACAAGACAGGGTAGAGTTGGAAACCAGGGCAGGATTAACCATAACAATCCATTGGCAAGTCCTCAGCAGATGCCTTGGCTGGTGTGAAGTGAGCACAGACACCCAGGAGGAATGGGAAAATGAGGCGAGGGGTGGAATGGTTGAAGGAGAGAGATCAGTTCAAGCTGAGCTGGGGATGGGGTGCACATCACATCCTAAGAGGCCCTGGCTTGGTGGTGCCACCTTGGTGTCAAAGATAATAATCTTGGGGGGCAGAGAGGGAGGGAGGGGTGGCTGGGTAGGTGGACTCAAGGACCAGTCAGACTGTCCTCCTTATAATATTGATATGCTGGAGGAGAGACAAACAGACAGACAGACAGACAGACAGACAGCCAGACAGACAGACAGACAAACAGCGAGATAGATGTAGATATAGAGAGACTCAGACAAACGGAGACAGAAAGAGAGGAGATACAGAGAGGAGAGGGGAAGAGACTTAGACATGGGGAGACAGAGAGATGGAGAGAAAGAGAGATACTGTAGAGAGAAAGAGGGGAGAGAAAGGGAGAGAAAGAGAGATAGAGAGAAAGAGGGGAGAGAAAGAGAGATTGAAAGAAAGAGGGGAGAGAAAGAGAGATAGAGAGAAAGAGGGGATAGAAAGAGAGATAGAGAGAAAGAGGGGAGAGAAAGAGAGATAGGGAGAAAGAGGGGAGAGAAAGAGAGATAGAGAGAAAGAGGGGAGATAAAGAGAGATAGAGAGAAAGAGTGGAGAGAAAGAGAGATAGAGAGAAAGAGGGAAGATAAAGAGAGATAGAGAGAAAGAAGGGAGAGAAAGAGAGATAGAGAGAAAGAGGGGAGAGAAAGAGAGATTGAGAGAAAGAGGGGAGAGAAAGAGAGATAGAGAGAAAGAGGGGAGAGAAAGAGATATAGACAGAAAGAGGGGAGAGAAAGAGAGATAGAGAGAAAGGGGGAGAGAAGGAGAGATAGACAGAAAGAGGGGAGAAAAAGAGAGATAGAGAGAACGAGGGAGAGAAAGAGACAGAGAGAGGGGGAGAAAAAAAGAGAGGATAGACAGAGAAGGGGATGATACAGAGAGAGGAGAGGAGAGAGAGGGGCAAGAGAGGAAAGAGGGGGAAAGGCAGAGATGGGTGAGGCAAGGGGGGAGAGAGGAAGAGAGAGGGAGAGGGGGAGAGGGAGGGGGTGGGAGAGACACACCGAGAGGGAGTTCGAGACAGAGAGAGAGAGAGAGAGAGAGAGACAGAGAGCAAGGACGAGCCTAACTAGTGACTCATTCAACCTTGATTAGATTGTGAAGAGGTGTTGGGCCCAGTCAGGCTTGAGCCTCTCACGGAATCACCATTCAGCAGGGTCTACATCGGACGCTAGCAATCTCCATGCAATCACTGACTGATGTTAGGAGGCTCGGCGAGATGATAATAGCGCGCAGGCAGTGAGGGTGGCCCTTTGCTCTGTGGTGTGAGACAGGCGCCATCATTGATCCATTAACGCCAGGCATGACTGGGGAACTGGAATCTCTAGGGGAAGATCCGAACGCCATTCCTCTGGCCAACTCTCCTCCTCTGAACACTCAACTGCAGTCTGCATACTGTGCAATGCGGTTGAAAAGTCACTCGACTGATGCGCGATCATTAGAATGGGTAGAGAGAGAGAGTAGTATTGATAAACATTAACCCTTCCATCACCACTTACTCGTGGGCGCAGTTTGGGTGCTCATAGCCGAGAATTAGTCCGGTTCTTTCTGTTTGGCCTAGTGCATTGTTCATCACCCAACGTTACTGGGACATGACTCAGACTGCCACTGAAAATCTCAGTGGAATAACAGTCGAACCAATTACTGGTAGTGACCACCGAAAGGCACACGACTCGATTTACGTACATGTACATGTGTACATGTACTTCTACTGTACAGTTGTACAATACGACTCGAAACTAACATGTACATGTATGCACATGTAACTTTTGATTTATTGTTTTCTACATGTAGAGGTCTCAAAAGACATTTGTTTTCCACTGTTAAATTAAATTAAATCATACTACAGTACCACTGTATATAGTTACTACATTGTACATGTAATTTGTTCAACAAATGATATACATGTTTGTATAACATTATAATAACACTAATGACAGCAATACTGTAATCAAATTGCTCAATGCTCCACAACATTAACATGACAAAATACAGTATGTGCCATCATAATTAGACGGACATGTACCGGTACAGTACATGTACATGTACCGGTACAGTACATGATCTATGCATTCAAATCAATTATATTTTGTTCTTAAATTCTTGTTCGATTCTCAATGATTTAATGCATGCTGTGTCGGTAGAGATGTTTGAATTAGTTCGATTTTTTTTTTGGTATACATGTACATACATTGTACATACAGATTAGAGGGCATCTTGGTCTGCTCAAGCTTACAAAGTTTCCAACCATGTACCGGTACATGTACATTGTATTTAGCAAACAGACATCGCATACAATACATGTACATGAAGGCACCTAATATACCAGTACATGTTGCATGTGCATGTGTACTATGTGCATGTACATGCACATGTATCCCGTTACAGTTTAGTAATGGGAATGCTGGAAGGACTTAACAAAACAACCTGAGGATTGGACACATTCTCATATCTGGGTCCAAAATCTGGATTCCTGATTCCAAACGACAATCCCGGGTTTCTGATTAGAGGACAGGCAAAATGATTGCAGTCCACCCAGATCTCTCTGGCTGACTTCAGATAGTAATTGCTCTCCACATAACAGACATGGGCACATGCATGACTCTTCTTTTCCTATGCTATTGGAGCGTTCTTTTGTGTAGGCAAGGTAATAAAAATGGTCTTTACAGCGGCTGCTAGGTTTACAACTTATTGTGGTTACCATCTGATGAAAAGGACTGTGAAACACTGTACTGTACACTGTACCTGGAGGTTAGTTATTCACATCTACTGTAGTGTACATGTACACTGTCCATAGTAAATGTACATGTACATACATGTACATACATGTGTACACATGTGTCCGGTACTTGTAGTTAGTCCTCTTCGTCCCCACTGGGACATACTGATACTGTGTACATGTACTGTAAGGCTGCAGTTAGATTCCTCCATTACTTGGCTTTCTTTTTTCTGCCATCCTCCAGGTCAGGGTGGCTGCTTCCAGTTCTGCTGTGATTGTTCTTCTCAGGGTGGATTTCTGGTCTCCGTCTAGGACCGTTTCCACTGTCTCTAACAAGCATGATTTGTTTTAATGCAATTTGAAACTCCACTTCTTTCTTTGAGGACACGATAAACATGACTATTACTGGGATTTGAATCACGATTCAAACTCCCGAGACTGTTGGTGAGACTTTTTGAAATAATCCCATTTCTTTGCCAACTGGTGCATGTGGGAATGCTCAAAATGAATCGCACCTGTGTGTTTAATCCCACCATGCACCGCTCACGCTCTGATTGACAGAGATTTTTCATACATTTTTGAATCAAATCGCGATTATTTGGACAGTGGAAACAAATGTACCCTATTGGTTACATGCTTCTGCCTGCTGCCCCATCCTACACACATGTAGAATGGATAATTGACCAACCTTATGGATAATGGATAATTGACCAACCACTGGATACATGTAGTACCAGTAGAGCTCTAGTACATGTACGTTATAAAACCAGAGGCACATGTCCATACGGTATATCTCAGATCAAAGAGAGTTTATTCCACTACAGGTTTTTTTTTATTCATGAATGAAAACAAATCCAAGATTCAATGCTTTGTTTGAAATACAGTTATAAACAGAGTTCCATGTGGAACACTAAATGTTTGTTTAGTCACAGTTCAGACCATACATGTACATGTAGGCCTATGTTGTGCAATCAGTATCCATTATGAGTTGACTGTGTACATGTAATGTACAGTGCTTACTAGAACAACTCACAAAACACTAATGCACTATTGATTAAAAGCTGGATTAGCATACAAAAATCAAACATCCCGAAACAGTGTCTGTTTACAACTATAAGCCAGTGTACATGTACATGTACAACATACATGTACAAGCTTTGCAACTACATGTTGTACATGTACATGTACATGACATGTACATGTACATGTACAAGCTTTGCAAGTACATGTGTGTACATACAGTGTACATGTACATGTACAATGCCAACAAGTACAGTACATGTACCGGTACATGTACGGGCAAAAATGACCACTCACAGATGCCCCTAAGCCATGACATGGAAACTATGGTCTACCGGTACTCAGATCATTCCTGAGATGAAAAAACGAAGGGGAAAAGTGGCCGAGAGATGGATGTACCGGTACTGTATTACATATTTCATAGCTGAGTGGGCAATTGGAGCTGACATTGATGTCAGGAGAATAATACATGTACACTGTACGGTACCTCTCTCCCTCTTTCTCTCTCCCTGGGTGCTCTCAAGTTTGGGATTAAGGATTTGTGCGTGTTGGTCCCTCTCTGAAATTACCCTCTACAATGCACGGGCAATTGTCTACGCCAGTATGGAAACAGGGGTGGGGTTGGGGGGGGGTGATATGCACCAGCAATGATGACTTCCGATAGTGTGACTTCTTGTATTATGCATTCAAGTGCATGTAATGTTCCTGCACATTCACTGTCAATTTCAAATCGATATCCATTAGAAGTGTATGGTGATTGCTCAGTGGGGGACGGAATAAAGTACGTACGTATGTATGTATGTATACCGGTAATGTTCATGTACATACGTGTACATGTACATGTACATGTACATGTATAGTGGCGCTCAGGTATTTGACCATTTCATTTAATTTGTGAAATGTCCAGTTTAAATATCCGGTACATGTACATAAACTGGTACATGTACATGTACATGTACATGTACATGTACAGTGTACAGAAGTTGTAGTGCGTGCCTGCAGTACAACATGCATGCAATCTGATTTATGTATGTATACGGGTGCCATACAAAAGTACAATGTTCAGTGTACATACCCGGTACCGGTACATTTTGCAAGCTGCTCTATATGACTGCAATTTGGTAGTCCCAACCAAGACTTAGTGTGAGTATCATTTCTTGGCTACAGTACGGTACATGTAAATGTACTTTACACTAGCCAAATAGCCAAAGGAGTGCACACATTTTCAAAACACTGAGCAAAACAGAAAACACAAAAACTGGATTATGACTGCTGAAACAAACTGAATCCAGACTTAAATGTACATTTATGTACATGTATATAAAGTACAGTAAGTTGAAAAAGTTCCAAAATTACACACATTTTGTAGGCCTACACTGTACAATACATGTACATAAAGTACACTGACAGGATACTGTACGTTGTAAGTTGAAAAAGTTCCAAAATCACAAATATTAAGAGGGCTTGGGCTCGACTTCATGAAAGACAAAATCCAAGATGCGAATCAATCTTAAGCAGTTGTTCACATAAGTTACCGTACTCTTTAATGAAATCAAAATGCCAACCCTTCTCTTATGATAAGCTCGCCTCATCCTAGGCCTTCCTCCCAGACTGAGATAAACAGCTCCACCTGGTTGGTGTGTCTGTCCCGTGCACAAGCCAGACTGACATCGGCATGACTGATATTCCAGAGCACGTGCACATCGAGTCTACTGTACGTGTCATCCAATTCAGCGCTGAAGTTGCATCACAGACAGTGTACGTACCGGTACATGTACATGTATCACTGCATGCCACATGCATACATAGTGTTACTCCCATGAGGTTGAGAGAATGCAAAAGGTACACGTACAGTTAGATTTCCCACATGGCAGAAATGATGATGATTGGAAAGAAAAGTACAATGAACCCATACCTGACAAACCTAATCAGTAAAGTGTATTAGTGTACACATATGTACGTCTACTCTACACACACACATAAACATTTTGAAACAAATGCCTGCAAGCCTCGGTGAATTCAGCTTGGGAATGGAGAAGTGCAATGCAAAGCTGTATGAGTAATCGTTAATCTTCATATTCATGGTCTGACAACCATCTCTTTGAATATGAATAAAACGCTAACGCTTCAATAATGAGTAATGGTTGGTGGACATACTGTACTAGTTATTACATTTGTTCATCAAATTTTTTGAGACCAATCTACTACCTTTGGTACACATTTATAAGTTGGTAATTCCATAAATCAGGGGTCCACCTTGTGACATTTTGGTGTCCCCACTTACATTGTACACATTCAACCATTTCAGGCAAGACAGAAAGGGGTCCCGCTAGAATCAAAACATCAGGCCCTCTAAACGTACTGAATGTACATGTACATGTCTTAAAATTTAGTGGGCCTGACGTTTCGATCCTAGCAGGACCTTTCTCAAAGGCAGAGAGAAAGGTCCTGCCTTATAGAAAGGTCCTGCTAGGATCGAAACATTAGGCCCTCTAAACGTACTGAATGTACAAATGTAATTAAAATGGAAAGCAGGTTGTGCTGGGATCAAAACATTTGACCCTCTGAAATCTTCCAATAATTGGTATATTTTTTGTCATTTATCAGACTGCCAACATTCTTGTAAGAAGTTACAATGTACATTACTACATGTACAAAATCTTACTAATAATAGATCGGTTGCACCGGTGGCCATATTTGGGGCCTAGTCTTTGTTCCTCTTGGATAGGCAAGAGTGCACTCTTTGTACCTGCACTGTCACTGAATTTTAATAACACTAGAAGGCCCCAAAGATGGCTGCCGGTGCAAACAATCTATACAACTTGGCAATCTCCTCACTGATTCGTACACAAATCTCAATCTCAAAGGAAGAATCAGACTTTTGAATAAGGTCCTGCTGAAGATTGAAACATCTGCAGTCGATTTCACCAAACTCATCGTAACTTGCGATCAATCGCAAGACGATGAGCGATGCACAGAAACCATACGGTGTATCACAACTTACGATGGGTTATCCATCGTAAGTTGAGTTACGATGCATCGTGAGGCTTTGTGAAATCCACCCCAGGCCCTCTAATACATGTACTGTACTGTAAATATTTGACATTACAAGTTAGCGATACGAACAAAGTACAAATTCCTTACTGACCAAACCTCACAGATGAAAAAAAATACATGTATATCAACATTTTAACCTCAGGCCTTCTAAACACGAAAAGTGTTTTACCTCCCCCCCCCCACCCCTCAAGAAAATTTTCAAAGTGCTGGTGACCTGGTGCACAAGTAGATATAAGTTTTGAGGGTGCTAACTGTCAAAGTTTGCCAGGCTGTTCTGAGTGGGGACTTCCCTAGAGCTTTACAGTACTGTAGTTTACCTAAAGGAATGTTTACATTTCATAAACTGTACCGCAACGTCATGTCCAATATCTGACAGCACATGACAACTCCCAGCAAATGATAACTTTGACAACACAGAGACAAGGAGTAAATGTTTAAACATGTACCGTACACTTAAAGTAGGACCTGCTTTTGATTGTGTGTCTATGATACACCAATGTATAAAAAGTGGGGCAATAAAAATTGCAGTGTGCAAGTGATGGAACTTTTTAAGTTTCCTTAGAGTGTGCGTGTACATGTACTGCACTGTGCAATGACAAACAGAATCACAATGACTTTATTTGTTTATAGGAATGAAAAAGCTTGGGTGAAGGAAGATTCAAATCTACATGTATTCATCTTCTACTGGGGGACATTCTTTGAAAAGTGAACCAAAATGTCACACACGTGACCAGACGTCATGAAACAAAGAAATCTAATTACTGTAACTGTACCTGTGAGATATTATTCCTATTGTTTTTTTGTTTTTCTTACTCATAGATATCTAATGCGTGTGTGTTAAAGAAGTGAACATTCTACATGTAGCTCTTTGAAATTCACAGGCTTTGCAAGATGAAAACGAATTTTGCAAAACATGTTCCTGTGTGACATTACCAATCGTCTACTAATCGTACGTACATGTACATGTATGTACCGGTACCATGCTCTCTGAAATACTGTAACACAGTATCATATCCCAATTTTTCATTTTTCTGGTCGCATGTACTACTGTATGTATACTGTACATGTACGTGACTAAAGCTGCGTCCGCACTGGACTTAAAATGGGTAAACTAACCGAGCAAATGGGTAAATTGACCATTTTAAGTCCAGTGCAGACAGCCCAGGACGTTTTCCTCCCAGGATACTTACCCGACTCAAATGGGTAGTTTAACCGACCAACTTCTGCCCGGTTAAATTGACCAGGTCAGTTTAACCGAGCTGAAAAGTCCAATCCGGACACGACGTCTCGGTAAACGAGTCGGTAAAAAACCACATCCGGCGCCCCGCATTGCCTCAATACCACGTGACGTGTACGTCCCTGTACACAAGACTTGTGCGGGCGTGGGGTAGCAACGTGACTACAGTACATGCACATGTGCTGTACATAATGTACACACACGGCCGGTAGATTGTGTACAGACATCCGGTGAAAGGTCACCACGAAAGTGCCCACATGCGTTTGTTTGCGCCAGTCGGTTAGTTTTACCGATCGTCTCGGTTAGTTTACCAGAGTCGAATAGTCCAAGTGCGGACACCTGGAAGATTTACCCATTGGAATGTTACCCACGGGCTCGGTAAAAAATAAGTCCAGTGCGGACACGGCTTTAGAATGACCCAGAAGACGTCTTGTGCAGTGCTGTACATACGTGTACGCATTTGTGTGGTTTATTTCACTGAACTTTTCGTAACGTACATGTACACACACATACATGTTCATGACCAATCATGTGGCAATGAGTGGTGACGCACTGGAATTACAGAACCTAATGCCCATGTACAGTACACGTGCACGTACAGTACAGTACCGGGGGGTACTTCAAATCACAATTGTACGAGATAACCTACATGTACAGCAAATGCCCAAGCAAAGTGGCCATCTTACCCTCTGGGCGTGAAACAGCACCTGGGAGACAGGATGAGGATTGGAAGGGGGAGGAGAAGGAGAGATGGAATAGGATAGCACCTCACTCACATAACATCTCCCTCCCCTCAACCTCACTCCTCCTCATCCCCTCCTCCCCTCCCTACACGTGTATACATGCATGTACATGTACTAGTTACATGTACCTCTCCCCCTCCAAAAAAAAAGAAAGAGTTCGGCTAAACCATAACTGCAGGCAATAAAGCCATTCCTAACGTACCCCCAATTGCGATTCAAACTCCACTGATTTGGTGTGTGGGTACAATAGACGTGATTTGAGTCACCATTCAGACTCCACTGTTATTGTGACTATTCTGAATCACGTTTAAAGTGTATTTGCCATGCCGAGCGTGTGGGAATGTTAGAAATCACATTTTAATGCTTTGCTTGCACTCTGATGTGTCGTGCTTGTTCATATCTCACACAACCGTTTGACCACAATTTGCTAACCACAATGGGATCACGACTTTTTGGCGATTCAAATCGCAATAATTTTGCACAATGGCAACAACCCTCGTCTGCATAACTAGGCTACATGTACCGGTACATGTAGCTCCTTTTTTGGGAGCAAATCGGGCTTCCCCCAACTAAAACCCACTCAATCGCAATTCCAATAATGAATGCGAATCTACATTGTATACACAGCCACTGCAGACAACCTGGGCATAAATTACATGTACATGTATGTATCCCAGAACTTTCTGAAAAGATGACACACAATCAGCTACATGTACACAGAAAGAAAAAATACGAGGGAAAACGGCTTTAAAAAAAAAAGTGGCTTCAAAGTGCCGCCGACTCAAATTAAAAGTGTATACGACATTATCAACACAGGGCAGAGCAGTTTCATGGTTGGTGAATGGCAAAGAGGTTTCTTTGTATTGCTGCTAAAAAAAGCTTCAGCAGTGAACGCAAGGCTGCCTCCCTGTATGAAAGACCACCTGCAAAGTGGAGATGACGAATACAAATAAATAAATAAATAATAAAAAACTCCTTCTGCATCTGGCCAGGCCCTGGAATGAAGTATACATGTACACGTACATAAAAAATGTATATGTACGTTATTAGTCAGATTGTGTGGCTTGCGTTTGGGGGGGGGGGAAACACAGGCTGGACCGTGTGTGAATCATAACATCCGACAGAGTACGAGTCCAGATTTACCCTGTGGCGTGAAATTGTGGCTCACCATCTTCAGGGAAGAGAAGGGTGGGGAAAAAATCCACTCTTAAACTCCTTCCCCTCCTTCCAGCCCGGCCCGCAATCTCCACCTCCTCTTCCCTCCATCCCGCGTCCGCCAAACCCCAAACCCCTTGAGGTCCAACAATCGATCTTCCCTTTGTGCTGGCCTCCCGAGACAATCCTTCACAACCGGAGGTGCCGCCCTGCCCACAATGACAACTTGATACCCCGACACATCCAACCCTCTACATCCATTATTCCGTCCCTTTTTCTCTCTCTGTCTCTGTCTGTCTCTCTCTCTCTCTCTCTCTCTATCTCTCTCGGACAAAGAGAAATAAACGTCCCCAATTTTTTTTTTGTCCACCAGAGAATGACCAGAGGGCTGAGGAAGGCGGAGGAGGACATGGTGGGGGGGGGGAAGGGTTTATCTTCGGACAACTCCTTCCCTCGCTGGCTCGCCGCCCCGCAGAACAGTTCTAAGATGATGGGGCTCGATTATGCAAAGGCTCTCTGCTTACAGTTACACATTCCAAGACAGTTTCAATTGAATGACCGGTGAAACAGAAAATGCACGGTAATTCCTGACAAGTGGAATGGACTCTCGCATGAGTAAGCTTATTAAAGTTTTTTTTTTTTTTTCCCTTCTTCTTCAAAAGTCTAATGTAGCTTATCTGGCCACAGGCTAACTAGCGGGATTATATTATCCAGAGGCTGCGGGTGTTATTTTAGAAACCGATAGGGCAGTGGATGTCTTGTTTATAATTGGAGCCTGTGACCCAGTAATATTACAATTAGGGGGCTTTGGAACGTTTTTCGAGAAGCCGGGACTGCATTGGGGAGAAGGGCGGCACATTGTTTTAAAGGGCCCAAAATTCTTCCCCTAAACTGGATTAGTCACTGGAGAGGATGCCGACATATCACCCAGTGCAATGGAGCTTCTGTTACAAATTATTGTCGTAGCAAACGGAACCGTCTCGACAAATGTGAGGACCTGGTGTTTCGATCCAGGCAGGACCTTTCTCAAAGGCAGAGTTCCGGGTCGAAACGTCAGGCCCTGTCATTTGGTTAAGATTTGTTTCATCTAGGTCATTTGTAGTCATTTCACTTTCAGTCGGTAAGCACTCTGCATCTTTTTGTCTGCATTTTTCAAAGATTTTTTTATTAGAATTTAATTTCTTTGGTTTGTCTTTTCCCCAACTACATGTACTTGCCTACATCAATAAATGTGTACAATGCACATGACTGAGGTGCAGTGAAGGCTTGGAACATCAATCACATTACATTATGAAGCATGCAATATACTATGTACATGTACATGTACACATGTACGTTTGTACATGTACATGTACACATGTACTTGTACGTGTACATGTACATGTGAATTACTGGTATACATACGTGTACGTGTACGTACATGTACGTATGTACGTGTACTGTACCTGTCCTGTACTTAACGCATACATATGGTACAGGTACTGTACGAGAACATGTACTGTACAGCATAGTACATGTACATCACTGTACATACATGTACATGTAAATGTAAATTTATGTAACATGAACATGTGTACATGCATGTTAATACATGCATGTACATGTACATGTACATGTATATACATGTACATGTACATACTGGTACCTACATGCAATATACTATGTACATGTACATGTACACATGTACGTTTGTACATGTACATGTACACATGTACTTGTACGTGTACATGTACATGTGAATTACTGGTATACATACGTGTACGTGTACGTACATGTACATGTACGTATGTACGTGTACTGTACCTGTCCTGTACTTAACGCATACATATGGTACAGGTACTGTACGAGAACATGTACTGTACAGCATAGTACATGTACATCACTGTACATACATGTACATGTAAATGTAAATTTATGTAACATGAACATGTGTACATGCATGTTAATACATGCATGTACATGTACATGTACATGTATATACATGTACATGTACCGGTACAGGTACAGGCCTACGGTACCATACATCTGTACCATACATCATGTACATGTATGAATTGTACATGTATTTCATCTCACAGGCAAAATTTCATTACCTCTCGACACCAGTGGCAATTTGGCTAGGGATCAAGAGTCGTGAATCAGCCAGCATCAATGAAGGCAAACTCATCAGTGACAGACCAGACATTTTGCAATATGTTCCCATGCAAGCACTAATAACCAATACGGGAGATGCACACGAAGCAGATATTGAGGGAATCATTTTTTTCCCACCAGAATTTTGGTTCACTGCACTTTGAGGAAATTAATGGGGTCACCCTCACCCCCTCCCCCCCCCAAACAAATCAGGCAACAACGGGAGCAAGATTCGGAGGGGATTTGTAGGGATTAGCTTTGGAGAGCAAATCACGCTCCACTGCAGAGACCTCCAAGGAAAATGCTGACAAAATGCTACGGGCCATGCAGTACATGTACATGTACAGTACATGTACAGTACTTCAGGTGAGAACGGAAAGCCCCTTTTGTGTGTGTGCAACTATCAACACAGGTATACATACATGTACGTGTACACAAACTGTACAAAATACATATTTTTGTATGGGTAATTCCATAAATCAGAGGTCCATGGTGGCCCATGAAGGGTGACATATAAACAAGGACCGTCCTTCTTGTCAGTCGGAGCACGAGCGGTGCTTTTGGGATGGAAAAAGAAAACGATGTGATTCGGCAGAGCGTTCCCATTTAGAAAAGTCTCACGTGTGGAGTCTGAATTGCAATCCAAATCCAACTACACTTGTAATAATCACATTTATTTGTGTCCACACATGCAAAAAAAGTGGAGTTTGATTCAAATCACGATCCAAATACCGGTACTTTACATCAAGGGCCAGAGGAAACAGCCCTAATTTCAAGTCATTTGGAAAGTCCAGTATTGTACAGGAATGTATGTATATGATGTATATATATATGTACATGTACATGAACATGTGCATGTACGTGTGTACTGTACCACTACCCATGCATTTGCACACGTGTATGTAGTAGTACAGTACATGTACAGTATATGTACATGGACATTGTATGCAGTATTAATGCATTATGCATGTACACAGGACCTAATGAGAGAGGGCCAAATCATTAACTGAACTGTTAATTGATGACTAATGCCCAAAGATATTCTGCACGCATTAGTGCTTGGTGCATACATGTGTACATGTACATTGCACAGACAGTGCAGTCGTGCAAGTGAGAGTGAAAGATGTTTGACCGCACTACTCAAATGAAGTTCAATTTCAACTAACAAAATATTGGATGAGAAGAGTCAAAGGCCATTTCTCAAAACCCGGCTTAGGCTCAGGCTCCGGCTTTGTCTCCATTTCTTTCATCAATTCTCAAGTACAAGGCATACAAATTGGAGGCCTTTGGCTTTGTTTTTTTAATGTTAAACTGCATTAGAAAAAAATCCAAAGTTTCAACTTCAACAAAGAACTCCCAACCTGTGTTTTCAGCTTTTGGATAACAGAGACGAAGCCGGAGCCCAAAGCCTGAGCCGGGTTTTGGAAAAGGACCCATGATTCATCATGCTGAAACTGATAATGTAGAATAATGTACAGTAGGTCTGGAAGTAAATTGGAACAGGGCAATTCAAGGAACGTCCGATGAAATTGTTGACTTGTACACCACTATAGAAATGATGAGAGCCTGGCACTTCCATCCTCGCAAGAATCTTTCTCGAAGACAGAGAGGTCCATGAACTGCCATTGAGAAAGGTCGTGAAATATGAATTCCTGATAGGACTGAAACATCGGGCCCTCTGAATTTCAGACAGAAAAGGTCATCCAAACTTTGAGAAAAGTCCCTCTGGAATTAAAAACGTCAAACCCTCTCAATATTTCAGACTTCAGGTCATTTCAGTCAGTAAGTACTGTAGTTGGCAACATTTGTGTACGGTAAGTACAAGTGGATCCCCTCTTGGGAGAACCTATGGGCGTACCGCATCTAGTGCCTTGTGGAGACCTACATGTACATGTACATGTACGTACATGAACATGTAGGACAATAGGTTGAATAGCTCTCCACAGGGAAATTCTAAAGGTGTATACATGTAGGTCTCCACAAGGATTTCACGAAACTGATATTTAGAAATAACTCAAACAGGGAAAATGTTTGATGGGTAAGAATCGGTCGCAAATCAAGTGTTTTATAAACGGGAACAGGATATATTGTACATGTACATGTACTGTACGATCCAAACATCTACTGTACCAAGGAAAGTGAATGTGGTTGTAATGGGAGCATTTTTAAAACATCATTTCTCACTCGGTTGTGTCAATGCATGAGAACAAAGCCATGTCTCCACAAGGATACAGATTGGAGCATAAGGCTTTCAAACATGGATATGTACAGTACTTCCGACAGCTGAAATAAATTTCTGCCTGCAGTTCAAAAGGCAAATAATCGAATAACAACAACAAACACGACGACAAACTTGATTGGGTCTCTAAACACCGTACACCGTACTGAACAATACATGTACCTGACAACAGGAAATAAAAGGAAATAGAGATACATGTACACACATTTTCAATTCATCGACTGACAGTTGGCTGTGCTCTGTGATGAGAGCACAGCTATTACCTTAATTTGAGGCGCTTGTCAAACAATATGGCAGCCATTCGGAGTCCCTTCCCACTTGTTCCCACGCCGACTCATAACATCCAACAGAAATTATCATCCGACACTTCACGATGGGAGGGAGAGGATGGCAGAATATCACGTGGAAGGGAAGACGGAGAGTTGGTCGGCAGATGTGGAATTTCTTTTTTTTTATATTTCCGGTCGTTGGGATCTCAGCATCTTTCCTTGGACGTGCATGGGTTGTTTCTTCGCGCCACACCTTTTCAACTCGCGGGCTCCCACACACGAGTGAGTGAATGAGTGAGTGAGTCCCACTCGGTTCATTCACAAGTCCGATGGATGGTTTAGTGGGGGGGGGAGAGGTTGTGAAGGATGGGGGGTGGGGATCCAGTCAGCCAGTCGTAGCCGGTTGTTCAGCCGGATGGCGACGATGCTCCGTGATGTCATCAGAGACTCCGGCGTGATTAATATTGACTTAATGCTATGTGCGGCAGCGTCCATTCTAAATGGCGGGGAACAAGTATGGTCCGATGTGTGCACGCGAGCTCCCGTTGCATCCACAGTGAGAAATGGAGGTTGCCACTGCCAGGCATCATGTATTATTTACTGAGGATGATTTTGAAATGGGATACAGGGGGGAAAGTCTTATGCAAATTCCAATTTAAGTGAGTCAATGCATGCTTGTCAAAGCTGTTTGGGACTGTGTACTGAAAAGTGCACAAGCCTGCAAGTTAAATTGTACACATGTTCATTTAACATCATCAATACATGAACATTATGAACATACACTGTACTGTACAGTACATGAACACATACATGAAAATACACAGTACCAGTTCATTACTCATGTGCATGTACATGTACATGTACATGTACATGTACATGTACACTGAACACGTACATGTACATGTACATGTACAGTACATGTACCTGTTCATGTACACTGTACGTACATGTACAGTACATGTACCAGAACAATGCATGTACCGTACATGTACATGTACATGTACATGTACATGTACAGTATACATGTATCTATACGGTACATTGTAGGTCTTCCATCAGTGAAGCTTTTAATCTTGTACATGTAATGTAACAGTTCAAATCCGAGGGCCTGATGTCCCAAACCTCACCAGACCTTCCTTAGAGGATTTTTTGGGAGAAAGGTCCTGCTACTCAGAACAAAGCATTGGGCCCTCTATATTCATGTACATGTACATATGTAACTGCTTCACTTCGTAAGCAGTTGGCAACATTTTAAAAATACTTTGCATTTGTAAGTTGAAAACTGGGTAAAAAGAGTAGACTGCGCTATCTTCCCAAGTTGAATCCCAAGCAAAATTGCACAGACAGATATGTATGTTCATGTGCATGCATGTGTACATGTATCACCTACAATACTGGTATATGTATAAACTGTGAAGTCATGTACAGTACTATGTAGGAATGCACTGCAATAACATCACACCGGAATGTTTACCAAGATGGGGGAAAAAAAATCATACGTGAAGGTATGAATATTGCATTAGCCTATAGATATAAAAGAATGTCTATGATTGAATCATTTCAGCAATGGGTGACAAAGTTTAAGAATCTACCGGTAAATGAACCCAAAGAAGCAGTTACATGTACCGGTATCCATGAACGTAACTTCCTCTGAGCTATCTGAGAAGCAGAAACGATGAGAGAAAATTCTGTAGTACAACTTTGTTGATAATCGATTCTGCATTTGAGAAAGGTCCTGCAAGGATCGAAACATCAGGCCTTCCAATTTTTTTAAAAGATGAGCAAAAGATGAAACATCAGGCCTTCCAATTTTTTTAAAAGATGAGCTGCTGTATTCTATTGAGTTCCAAAATAAAATAATGATAAAATGTTATTGACGGCAACACATGTCTGCCGAGATATCAAAGGAATGCGATGAACAAAGTTAATTAACTCCCCCCCCCCCCTGCCACCGACAAATTTGGAGTCCCAGCATTATTACGGATGATAGTGTCTCACCCTTCCCTCTAGTATCTCCCCCTTTTTTTAACGGAGGAATGGACCGATCCACTTATCAGCGGCGTACGCCAATAACAATTCGTCTGTTCCGCCCAGGCATGAAATGCCGTAGCCGATGGCAACGCTGATCGGCCGGCACAAAGCACCCTGGGAAACGTAGTGCAACCGCCACCCCCCCCCTTTCCCCTTCATATACAAATATAGGGACTACTGTAGCCGCTGAGAATAGAGATTACATCGCCGGCTAATAATAGCCGGGGAACCCGCGCATATGCATGAGGGAGGTCGTGCATCATTCATGGATCCATTCACTATCAGAGAGTAGGCGGGCCGTTCTGGATCGGGTGAGAGTGTTAGTACGAGGGAGAAAAAAAGAAGAAAATTGGTCGATTACAATTTGGCTAATTAATCATCCGGTGCTGTCAACATGAATTGTCCATTAGTGAGGCCAAGGCAGGCATGTGACTTCTACAACATGAGATCCAACAGCCGCCGTATCGCAAGAACACATTTTACAAAATGTACACAGTACACTACCCTTCTAAAGACAGGCCAAAATATATTTCGGAAAACTTACAAAGCACTACAGTATTTTTTAAAGTGCAATTTGGTTGGCTGCATGGATGGATTCACCGGATTGTGAAAAAAATGCTGATCTGATATCATGTACAGTGTACATGTACATGTACATGTACATGTACCGGTACATGTATACATACACATGCACGTACAATGTATAATATGTAACTAGTATACATGTAATACTTTGTATTATGTGTACATGAATTGGGTTGGTGTCAAATGCTATACCGTGCATGTACCGGTACATGTACAGTACAGTGTACATGTATGTAGACTCGAAGCAATATCATGAGTGTGGTCTCTCCCCATTGTCTTGGCATACGGAGGTACATGTAGCAGCCTAGCAGGTACAGTACAAGAGACAATATACGACCACTCTCTGTATCGGATTTCCTACCCCGCCCATGACTGAAACTCAAACTACAGAGTGGGCTACCCATCATCTTGTTATTGCTGACTATGTTACAAGGTTTTTATTACTTTGTATTCTTCTCTCTTTTTTTTTAGGGGAGAGCTTGCTTGTCAATTGGACGACAGCCCACTGGGGAAAATATCTCATTTGTTGGTAAGATTGGCCCCGGAGATGTTTTATCTCAGGTTGCTCCTAGCAACCGGGCACCCCCCCCCCCCATTGGCTCTTCAATCAGAAAGACAACAAATCTTTAGTTCTGGTGAGCATTGCCTGATGTGAAGCACGTGATGCAGGCTTGGTGTATGCAATACAATGTATATGGTACTTGTAAGTAAGGAACAGAAACTTACTGTATACATGTATGTACATGTACATGTACACATACAACTGTACATTGTACACTGTATACAGTACCGGTACATCTCTGCAAGACATGTACATATACATACATGTACATGTACACTACAGTACTGTACACAGGATTATCAAGTTGCATGTACATGTACATGTTGGCTGTCTTCTTTATCAATGCATGACCACAATGACCATGTTTGGAGCAGAACTTACAATTTTGATATTTCTTTTTATTATACAGTACATTATCCATAGGCCTTCAGTACTATAGATTAGATACAGTACAAAAGCATGCACATCAATGCACATGAACATACATGTAGATGCTGTACATGTACATGAACTAAACATTTATTTCTTTTGATCTCCTTTCTTGAAAACCTTCCTGAGCCGTCAAGCTACAATGCGCAAGGGAGCAGGTATATTCCAATCAATTATGGATCAGCTGCAAACCCAATTATCATCTTGTGTCATAGCCAGGAATTTATGGGAGAGCAGATGCAGAGAGGCAAGGAGGGAGGAGAGGAGGAGCAAAGGAGAAAGGGAGGAGGAGGCGGGGGAGGAGGAAGGGGAGGAGGAAGGGAGGGAGGGAGGGAGAGAAGGGGAGAGAGGGAGGGTTAGATGCAGGGTGGCAAGGAGGAAGAAAAGGAGGAGCAAAGGAGGAGGGAAGAACGAGGCAGGGAAGGAGGGAGGAAAGGGGACAGAGGGAGGGTTAGATGCAGGGAGGCAAGGAGGGAGGAAGGGAGAAGGAGGGGAGGAAGGGGGCAGGGAGGAAGGGAGGGAGGGAAGGGAGGAGGAGGGGAGGAAGGGGGCAGGGAGGAAGGGAGGGAGGGAAGGGGAGAGAGGGAGGGTTGGAGGCAGGAAAGGATGGAGGCAGGGAGGGAGGGAGGTCAGATAGGCAGGCGGGGAGGCATGCAGGGAAGAAAGGAGGGAGGCAGAGAGGCCTGGAGGCAGGGAGGGAGGCAGGGAAGGAGGGGAGGCAGGCAGGCAGGCAGGCAGGGAGTGAGAGAGGCAGGCAGGCAGGCAGGGAGTGAGAGAGGCAGGCAGGCAGAGAGGTAGGGATGCAGGGAGGCAGGGAGGCAGGGAGGTATGAAGACTGAGAGGGAGGCAGGGAGGCAGGGAGGGAGGCAGGGAGGCAGGGAGGCAGGGAGGGAGGCAGGGAGGCAGGCAGGGAGGGAGGCAGGCAGGGAGGGAGGCAGGCGGGGAGGCAGGCAGGCAGGCAGGGAGGGAGGCAGGGAGGCAGGGAGTGAGGGAGGCAGGGAGTGAGGGAGGCAGGGAGGCAGGGAGGCAGGCAGGCAGGGAGGCAGGCAGGCAGGCAGGCAGGCAGGCAGGGAATGTAGTAGCCACTCATGAGCAAATATGCTTATCACTGCTCTCCTTAGGCTATCTTCAGTGAGTACTAACAGGCTTAATATAACTGAAGGAATTTCACTTCAATATGCTAATGTGGCGCTGCCATCAGAGTGAAATTAAGCTAATCAGGCTACATTCAAATTCATTGGCTACAGCCGGAAATATGACACAATTCTATTGGAATTTTCCTGAGGCCACTAACTGGAAGCTTCCATAGACCCAAGTATTTTGAAGCCATAGCCAATAAATTCAGACAGTCACAGTCAATATTTACCAAGTATGCATTTGTAATGAAAATACAAACATTGTGTGATAAATTACATTAAAATACACGTGTACATGTACATGTACATGTACCATACATGAGCATCAGTATAGCATAGATCTATCAATTAATGTGAATTATAAAAATACTACCCCACAAAAATGATGGAATTTACATTCCAAAGAAACAGAGGGAACGCTGCTCGGAATTTCATTCATAATTAGGTAAAACCTGGTAAAAGCATGCAAATCATGAGCCCATTATCCCAGTCACTCTGCAAATATTAATCCTCAACGTTCTGCATTAGGGCAGTGGCAACATCTCTATTCCATTCAGAGGGACTCTGCCCCATTAGGCCAACAGTGTCCAGTATTGGGCACTACCCCTGTCCAAACAGAATTGTCAGAACGGCAAATGACGGCCTGGGCTAGCCAGTGAGAGCCGTCCATTGAAATCTGATCAAACAGAGCTGAAATTATGGCAATTTTTGGTTGTTGAGGGAGATACAATAGTGCAGTGACTGCCAAGGGTATGACAGGGCTCCATGTACACATTCTGAGCATACAAGATTCTACATGTACATGTACTGTATGTATAATGTACCAGTTGTACATGTACAGTACACTGTACATACATGTACAGCATGTACAAGTCAATGTACATGTACAATGTACATGTGCACAGTTGGACACACGTGTATTTTGTGTATGGACTTCTCCGAGTGATTCAAGTACTGTACCAGTGGCTAGTACAGTACATCTATCAAAAGGGCCCTTGACAATGTACACTGGTGCAAATAATCGTGGTTGATGTACAATCATTACAATGTACATGTACATGTACATTGCAGGGTGTCCCCTGCATAGTAAACTGTGAGGCGGGCTCAGGCGGTCCACCTCACACTTTTGATGGGCTACCTCAGGTACAGGTACAATATGTACAGTGTACATGTACAACTTGTCTCCAAAACGTGCCACTTCAGGGGTCAAAATCATGTACTGTACATGTACATGTACGTATGCAAACATGTATGTGTATACATGTACATGCAAACATTACAGTCACACAATTGTGATTCTACATGTACATGTAGGTAGTGTTGAAAACTACATGTACATTGTACAGCACATGTATGTGTCTGAGTTCGAAGTGTCCTAGGCTTTGTGAAATCCACCCCAGATTAGACAATGCAAAAATATCCAGAGGCCTGACTATACACGTGTACTGTGCATGTACACATGTACATGTACACAGTACACAGGGCTTGAATTGAACGACGGCCACGACGGCCAGTGCCGTCGTTGCCCTCTTTACTGGCCGAGGTGCCTCGCAAAAATTCCTGTCTTCACTGCCACTTTGGCCATGCCCTATTTTTACCTTGGCCGCTGTGCCCTTTTTTGCATTGGTAAGCAATTTACAGTTGTTTTTAGACTACATGTATTTTATTTGGTTTATTGGGGAGCGATGTCAACTCAATAAGACAGAAAAGTTAAAATAATGCGCGATTGTGTTGACAACGGCCGCGTTAATGTGTAAGCATGCATCGGAAAAAAATAGTCGGCACCCTCAACACAAGAACGTGTGACCAGCATGAATACGTCTAGGTTTCTGACTTTGGAGATTTGGTGCGCCAAAAGAGGGCGCCCTTTATTTCTTCATTGGCCGGAATGTGGAGGTTTATCCTCAATGCAAATGTACACGCGCCGTTCCAAGAGGTCTGGCCGGTGGCCGCTTTGGACAGTGACCGCAATATCGTAACTTGCAATGTGGACTTTGAAAGGTGGCAGTTATGGACAAAAGGTTCTTTTATAGAGGTGGCCGGATAAGCAATTTCACTGTACATGTATGTATAGTACATGTATAAAGCAGGGCATACAAAAATGGGAAACAATTGTACAATATAATTCCATTTGGCCTTTGTGCCCTTTCCCAATTTGTTTTTGGCCTTGTTGCCCTATCCACTGGCCTTGGTGCCCCCGAAACAAATTTTGCATCATTCAAGGCCAAAGTGGCCTTGCCCTGAAAATTACCAAATTCAAGGCCTGTGTACATGTATACTAGTACTGGGTACATGTACATGGATATGTAGCAGGACCCATTGTACAGGGAATTTGGCCTTTGAGAAAGGTACTGCGAGGATCAAAACATCAGGCCCTCCAATTTTTTTTAAACCTAAACAATTGGCAAGCTTTTTACTTGCGCAAATTCATTCTTTTATTTATTTTGTTTCATTTTCCCTGGGTAGCCACATCGGTGAATAAAACACTGATTATACTTGGGGGCCCTACAAACCAACAAAACAAAAAATACAACACAAATTAGGAACAGCAAAAGGAAGGTAGAACAACAGGTTAGGGATTAATCCAGCCATTCAAACATGGACACTAACGAGTGGAATACCATCTTCTTATTAAATGTACATTTACAGTAAGTTTACAAAAATGTCTGTCTAAACACTTAGTGGGCCTGACGTTTCAATCCTAGCAGGACCTTTCTCTGCCTTTGAGAAAAGTCCTGCTAGGATCGAAACGTCAGGCCCACTAAATTTTTAGATTTGCAATCTGGTACCAGTAATTGTAGTCAGTAAGCAGTTTGCAATACTTTTGTATTTCAAAAATATCTAGTTAGATTCCAGTATGAAGTTACAAACGGGCACTCTGACACGACGCATGTGAGCCTGCGTGTACAATCCACTCAGTTCCGGGCTCCCTTCAAAGTTGCCCCCTCCAAAAATCTACATTTCTGCTGTGTAAATGTATGCACAACAGTCAGAGCGGGAAGGTCCCGGGCCTCATTGTTGAAGCGTCCTCAATCGGGACGGACGAGAATGTTGGAAAAATGGCCGGCTCTGTGACTCACTCAGGCATTAGGCCACGCACGAACGCACTGCCAAAGTGAACAGGGCTTGGGTGGGTGGGGGGGGGGGAGGCATCTCAAACAAAATTATTGCTCTGACACTGGGTGGAATTCCTACCCACCCCTTAGCCCCACCCCACTCCCGTTTCCTCAATCATTTCACCAAATTAGATTGTGCGAGGGGGGAAACATCAAAAAGCAGGCCGGCTTTGCCGTACCAACTTACAGGGTTTAGAGTTTATTGCCGAGGAAGCACCCAGGGGCTATGAGCCTCGGGAGAGAGAAATTCGTCAGCGGCGGAATAAACCAGGGGACGAGGAAAAAGAAAAAGACGACGAAGAAAATATATAAAGTTTTACTTCGGGATATTTGGAGTTATGGTTCTTTATGTGCACAGAAATTAATTGGTGAACGCTGGGTCAGTGGGCTGCAGAAAGATATGGATGGTTCCGTTGGGAAATGCTTGGAAGTAATGAAGGGATAGGAAGTCCTGTGAATATATACCGCAGAATCCAATTAGGAGATATATTGACCGTGTGTTGAACAGGTATTGTCATTTGTCATAAACTGAGCAGCAGTTTTTGGATTCAGTAAATATGGGTATTGCATTTCTCCGATTAGAATTAATTGTATGTACATGTAGTGTACATGGTCAACTCGACAGCAATTAGTAATGCATAAATGTTGCAAAAATGAGCAAAAGGCAAAATTGCAAAAATATAGAGGGCCTGATGTTTCCTCCTCGCAGGGCTTTCCTCTGAGGCAGAGGCAGGCCTTATGAGAAAGGTCTTGCTGGGATCAAAGCATCAGGCTACATTTTTTGGGAGAAATCAAATGACGTGCATTCATCAGTCTTGAACAGGCCACCAGAAACACAGCTTCTCAGTTCATTCCATGACCAACTCCTCATGATCTGCTAAGATCAAAGCGTACATGTATACGTACATGTACATGTACGTCATGATGTACAATGTACAGAACATGTACAGAACATGTACATTTGTACATGTACATTTGTAAATGTACATGTACATGTACAAATGTACATGTTCTGTACATCATGACGTATGTATACATGTACGTACATGTATACATGTAGTCATGTACATGTATATTTGTACACACATACTCATTTTTGTATCCTTGTGGAGACATTGCTTTGTTCTTGAGCACTATACAACCCAACGAGAAACGATGTTTTAAAAATGCTCCCATTTCAACCACATTCACTTTCCTGGGTAAAATTTGGACCGTACATGTAATGTGTACCGGTATGTCCCTTACATGTATACATGTACTTTACGACAGATTTTGACCCATCACAAATTTGAGTTATTTCTAAAGTTATTTCTAAATATCAGAGTTATCTCTCAATATCTAGAGTTATTTCTAAATATCAGTTTCGTGAAAACCTTACAGTGGAGACCTATATGTATACATGTGGTTGTACCTTTACAATTTCCCTGTGGAGACCTATTCAACCTCTTGGACTACACACATGTAGGTCTCCACAAGGCACTACATGTAGATTCACGCCCAGTGTGTGGGTGTGTGTGTGTGTGTGTTTGCCCATCAATGTCCACCATGAACATGTATCATCTCAGCGTGGAGCTGGTTCTGTGTGAAGGGAAACGGCTGACAATGCCGAACCGGGCACGGCAGCTTTGCCCGCACTCAGGGCAAATGTGGGCTGCTGCAGCATCCTGGATGCTGGCTGCTCTTATTTTGCATCCCTCAAATTTGTGATGAGTAAGAAGTATTATACATGTATAATGTACCCCTGTATTTAAGGGACATACATTACATGTACATACATGTGTACATGTGCTGTCAAAATTTCTACCCAGGAAAAAGAAATGGGAGCATTTTTAAAACATCGTTTCTCACTCGATTGTACACTGCCGATGAAGCAATGTCTCCACAAGTATACAAAAATTGGTATTTGTGTACATGTACAGGTACAGTATGTACACTATAATGTACAGTGTGTATACATGTACCTTCATTTTTGTCTCATACTGTAGCTCCAAAGCTACATGTATATGTACAGTGTAGTACTGTATTAGTACTGGGAAACATCTTGTATTGTCTGTGAGCTGTTTATAGGCTGCTCTTCAAATAACACTCCCATATCGTACTGTAGGCTAGCAGCCTACAGTGAAGCAATGCCACACTATACTTACCATGATGGAGGGAGATATGGGGATTGATGGGCGTGGGGGGGGGGGACTCAATGCTCCGTTGTCAGTCGTTGAGTGCACATGTGATGCCCTCATGGAGTGTGGCCCCAAACCGTGGGGACGGACGACATGGTTGCTAGGTCACGCATCCTGCAAGGGAGACGGGAAGACAGAGACCCATGAGGGCGCTGCGTATTCTCATGAGGCACAGACAGATGGCTGAGGTCAAGGATCTCAGCGAACACATGAGGGCAGTAGACATGGTCAGCCAAGGGGTGCGGCACACTAAATCAGCTACATTGTACCATGGGCCATAGTGCAAAATCGTGACTCCACATTTAATAACAGTACACGTATCTATTTCTTATACATGTGGGAATCTCTCAGTTTCAGTGACGGTCTTGGAAAATGTACACATGTACATGTACATGTACATTGTACATCTAAATTAATCAGTGAGATTCCATTCAATTTTTGTTCCATTGGCCAATGGATTTTTTGCTAACCCTCCTCCTCCCCCACACAAAAAAAGGATCTGTAAAACTTGTTTTGTTTTTTTCAACATCACTATGCTGCCTATTTGGGGGTCACGATTCTCCTGTCCATAGTCAGGTAGTGCCACAAATAAGTCCCCAAATCCTTCCAATTTCCACAAATACCCGAATCATCGAATGTTCCACCAGGTTACATGTATGTATCTTAAGCATCTGTTATTCGACAATATACACACACTCATTATTACCAAAAAAAGCTCAGAGGAGCCATCTAGCCAGAAGATAAAGAGGACACTACTGTAGATACTACTGTACATGTATATGTACATGTATATGTACATGTATGTACATGTAGGCCTACATGTACAGGTACATTGTGGCTGTGTGTTGTGTCAAGAGGTTGGTTCCTTGAGAATTAAATCTTGACAAAAGGCAACATGCTTGTACAATTGTAGCAGTAACTGTATGTAGTTTCTTCATGATAATGAGACTACAATGGAAACAAAGCACTAAGACCCTTTAGAACCCTTCTGGAAACAAACAAGGACATTGGATTTCTATGGTTCAAGGAGGGTTCAGGCTTTATCAATACACTGATGCCGATATGAATAGTGTAGCCAAATGTTCATCAGCAACAACTTTGAAGCACAATTCAAAAGCAGTGACAATCTACATGTATTTATTTGAGGAGGATGTGTGATTCATTAAGGGATTGCCTATATTTATTTTTCAGCTGGCATTCGGGCAAAGCACTGCACACCATATGAGGCTACATGTACATGTAGCTGCACATTGTCTGTCAGAGCATCTCAAAATTCTTGCATGGCCCACCCATTCATCAGCAGCCATCTCAAGGGAGTGCTAGAAGGTGTGGTTGGCATAGAATCACCCATTTGTAGACATGCTGAGGAAAGACACAGGTCCGCTAATGAACCGAAATCACCTACTATATGAATGTATCTGGACATGCTAATGTGGAAAAAGTATAATGTACATTTATGGAGCCTGAGTCTGCATGGGTTACTGTACTGTTCCTTAAATAATGTACAGTGTACATGTACATGTACAATACATGTACATGTACAGTATATCAAGTACCGGTAGCCATGCAAATCCTTACTGAATCAGAAGCAGTCATCTATAGCTTCAGACAACTACATACATGTACGGTACATACATGAACATGTACATGTAGCGTTGTCATTAGCCAACTTTTCCGATTCTGGGTAGGAGGTGAAATTCTTTCCAGTCATCCAGCAGTTTTGCCTAGACAGACACAAGCAAATAATCCCTCTAAATCCCTCTAATCCCCACATCTCGTATCCAACAGACACTGTCTCAGGAATGTCTTTGTCCCAAGACGGTTAAATGGTCAAACACTGTCTCTGGGAAAACCGTTGCTGAGCTACCCAAAGAATTTCCCCGAGCAAGGCTGTTTTTTTGTTCTTTCTTTCTTTTCAACACTGGCTAACAAGACTGTTTATAAAGGAATTAACCAGTCACTAAGCAAATACAGGGTATTTCCATGAATCCTAAGTAGAGAACGAAATCCACTGGATAACCAAATGCCATTTGAAATATGTATTCAAAACTACACGTTTATACGCTGTACTATTAGTACTAGTCTACTACCCCCCCCCAAAAAACAGTTACTGTTGAATTGTGTCGTCTTTGTTAGGCATCAGAGTGTCGAATAGGTGATGTCAGCGACATTATTTTGTGGAATTTCTTTTTTAGGGGGAATACAATGGTGGAGTGGTTAAATGGGTCATTCTGGAGCAGCCGAAGTCTCTCCTGGGTATTGTTGGCTGATCGGAATCTGAATCCTGTTCAGAATCTGAACGCGGACAACCTGAGAAATAGATTACACATCCAAATGCATTCAGTGATCAACACAGTGCTACACTGATGCTGGAAGGGATTTGGGATACTAGTCTGTAGCTTCGAGATTCATGCACTGTAGTCTGTACAGAGAGGGCCATCTACATCTGTATAGGAATTTGCAATCCCCCCTGAAAAATATTTACTTATGAAAGAAATACCCCGCCTGTCAGTCCCCGTGGAGGTTGGTCAGAACTTCTGTTCTTCTTGTGTGGCCTGCCAGACAACCAGAGCCAATTTCCAGGTGGCCAAGTCGCTCATTCGGTGACCCAGAACTTCAGAAAACATGTACAGTACACGCCTTAGGATCCCAGAGCTACATGTACAGTTAGTGTAGGAATACTAGGATACATTCTTTGATGCTTTCCCAAAAATACTTGGCCAAGTTGGTTTGCCAGGCCAGTAAGACTACTGTACAAATTCTGTACAGAGAACTACAGTACAGACCCTACTGCACATGTAGATTCCAGGAGGCAAGATGCCATTTTTAGTGGCCATTGACTTCCGGTACTTGCACAGCCACTGGCCACTGTTAAAGTCAAGCCCGATATGCACAAAACTTAAAAGAAGTCATATCAGTATGGGAGCACAATGTATGTATACAGTACAGTGTACAAGTACATGTACATGTAATGTATAATTCACACCAGACAAATTGCCCTCAATGAAAATTTAACACCGAAAGTAAAACTGCACAACAGGTAGGCCTAATTGTAGTGTAGTAAAACAATGGAACAAACAAACTATATCTGCTTTAATCTTCCAACAGCAGCAACGAGTGACAGAGAGACAGACAATACATGTACATGTACATGTACATGAAGCCCCCCCCCCTCCCAACCACAGGCCAAAATAATGGAGAGACAAACAGGAGGGAGATGAGGGAGGGGGAGGTGATTGGCCACCAATGATTCCAGGCAGCCAATGATGTACAGTACTAGTCTCCTAATAGGATGAGACCAAATTTGAGATGCCAGCACAGAGTTTCAATTTTCCGGAGATTAAATTTGCCAATACTACCACATAATCATCAAGTCACACAATCATGCATTGTCAATCTACATAAACTGTAGGCTAAAGCCCTGTCATGTAGGCCTGCATGTAGCCCTGCATGTACTTCTACATGTAGGTACCGGTACATGCAGTCCAATAAAACAACGAGACAACCGGCAGATGTCTGAATATCTTCCTTCAGCAGCGACAAGTGACATACTGACAATATAGGAGACCTCTGACCAGGGCCCAATTTCATAGAGCCGCTTAAGCGTGAAAATCTGCTAAGCAGGAAAAGTCTTCCTCGTGTCAGCAGGATTACAAACTGCACTGCGATGTGTTGTCCATTGCTTCTGACTTGTATTCCACTCTTCTTTACTTGGCGTGAAACAAATGTGAAGTTTGGGTAGGCAAGGGGATCCTGTGGCTCATGAGTTTTTGCGCTTAAGCACATTTTGGCGCTTAAGCGGCTCTATGAAATTGGCCCCGAGTCCAAAACAATGGAGGGATGGGGACTGATGAGAGCCAGCCGGTGATACACAGGCCTTCTAATAGGATAGGACAGAAGTGAGATGCCGACACAGCGATTCAATTCAGCGGAAATGAAAATCCTCAATCCAGCCACAAGTCACACAATCATATGTTGTTAATCTAGGCTTTGGGTGAACCCTCCTCTCCCCTTCTCCCCCCTCTTCCCCCTACCCGAACAAAGCCCACTACGGCTGATGGGAGCAACTGAATAGAGACAAGGGTAAACCATGGGTAAACACACTGACTAGACTGGTTTGTCACGGCTGGCCAGCCGGCCAAACATTTGGAGCGCAGAAAGTGAGGCCACCGCCAACTCCCCGGAAGAATCCCCATTGTCCAAAAGGAAAACAAAAACAATCCATTACTTGCTTAATCAAGCAGATCTCCAGTGATGTTATAGTTTTCTTGCTTTTCGTTGTTCTTCTATTTTGCCTCTGGATTTTTAGCACAGGTGACACTATAGAAAGTGGAATTTCCAAAACTTTGAATGAGGTGTTCGTGTGAACTAAAGGCACGAGTATGGGCCTGTGTACACTGCACAGTGCATAGTGCATACGCTTACGGTTGTACACATGTACCAGGCAAGAACAACATCTCACTAAATACATTGATCATTTATCTGCTGAGAGCCATAAACAATTCCTCTCATATTCCAATCATTCAATCTGTCAAGACAATGGAGATAGGTACAGTACCCTTTCCAAATGAAACATACAGTAGATTACGGTACTATACATGTACATGTATCATGTGTATGTAGTACATGTATGTGCATGTACATGTACATGTACATGTACATGTATGTATACATATACATGTACATGTATACTAGTATTGCACATGAATGTGTACTTTCCAAGCACATACTGTACATGTACAGTGTGTACCATAACAATGATTTTAAAACATTGTATGCACATGTGTACATGTATGTACTGTACACGTACATGTACATGTATACATGTACAAAACTGTACATGTACATGTACATGTACATTGTGCAATGTACATGTATACATAAACCTGTACATGTACATGTACATGTACTGCGCTAAATAACATACATGTACATGTATACATAAACCTGTACATGTACATGTACATGTACTGCACTAAATAACATACATGTACATGTACTTGCCACTGTTCAAACTACCGTACACTATATTGTTCAAATCTGCAAACAAACAAAAAATTGGGGATTTACTCTCTGGAGGTCAATTTTAGTATGTTGCCAGATTTGAGGTCAATGTACCGAAACCTTGGGCCAACTAGCCATGCTTAATGTAAACGTGGACAAATCTGTCCAGATACACACTGTCTACTGTACGCTGTAAATAGCAGATGACCTCAAACAGGGGAACTTTCCAGTTGAAACAGAAAACCTTTCACATGTTGTCAACTTAACCTCACTATCCTTTTCAAATCTGAAACTCAAAAGACAGAGTTCTTGCATGACAAACCCTTCCATTTCTTGTATAGGACAAGCACTACAATTAATCTTTGTTTTCCCTCTAAGGACCACCTCATGGGTAAATTGTACACGTGTGACTAGTTTCCTGGGGAATTGAACTTGACTTGAATTAAACTTGACTAGGAACATTGTACCTACATGTACAACCTACATGTAGAACCTGTACATGTACTGTAAGTTACAGTGGGCACTGGGTTGGAAGTGCTATGACTAATGTGGATTTACACAAGGTCTGTGGACATAATGTATTTTCCATTTGTACTTCAGTCTGAGGTAATTCCTAGAATTGGAGTGGCTGGACTAATTTACAAATTCATATGCTTTAATTTTTTTTAAGATTGCTCATTGTAGCCATTAGGCACCTTACTAGATTTGCAATTTATAACTGCTGTACACTAGTGTACAGTGTAGTTTACCTTTAATTATTATTTTGATCTTATCACGTTTTCATTTGGACACTTTCTCTTGTATGGTTGGCACAGACTGCTCTGCTGTGAGTGACATGGATGAGATCATACAAGGCTCCGATGATAAGAGCATTGGTATGCAAAACCAATGGTCTTAGGATCAAGCCCCGGTCCAATCCAGTCAAAGTCTCCTCTGCCATTTGTTTTCCTCTTCTTTTTTTCTTCAAATTGTTTTTAAAAAATCCAAGCCATTTTTATTTATTTTTTGAAAATCATTTTTAACACCTTGATTTTGTGTCACTGTCTAATTGGATATTTCAGATCTCTGTGACTCTTTAAACAATTTAAAGCACACATTTTCAGGTCACAAACAAGGACACACAATGAAACTGTATTAGAGAGGTACAAAGCGGAGACTTTGTTTTGACACAACAAGCCTGCCACTACAGAGTGCAAGAGGCACTCAGCATGAACTTAGTAATCATAATGAGTCATGGATACGTTGTGAAGATGTGCAAGCCGCAAAGCACTGGCTATTACTCCAAGTTACCTAGGTACTATATTGCCCAAACTCTATGTAACAGGAGAAAGGTACTTCATTTGCACATCCTCATTCAGTAACTGAAGTGTGATACCGAAACTTATTAGCATTGGGGGAAGAAAGAATAGAACCCACTGCAACTGGGATGACTACAAAAAAAAAACACCTTGGGCTAGGTCTACCGTCTTAAGATCAGAATCAGATGCCTTTCAGATTGTGTAAGAGTCATTGAGAGAATGCCTGCTGGTCAAAATGATTGCTGATTCGAAACATCATCCAACCTAACAAACAATACTAGCAGGAAACATCGCGATCCACTTTTTGACTTTTGAATCACAATTTAAAACTCGTGATTCGAATTGCAATCCAAATTGCAGTTCTTTGTAAGATTTTTCGGAAACATCGCAACACTATCGGGAAAAAAATAAAAAATGATATTACATTCCAGAATGCAGTGCGCACAGATTTAAACATCTAGAGTCACTACAACCAGCTGTTTATCTCCACATATATGTAGATGGAGGAGCAAACCAAGTACGCGCAGTTTGGAAAGTGCCACTGACTGGGTCCATTCAAGGCATGCACAGTCCCGTTGCAGGTCATATTCAGGAATGGACACTTTGGCGGGCAAATAAAAAGAACAAAAAGAATCGCAGTTCATAATTTCAATAATTATGCTGTACATGTATGTGAACATCCCACCCCCCTCCCTCCCAAAAAAAAATAAATAAAAAATAAAAAAAAAATACAATAATAAGATTTTTTTTTTTTTTTAAATGGGGTTTTTGAATAGCGATCAACTTTTCAAACATTTTCCTAGTGGGAACACACCTTAAATGACAGGCACACTATTTTCAAGTCTACAAGACTTGAACTTCTTGGTGTGACCAACCTACATGTAGCAAATCTTATGGTAGCCAAATAGACTTTACAAGATCAGATTTCAAGGTCGCGATGCCAACAATTGGCAGCCCATTCTGGTTCAAAGCTGTTGTGGTCAAATGGTGGGTGTGTCCTTGTCCCTTGAGGGTACATGTGTAGCTAATGCAGGGAGACATATAAACAAGCACAGCACTTCCTGTCAGTCAGAGGCTCAGAGCCAGAGTGGTGCATTGTGGGATAAAAAAAGCGGTGCGATTCAGCAGAGAGTTCCCACACACATGGCATCACAAATAAACGTGATTATTTGGAAACGTCTAATACTAATATTTGGTAATAGTTGATAGAAATAGTTGAGTCAGAATCGCATCCAACTTATAATCACGTAATCACATAATCACGTAATCTTATAGTGTCCACACACCAAAAAAAGTGGAGTTTGAATTGCGATTCAAATCACAATCACTATTGCAAATTTTTCTGTCATTGACATGGTAGCCACTAGCTAGCTAATGACCTTAACATGCTCAGGCGCACAGATGCCATTTCTTATTTTAATACCATTGGGATCTGGGCCACAGGCCAATCAATTGGCTTATATGAACAGCCCCTATACTTTCCACCTTCTTTATTAAGTTCTTTATACATGTATATCAATTTCGTGTTTAACACTTCGTTATATTGTTACTACATATATATTTATTTTTTACGTTATCCATTCTGATGTGTATGCTTGTGGAAGTATGAAAATAAATGTTATTATTGAATTGAATTGAATTGAATATTTAAGTGTACTACATATACATGAATATGTGGAGACTTTGGTGTACCAGTTGTCAACAAGCAATTTCCAATGGCTTTGTCATACGCAAACCTTGCAATATCTCTATGATTGTGCAAACCTCTAGCTTAGGGTTATGGTTGGGGGATAGGGTTAGGGTTAGACTGGACTCCCCTAATTCTAATCATAATCCTAACCTAACCCTACCCCTATCTCTACCCCTAACCCTTACCCTATCCCAAGCCCTATGTTTAAAAGTTTGCCCAAGGAAGGAACCTTGAGCATAATTTACAATTAGGGTTAGGGTTAGGGTCTGTGGTTAGAATTTAATCTAATCCTAACCCTACCCCTACCCCTAACCCTCACCCAAAGTACCAAACCCTGAGTTTAAATTTTCCGCAAGGTCCCCCAGATGCAAACTTGCAATAGGAATGGGGGACGGGGGTTAGGGTTAAGTTTATACTGGACTACCATACAATGTACCCAATCCCTAACCCAAACATTCAAGTTTGCGCAAGGAACCATGCCCAAACATTAAGATTGCGCAAGGCTTAAAGTTTGAGCTGAACATTAGCACTGGTTGTGTAAGCAAACCATTTTGTTTGTCAATGTTACCTTACAGAACTAACATAGTATTATAATTAATCAAAACAACATCAGGGTTGAACTTGTACTTGAAGTTTACTGCTGTTAAACTTTCATCTGAGCAAGTTGTGGAGTAATTTGAGTAACATTTAATTAACAATATTGCCATGATTACTACTGTAGTGATACAGTAACTACAGACACTACATTACAGTACAGTACAGACAGTACATTAGTTACTACAGACTACAGTGATGGTCAGAACATACATTGTAAGGTTAAAAACTTGTGTTACTGTGTTAAGCCCAAGGACAACTTTTCATTGCTTTGCAAACAAAACAGGTACAGCCTGGTTCAGATATGTATATGCTAGGCTATACCGTATACGATTACGAAACAGACATTGCTCTTACTGTCTTAGTCTTAGTCCCACTTACTGGGCCTCTAGTAGTAGTAGTAGTAGCTCCCCTTAAACGAGTTTGGAGATTATCTGTCGTGCTAGTGCGACAGATAATCTCCAAACTCGTTTAAGGGGAGCTACTACTTACTAGCGGCCCAGTAAGTGGGACTACATTGCTCTATGCTTCTGCATACATTGTGTGTACCGCGTAATATTATTATTACTACCACTACTCAGTACCAGTACCACTACCACTACCAGTACCACTACTCGAGTCTGACAAGTCACTCCACTTTGAATTTGGAGGATTGGGTGACCCGATCCTCCAAATTCAAAATTTCGATAAAAAAGGGTGACTTGTCGGGTCCAAGTTACTCGGACTAACCGCGTAACAAGTTGCATTAATTTAACATACCACAATACAGTGCTGTCACTCAGTAGAGTGGGCCTGCACTACAGACACTGTGCATGACTCACGAATGACAATGCCTTCAACGTAACGTCAAATGAAAACACTGCAGTTTTCCCGGTTATTTCCTTACCGGAGCGACAGAAATGACGCCGGTTGAGTCTACATAGAGTCCATTGAATCCTCCATTCCTTAGAGTGGTATTTGCGGCGTACAGCTACCCATTTCGAGATACTTCACTTGCGTTTATACACGCCGGTAAGGACTGTTGACAACCTTTTTTGAGCGAGTCTAAAGATCCAGAGGCATTTTGGCACTCAACGAGGTTCAATGCTTTTCATCGTTCGCCTGGGTGTATGACCATTTTGTGGTGCATTATTGAGTAGCACCGTGCTGGTACCAGACTGTTTTAAAATCCTCGGCCGATGAGTTCCCAAAAGTGAGGGCGCTATCATGATTTCGCATCATAGATTATTTCGCACGCCTGTTTTTTTTTTTCAACCATGCACCACACACACGGCACAGACCTGTTATACTGACATATTTTTGTGCTTATAACTTGATTAATGTGATAACAATTGTTTTCGTAAGGTCTGATCGAGGTGAAATACGATTGATCTTTTGAGTTATTTAATGTTCTTGATTTTAGATGTAGTTGATTTGTAATTAATTTTCTAACTTTTTATTGTTGATAATTTATGTATTTCTAGTGAGGAATTTCATTTTTTAGGGGATTTAATTATTCATAATTATTATTGTGTTACATTAATTAATCATTATCGACATGTGGCAACATTTTATTTATTTATTTCAAGAGTTTTGTCATTCTTCTTTGCCAATGGAAGACAATTTCTGTGTTATTAATTGGTTTGCGGTGACACCATGTGTATCATCTCTTTTGAGACTGGGTGTGGCTCTGAAAAGAGCCGGTGACTCAACGTTTCGAGCAGTGTGTACTCTGCTCGTCGTCAGACTTACGACGAGCAGAGTACGAGCAGAGTACACACTGCTCGAAACGTTGAGTCACCGGCTCTTTTCAGAGCCACGCTCAGTCTCAAAAGAGATGATACACACGGTGTCACCGCAAACCAATTAATAATAATTGTTAATGTTTCCATCATGCAAACCTTCAAGTCTTTTCTAATTTCTGTGTTTTTATGCGGACAATTAAGTATCTATTTTTTTTAAATGCCACAGTATATAGCCTATACACGTCGACAGGACTGGGATTTGAACACAAGACCTTTGGTTTTGCGTACCGGTGCTCTTCCATCTGAGCTATCCACCCCTTCCTCCCTAACATAGTAAACTATAGTCTTTGCCGGGGCGGGGCGCCAGTCAGAATCTTATTCAACCATTAATCTAATCTTCCACCGGAACAATACCAACAATTAATGTTTGCCGTGTTGATGACGCATGAAATGTATTTCCACCTATAGTGAATCTTTCAAACAAATCTTCTGAGAACTATTATTATAAGCTGCAATCACAAAAGGGAAGGGGAGGGAAATTAATTTAGAAACAATTTTTGTTTTAATCTGATTTAATCGTCGGACAGTAATAAAAACTCTAATCAAAGAAATGAATGCTTCTTGTGGCTACAGAGGACATAGATTAAACAAAAATAGTAATTGTACTCAGAAATAATTGAATTGATTGTTCTATGAGGAAAGCGTCCGTAGTTGTTATTAGTAGACTAATTATCCATATTATTGGGAAAGCACTATGTAAATTTATGTAATGATGGAAACCTTGAATAAAGTAATCTCAAAACACGTAGAATTTAGTTCCCCGGTAAAACCGTATTATAATTAGAAGGTGGTGCAATTTTTTTTGTAGTACACAGACTCAGTTTTTTTTCAAGGCGGTACTACCAATCGACGTACCTTTTTCAAATAACTAAATAATATCAAAAACGAAAATCAACATAATCACCAAATATCTGTGCCTGTCTCGCTCCGTTTGGTTTCAGTCACTTGGCTTTTCAAATTCGTCTCATTTCTCCCAGCCCCTCTCGCTTACTCCTCCTCTGTACTGTCCCCCTCCTCTTTCCCTCCCTCCATTTCCTTCCCCCTCGCCCCCTTTCTCTCTCTCTTCCTTCCTCCATCCATCTCCCTCTCTTCTCTCTCCACCCCACCCTTCACTCTCGCTTTCTCTTCTAAATTTCCCCTCTCTCCTTTTCTCTATGCCTCTCTTCTCTCTCGCTTTCTCTCTCGCTTTCACTCTCTCTTCATCTCTCTCTCTCCACCTCTCTCGCTCTCCGTGCAACCCCCCCTCTTCCCCCTTCACATCTCTCTTTCTCTCTCCCTCCCCTCTTGTCTCTCTCCAACCCACCCTTCTCTTTCTCTCGCTCCCCCGTCTCTCGTCCCCTCTCCTTTTCTCTCTTTCTCTCTTGCTTTTCCCCTCTCTCGTCACTTCTCTCGCTCTCCATGCCCCCCCCTCAATCTCTCTTTCTCTCTTCGCCTCTCCCCCCCTTTTCTCTCTCCAACCCACCCATTCGCTCCCGCTCTCTCTTCTCCCCCCCCCCTCTCTCTCTTTTCTACCTCTCTCTTCTCTTTCTCTCACTTTCTCTCCCTCTCTCTCGCCACCTCTCTCACTCTCAATGCATGCACCCTCTCTACTCAATCTCTCTTTCTCGACTGTCTTTCTCTCTTTTTCTCTCTCCGCCTCTCTCTTTCTCTCTCCATCTCTCTCTCTTTTTCTATAGGGCCTATAATTATTATCTGCTTGGGGAATGAAGTTGGGAAAGGACCCGAAATACAGTGGCCGGATGGTGTATTACGAAAAATAATGTTGGTTGGATTTTGATTAATTTTGTTTTATTTTAGATAAGCACGCCAGGGTACGTCCTTATAAGAATCAGCCGTTTTATCCAAAACAAAATTAAGAACAATTTGGACTACCGGGATTTCTTAGATAACTTGAATGATATTGCGAGTTTTTGTTGAAAAACATACATTTATGATAAAATGTTCGTTGTGCACGTTGACGTTCGCTGAAAGAACAGAAGAAGAATGACAGAATTCTCACAAATTTCACCAAACTCGTCGTAACTTTATGATCCATTGCAAGACTATGAGCGATGCACCCGGCACAGCATAATGAGGATAACCCCACTTTTGAGATTTTGAGGTTTTCTAATGATGTGAAAGAGTATACCATTAACTTTCAAATGATATCAAAATATAATATCCTGTAATACTTAAAATTTCCGAAAATAAAAAAAAAGAAAATTGATTTGTAATCGAATTGTGAAGATACTTTAACTTCAGGCGCTGTTTACTCAAAAAGTGTTCTGGTGGGATATTTCTCATGTCGTTGTGCCGGGTCACATATACGGCCTATCACAACTAACGACGGGTTATACATCGTAAGGTGGGTTACGATGTATTGTAAGGCTGTCTGAACTTAGCCCAGGGGTGGATTTCACTAAGCCTTATACATGTAGGGCCTATACACAATGTATACGTGTACGATGCATGCATCGTAACTCAGCTTACGATGGATAACCCATCGTTAGTCGTGATACTCCACTGATTATTATGGTTTCTGTGCATCGCTCATCGTCTTGCGATTGATTGTAGATTACGATGGGTTTTGTTGAAATCGACTGCTGATTTTTTTCGATCTGAGAAAGCTAGGTCCTGCTTGGAACGAAACGTACTCAGACCTTCTAAACCTTTCAAATTTGCACCTTGGTCCTTTAGCAGTAATTAAGCAGTTTGAATTGTTTCGTGTATAATAAGGAATTATCAGAGGCCTGGGGTATATCCTATTTCGGATAACATTATTTTGTTTAGATCATCCGGTTCAAATTATGGATTGAATTTGTAGTCCCTTTTTAGATGTTTATTTAAGAACTGTCGAGGCTTCGAGAAGAACTTGCACAGCATGTCCAAAACAAGATCGCTTAAATTTTAGCCAGTAATTTATCCAGCCGATGCTTGGGATCGATAAGGGAGGTTTTGATTAACATTTTTCTGCAGATAAGGGTTTTTTTTTCTTCTCACTCCGTGCCTGGGTGGAAGGGCCCCGCTGCGGAACCGAAACGTCAGGCAATCTGTCACTGGTCGGGCGGGTCACTCTCTCGCCAGTGCTTGGCTGTCTACTCTTATCGTATCTCATTATGCAGGCTCCGCGTAGTATCAAGTCGTACCATCAGCACTTAGGGTGGGCACTCCTTTCTTTCTAAAAAAGGAAAAAAAACAGGGGAAAAAAAAGCCGTACACAATCATTTGAAAATACTGCCTTTACACAAATCCTTTTCTTCTCATGTAATATAATCAATGTATAGGCCCTATGTCTAAATAAGACGATTTAGAAAAAAAGAAAATATATATGATACTGAAAGAATTCATTTTGGAAAAATCATCCGGATCTAATTATGGGTTGATTTTTTGTTGTGGCTTGGTGTTTGATTAAGAACTGTCTAGCTTTGAGAATAACTTGCCCAGCATGTTCAAAACAAGATCGGTTCAATTTTAGCCAGTAATTTTATCCAGTCGATGCGTTGGATCGATAAGCGACCCTTTCTTCCTAATAATCGCACCACTTCTCATTTCGATATATTTAATTGTAGGCCTATACTGGCATACTGCATGCCTTTACAAAAAGTGATTTTTCTCGTGCAATAATGATGTCTACATGAACACGGACGACATTTTGTTTTCTTAAAACCTGAGTAATTTAAAACCAAATGTATATATGACCTGACGTTTCGATCCTGGAGCTGACTGTCCGTGCACACTGTGAAAGCGAAGGACAGAAAAAAAACTGACTGGGGTAATTTGGGACCAGTTTTTCTCGGGTATTTTTCACACAAACAATGGGCAGGACTATGCACTTCCCAGAGGCAGAATAATTGAGACAGGTCGTGCAAGGATTGAAACGTCAGGCCCTCTCTATGTATATCAATATTGTGGGATTTGCATTTAGGTTTTTGAAGTCAGAGGAAAGCATTTTTTTCTTTTTAAATATTACTCTTCTGTAATTTGTTGAGAAATTCAAAGTCAGCCTTCCCTTTCATCGTTTCTCTACATCATTTCCATTTCATTGTAAATATCTCTGTGAAAATAACGTCGGCAGGACTATATAAATATAAGCCCTAATGGCTGTAGTAATTATATGTGCGTTGGCTTTTCGATCGTGGCTATGTAGCCGTTGGAAACGCGCCTTTTCAACTTCCCCTTTGTCTCCTTCCTAGCTAGACTGTGAACCCACTCTTCAATCATCCGCTCGTCCCTCCGATCTGTCAGTCCTTCTCCCTCGCAGGACTCGAATGCCTCTCCCTTCTTTCGTCCCCTCCCTATATATATTGCTCCCCTTCTTTTTTGGCTGAGGGATAATTTCGTTCCAAAGTGGAATTTGCCAAACGGGTTTTCGTCGCATTTGAGTGAACTCACTTTTCTCGGCCGAATCAAATTATAGGCTCGTGATTTCTCTCATTTCTGTTATTAGTACATGCACATGGTTTCATCATGGTTTCGTCATGGAGTTAGGTTTCATCGACTATTCTGCCTTTGAAAACAAAAAGGTCCTGCTCGAATCGAAATAACGCGTCCTTGTCAATTTTCTTCGATCACTCTGGCTTCGATAGAAGGGCGAATTTCGATCATTTCTATGATGAATCTTATATAATTGTGATTCAGATGAATTTCTAATTATAGGGGCATACATTGATCCCAATAAAAACCTCCTGCTGGATTATTGATTAATTCTATTATCAATACAATAATGAATTTAACAGATATTCCGAACGCGTTTTGTTTTACTCAACCGCTCCACCCTATTCCCCTTCAGGGTTTGTAACATCGTGTCAAAACCGAGAGGATTTGGGGGACTATATTCTAAGTTGAAGGACGTACGCGGGTCTGTGGTTTCAAGTGACCTTTCTACATCTAGCGCATTGCCAGTGTACCCATTAGGGCTGCCATTTTCTCTATAAGCACAATGTATGCTGTAGTGTAGGCCTACATGCATGTGCATGTACTGTATAGGCCTACATGTACAAATACATACAGTACACGTACAATTACACTGTCCAAGTATTGTACACATGTACATTGTACACCTGTACATGTTACATGTAGGCCCTACATGTACATTTACATGTAAATGTACAGTGCGTTCGTGCAATGACTGTGGTACCCTTCCAAATTCACCCCGTATGTTATTAATTATGCCGTTAGTCGACTACACAGTTCGTAATTTTAAGTGGTCCGCAGCGCCAGGCCGAAAGCAATTTGTACACAATTATGCAAGTAAAAATGAATGTACATGTACTCCGCCATGACAAGGGAACACACACAGACCCACAGCCAACCGTTAATAATTCGCAGGCAATATCTTTTTGTTTCTGTTTGTCTTTGCAAGGGAATATACGGACCTTTTGTTCCCTTACCGTATGTGGCACGATCTGGCCCCTTCCATTTTTCCTTCTTCTATTTTTTTTTTGCGGTTTATTTCACCACCCCCCAAAGCAGGCCCCCACTCCCCCCTGATCCAATGGCACACTCCGGCACCCGTGGGCGCCACAGATCCCACACAAATTCTCCCCGTGGTCTGGGTCAGTGCACGCGGCGGCCAATCAGAACGCGACCTGGGGAGAGGGGTAGCGACAGTGGGGAAAAAATCTGGCCGACTGAAACACATAGAAATCCGCCTCGCCCCACCCCTGTGACGTAGACGCCGACAGCTAGCACGACAAACACCGAGGCGGACATGACAAAGCCTGGGTCGGGGGGGACTAGGCCGCTGCACACCCGCTGCTGCGCTCTCTACCCCTCGGACCGCCACAGAAGACGGGAGCAAGCTCCAGTTTCGCGCGCCAAACTTCGCCTCCAAAACTCGGTCCGATCGCGGCTGGGAACCCGCCGATCGCCGCCAGAGATCGCCCTGACCGGCCGGCCAGCGGACCGGCCCCGTTCCGGCGGGCGAAATCGCCAGATTTGGCGGTGTTTTTTTGTTATCGAGCGGGGGGGACTCGGGCCGAAGCGCGGCCCTGTTGGCTTTTGTTTGCCGCAGCACAGCACGGTGCAGTGCAGTGTCTGTGGGCTTGTGTGCTGGGGAGTTGCTCACTCTGAGTCCGTACGACACTACACTGTACACTGCAGACACCGGGACTTCCACACAGTAAAATCATCGGACATCGACAGCGCCGAGGCCCGAATTTCTGTAAGTTCCACGCTTTTTTCCCAGCGATTTTTCCTCCGATCTCGGGCGCCTGGGCATCCTCGCACCCGTCCTGGTTGGCCTCGTGGTCTCCCACGGCGTTTTCCCGACGCGGAAACGGGTGAAATTGGAGCTTTTTTCGGCGCGGTCAGACCGTGGTTTTCATCGGTTTCAGATGGTTCCACTGTACCTCGCCGACCGGCCGCGCTTGGTCGGCGACGCGTGACGTCACCTAATTTATGACGCATATTGAGTAGGGACATGAATAGTAAGTGCCTTGTTTGCATAATTTAAACCGCATGCGCCGCGAGTTGCACATTGCTTTCGCTTTCAATCGAGACTTCGTCGTTTTTTCGAACGAATTTCACTTCTTTTTCAACTCGCATTTATTTTCTTGGAATTAGATACATCTGATAATTATGTGGTGCAAAAGCAAATTTCATGACCTGTTAACAAAAAGTTTGAAAATCTTTATAATATTTATTATATATTGAATGTGAAAACTTGTGTGCTGTGCATGTGACTAAACTTTTTGGTTGGAATTACGGTATGACTATGATTGTTTCATTGTTTGTTTAAATCTTTGCAGACATCATTGGTTGTTCAGCTCCCATTCCTTCTAAACATTTCCACATTTTCAGGATTTGTCATTTTCTCCAAATATAGTCTAAAATGAAGTCTTTGTTCAGATTTGTTTGTGTCAATTTCATTTGTTTGTTTTTCAATTTATTAAATTAAAAAAGGATCTACATGAATTTTGATTTACACCTGTACCAGAAATGTCCAAATTTTATTCTCCCATTTATTAATAAGTTAAATTCTTCCTCAGAAGTAACAGGTTTTAATTAATTAAATGGGGATTTTAATTTCTCATGAAATATATAATTTAGTGTACTGATCATGTCATGTTGCACCGTTTCAGTATGGAATTCTCTACCTGCAACCTGTTTCCCTCTTATAACTTGTCTGAATTCAAACAAAACATAAACACTCGTCTTTCTTCCTCCTGATCTACATGTATATTGCTCATGGTTCTTTTCCTCATTACTTTCTTTTAGCCGTCACCTTGCGTGGCCTTTTGGGGCCTTGTGTTAGACAACATTCATAAGAATAAAAAAATAAAAAATATATACATTTGTATGGATGTTTGACTTGATATAATTATAAACTCATTAAGTGCACTAATTAATATAATTATCCATTTATTTTATTAATCATTCTTTTTTTGGACAATACTTAATACTGTTTAAACCCTGTGATACTGAAATGATTTTTTTTTCACATATTTCCCTTTGATATTTGGCCCTCTGATCCTTTCATTTCTTCCTGCCTTCCTTTTGATGTCACCCTAGTCAGTCCAGCAGCTTTACACTGTCATCCTTATCATATGATCCACCCCATATGTTTTTCTGATTGTCATTCTGTCCGAGAAAATTCCATTCCAGGGATCGAATGGTTAGGCCATGGAGGAAGGAAATACATGGTTAGGCACTCTACATTTCTGAGAATTCAGGGTGTTTTTTTTTTTACAAGGAAATGTAAAAAAATGCCCCACAATGAGAATGCAAGCCTGCCAAACACTGGTTTTTCAAAATTCTTGTTCGGAGTTACACAATTGTTCCACTTAGTTGGCTTTCTGCTAAGCAGCGAAAACTTTAAAAGTCAAATCTTTGTACTTAAAAGATGGAGGCCGTTATTTTGTTCAATAGTCAAAATCATATCATAATATGATCCTATATTATATCATTTTGTAAATAGTTATGTGCAGTGAGTCATCCCCTGAATTTGTATCATGCTTTGTGGTGTCCGCATACAGAACTCTAGTTGCAAAAAAAGAGCAGTTTCTTTGGAATGGTGAGGACCTTTTGTCTTTGACCTTTCAGAGAAAAAGGGGGGGGGGTAGGATCACTCCAACTTATGGAGTTCCTGTCATTTAGACTCATTACAAGTGCTTTGTTCTAGCTTACCTGATGCTTTCCAACAGGATGCTCCTCAAAGACAGATTTTTAGAAAGGTCCTTAGTCCTTACAGAAGCAATTATGTTGGGCCTTCTGAAATTTTTAGTGGTGATTTTAGCCATCTGTCAGTAAGGTCTAAGGAGTATTCAACATTTTTGGCATTTTTTTTAATTTAAAGTTAAACAAAGCATTAGAAATTCTTCCTGCTGATGAACTTTACCCAAAGTGGAAGTTTAGGTGTTTTGGAAGTTTAGTTTGGGTGTCATTTAAAAAAGGATGATAAAATCCATCGCAGCTCAACTTACGATGGACAACACATCTGCCCCATCATTAATTGTGATAGGCCGTATGGTTTCTGAGAAACTTTCTGTGCATCACTCATTGTTTGGTGATTGATCGTTAAGATGAGTTTGCGGAAATTGACCACTGACATCCTTCCAATCAAAGCAGCACCTTTCTGAAAGGCTTAGTTAGTCTCTCCTCAGAGCCTTAGGGATAGGTCCTGCTAGTGTCTACATTCAGTAGACGTGCAGATTTTGCGTTACTTTCATTCGGGGCTGGGTAGACTTTTGTCGGCAATGTTGCCCATTTAATAAGTCAGGAAGCAAGCTAAAGATTGAAGCTGATGGTCCCTTTGAATTTTTAGGCATTTGGGATGCAGCCCCTTTTGGGGGGTGCAGCTTAAGACCCTGTGCATTGTATGCCTGTGCAACATCGGGTGATTCAGGAACCGGGTACTCAAATTTCTGAAATTTCAGGTAACTCGAGTACCAGCAAACTCACTGAAAAGCATGGGAAAAATATGGAAAAACATACTGAGATATCAAAAAAAAATCAATGTTTTACATGAAAGACAGTTTAGCATAAGTCCGAGGGAGACAAAAAAATAGGTCAATACTTAATAGTTCTTCAGAGTTTAAGTTATTTTCTGCCAAATGCATTTGTGGTTAATAAAAACCAAGCTAACCCTTCATAATGGTTAGTAATATGCAAAATGGTTACAGTAAATTACCAAAAAGTGAATATCAAAAATTAGGAGGGTCTGATGTTTCGATTATGATCGAAACGTCACGTCCTCCTAATTATGTGCTACTTTTTTATGATTGGTTTTGCAGACTGGGTAGGCGTTAGCCGGCTATGGCTGCCCATCCTGCCAATACGTCAGGACCAATTAATCCCAACAACCCCTGCGAGTACCAGCTGTACCACGTACTTGAGCGCGCCAACCTCCTCGGCTACTTCACGGCCTTTGTGCAGCAAGGCGGCGACGACGTGGGCCAGCTGTGCGAGTCGAGCGACCAAGAGTTTGGCGATATCCTGACGCTGGTAGGCATGGCCAACAAGCCGCTGCACATCCGCCGCCTGCAGAAGTCGCTGCAGGAGTGGGCCAAGGATAACAACGTGCCCTTCCTGCAGTCGGGCGCCCTGCCGCCGGCCGCCACGGCCGCGGCGGCGGCCGGCAGCGCCGCTGCCGCCGCGGCCCACCAGCAGGCCGTCTCCATGGGCAACAGCCTGCCCTACGCCTCGGCCCTGGTGGGCATGCAGCCGCCGCAGGGCCACGGCGTGCCCATGGGCGGCCAGCAGTGGGGGCCGGCGGTGGCCGGCCAGTGGAATGCCGGCCAGCCGCTGGCCGCCGGCGACGACTCGCCCCGGCAGAGCTCGCCGTACGCCCAGCCGGGGATGACCCATCCCCAGAGCCAGCGCGACGGGGCCGGCACCAGCGCAGCCAACAACAGCAGCAGCAGCAGCGCCACCAAGTCCAGCACCCCCAAGTGCACGGACATCCGGACGCTGCGCCACGTCGCCCAGCGGATCATGGCCACCCACACGCCCACCCCGCTCCGCCAGACCAACCAGAACAAGAAGATCCTGCACAACGTCCAGCACATCATGGACATGCCGCCCGAGCATCCGCAGCGCATGGAGGAGATCCAGAAGTGGGCTCCCATCTACGGCCGCTTTGACTCCAAGCGCAAGGACGACAAACCGTTGACTGCTCACGAGGTAAGCTCACTCACAGATCCGCCTCGTGAGCCAACCTCACGGAGAAAACCCCTCAAAATAATTAATTCGCCATCAGTCATTCAAAGACTCGTTAAGACGGTCTTTTTTTTTTAGTGGTCCCCACAAGGACTCTTCGTCTAAATTCCTGAGCCTGGCCCCCCCTGACCCTTGACCCTTGAACCTGTCACTCTTTGCAGATCACCGTGAACGAGGCGGCCATAATCATCTGCTGCATAGACCCCTACCTCCTGGTGCAGCGGGACAAGCTGTTTCCGCTGGCTCGGCAGGTAGTACGCGAGAGCGGTTACCAGTTTAAGCACGGACACTCCAGGTAGGTCAGAGGACCCCCAACCTATGGGCATTCCCACCAACTCTCTAAATTGCCCGATGTTGCGATCGTAGCTGGACCTTCCCATGAATCTTGATATTCGGATCCATTTCTTTGTTTCAAACACCTTGGTCTAATTTGTAATTTGCCGAAATTTTTTTCTCACAAAAATCTGGAAAAATGTTAAGGTCCTGACGTGTCAAAGTACTAGGCACTATTGATGTTATTAGATTCTTGATTCGGGTCATTTTAGTCCGTAAGCAGTGAGCATTTGAAACGGGAACAAAACAGGGTTTCACACCCTTCATCCCAACAAATCAATCTGCCATGTTGGACAGTCGACCTCATTCCACTTTTAAAGTGCTTACTCTGCCCACCTACAATATGAGTCCGAGAATAAGTATGATTATGAGTATGAATACAAGCACGAGTACTTGTGTTTTAAACTAGTACTGCACTTGAGTACTTGAGAACAAGCACCCAGCCAATTAGCATGAGTACAAGCTCATGGATCGTTTTCCAGTGAGTCTGAGTAACAAGAGTGCATTTCCATGAGTAGTCCAGTTGCATAACCCTCCAATCAATGTATGAGTAAGTTGCAACATGGATGCCATTGCAACATGGATGCCATTGCAACATGGACCATTGCAACATGGATGCCATTGCAACATGGATGCCATTGCAACATGGATGCCATTGCAACATGGATGCCATTGCAACATGGATGCTATTGCAACATGGATGCCATTGCAACATGGATGCCATTGCAACATGGATGCCATTACAACATGGATGCCATTTGACAGTGCAGGCATAGCTACATGTACAATTACAAGACATGATTATCACATAGATATCGTGCGTACCCAAAACACACTGAACCCTAACCCTATGCTAAAAGAGACTGGATATCATACTTATATAAAACACATAAAGACTTTTTCGTGTCGATTGCAGGTCGGTCAAGGTGACTGGCCGGAGCGCCAGCAGCTCCAGCCACAAGGCGAAGCGCCTGCGGACCGAGGCCAGCACCAGCAGCTACCAGCACACGGAGGTCACCAACCCCAACCCGCGCACCGTGCAGGCCGAGATCCTCAAGCTGCGCCGAGAGGTACGGCCCTACGAACCTGGCGCCCGGCCGAAGGCCGATAACTCGATCTTTCAGTATGCGGACAGTGTGTGCTCTGTCTGCCACCAAGCACCCACCGCCGACGGCTGGCAGAGCAGTGCACTCCCTGAAACGTGGAGTTATCGGCTCTTCTCCGAGCAACACATGCTCTCAAAACTGTCCAAAGAGGGATTTGCCTGCCTCATGCCGCCGCAAACCACCTACGCAAACGATCCCCTCTACCCCAACTTCCAAAGCTTATTCTGAGATTGAATTAAACAAACCAAAAAAAGAACCCCAAAAAGTATTATTTTGTAGTGATTTTTGTTTGTTTGCCACAAATATGGAGTTTGCCGGGCTATAAGTGTCATTAGAGCGTGTTTTATTTGTTAGGTCCCTCTGTATAGGACACTAAGAATTGGGGTGCTGCCAAGATAGAATTGTCTAGGCTTGTGTCAGATATAGATATAGAATCACTCAACAAGTTAAAAAAAAAAAAAAAAAAAAAAACACCCCCAAAAGATGAACATCGCAAATTTTAGAATTAAATCTGGGAATCAAGAATGGAGCCCCCGTCTCTGCAGAACTTGTACAGTGTTTATTTTAAGCCCACAGCACAGTATATGATCCAGAAATTTAGATTGGATTCGGATTAGAAATTTAGAATTTGTTTTGTCTCTTACTTAACTCAGTCGAAAATGAATTGACTCTTTGAATCCTCGAAAAAGAAGAAGACAGGTTTGTCTCAAAACTTGCCTTTGGTTGGCACAAAAATACTAGATTTGGGTGCTGGCTGGATCATATACTAGTGTGCGGCAGGCTTTCCCAATCGCACCGAAAGCAGAGAATATTCAGTAAAATATCTCGAGGGTTGCTATTTCCGTCCAAAACTTAACTTTGGGCTCCAATTCAGGCATTTGTTCCGTACCGTTGAGCTGAAGTTAAAGCTCTTTTTATTTGCCTAAAGATAGAGATGTTTTTATCAGAACCCTGTAGTCAAAAGAAGGGACCCCAACCCCTACAGTGAATGGATGTGTGATAGTAAAGGCAATAAAAAGAGGTGTATAGATTTTTCTAAGAAAAAAGCAACCGATTTCCTTGTTTTTCACTTAAGAATTATGCCATTGAAAATTGACACCAAAAAGAAAAAAGATCAGAAAAAAGTAAATCTTACAATCGGCCTTCTGTGTCAACTGACAAAGTCTGAAATGACCCAAGTCTTGAATAGATTACCAACTCGAAAAGTTGTGATCCTAGCAGGAACTTTCTCAAAGGAAGAAGCACTAGGACTAGCATTAGTCATTCTTAATGGTACTAAACTTAATGGTAATGCCAAGCCAGAGGTCTCTGGTCCAAGTCCCAGTCCATTCAAATTGTTGTGGCTATTTTTTGAAATTCAGTTTGTGTCATATGTGCTACAAGATAAATTGTTTTCTCTTGTATGTAAAAAGTCAGGGATTGGAATCGCCTTTGATCTTTTAGTTGAATCAAAATTGCATGCATGGGTTAAGTTTACGTAAGAAAACAAACCCACTGAGGATGAGCCAAGTGAAGACACACTAGGCTGTTTTTTAAAGGATGGCCAGGGACATCCAATCCACACTTGCCCCGCCCCGACCGATCCCTCGGTTTGTCCCGTCTCCCCGAAAGGAAAGGATGAACGAGATCCTGCGCAGCCTGACCGACATTACGCAGAAGCAGAGCGAAATCAAGGCCAGCATTGCGGCGGCCAGGGCCGAGGACAATATCCAGCGGGTCTACGACCTGAAGGTACAACTGGAGAAGCTGACCACTCAGCAGCTGCTGCTCATGACGGAGCAGACCGATCTCATCAAACGTCAGCGGCGATCGGACAGGTACACAACCAGGAGAGACAGATAGAGAGAATGAGTCTGATACAAAAGCAGTGCGGGTGAGAGTGAGACAGAGTGAGGATGAGAGAGACAGAGAGTGAGGATGAGAGGGACAGAGAGAGAGGATGAGAGAGACAGAGAGTGAGGGTGAGAGAGACATAGAGTGAGGGTGAGAGAGAGATGGAGTGAGGATAAGAGAGATGGAGAGTGAGGATGAGAGATGGATAGTGAGGGTTAGAGAGAGAAACAGTGAGGGTGAGAGAAAGTGAGGATGAGAGAGAGACAGGGACAGAAAGAGAGACAAAGAGAGTTACAGTGACTAACATTGACCGGCAGATGGAATGAGAGACAGGGAGGGACAGATGTAGAGAGGAGAGAGACAGGAAAGACTAAGATGGAAAAGCAGACAAACATGGGGAAACACGAGAGTGGAGAGACAGGAAGACAGACAGTCAGGGAGACAAGAAATACACATACAGTAAGAGAGAGATAGAGAGGAGGGACAGGAAGAGACACAGACATCAGAAAGAGAAATAGAGGGATGTACAAACAGACTGACAGCCAGACAGAAATGGAGAGAGAGAGAGGATAGAGGCAGGTGGAGGGAGACAGACAAAGATGGTCAGAAAGAGAGGGGAGAGGGAAGGGAGAGAGAAGAGATGAGACAGAGAAAGGTGGCAATACACAGTCCACTCGTGCATGCAAGTCTGCACTGTTGCAGTGACGCACCTTTTCAGTGCCAAGTTGTGTGATGAGAACCAACAAGACCAAATCCAAATTGTACAGTTTACAAATATTACTAGCTCTGAAACCCCCAAGAAAAGTGAGATCCTCTCATATTGAATAACGAACAGTGTCAGCGCCAATATGGAAAGGCATATTGGGATGACTGGCGGCCATGTTGGATTCCGTATTGCTCTGAATTGAGCCACATTGTGTGAGTGTGTGTTTGTATTTTTTTTTTTTTCCTCTTTGTCGAAACCGAAGTCACTTTGCAACCCTTTGTGGGTTTTTTTCTCATTTTTTTTCTTTTCTTTCTTTGCTCTCATCGTCGTCCTTTTACAGGTATTATGTTGCCAAGGCTCGGGCAGAGAGCGAAAGTGCTGACCTCGCAAACTCTGACACCTCGTCGCAAGATGCAAGCCAAGTGTCCGATCCTGGTAAGCTGAAATGGTGGGTTGGGCTCCTTCTTCATAATTATACATTTCTTTTAGTAAAAAAAAAGAAAGAAAAAAAAAGAAATGTTTGCATGGTGTCTGCATGCTTGGAGTTTCCAGTTTCTATTTATTTATTTTTTAATATAAAAAAAAAAAAAAAATGGCAAAGAAAACTTGGACCGGGTCGTGAACCCGAGACCTCTGGCTTTGACGCACTATTGCTCTTCCCACCTGAGCAGTCCCAGCCCTGAGATTCCTCTTGCAAATCAACATTTGAAGCCCACAGCCCAACCTTAGAGCAGAATTGCATTGAGATGTTCAAGAAATGTGCAGAAGAGAAGTTAGTTATCTTCACAGCAGCAGATAGATATCTTCACAACAGCAGATAGATATCTTCACAACAGCAGTTAGATATCTTCACAATTAGCAGATAGATATATACAGAACAGCAGTTAGATATCTTCACAGTTAGCAGATAGATATATACAGAACAGCAGTTAGATATCTTCACAATTAGCAGTGATATACACAGAACAGCAGTTAGATATCTTCACAATTAGCAGATAGATATATACAGAACAGCAGTTGGATATCTTCACAATTAGCAGATAGATATATACAGAACAGCAGTAAGATATCTTCACAGTAGCAGTTAGATATTCACAAATGAGTGGTTAGGTTAGATCTCATTGAACATGAAAGACAGTGGATCAAGAACTGAAAAGAGAGCAGTATCTTTTTTCCTACATGGTGGGTCTGAACTTATCAATCCTTGCAGGACATTTTTCTTAAAGGCAGAACTAGCACCACAGTCAGCCAGCAATGTTGAAAGACTTGAAGCTCGGGTTAATAAACAAGGTGCCTCCACAAATGATTCTAGTCCAGCTGTTTTCACCTTGAATTGCCTTGAAGTGCTATCTAAACGCATTTTATTACATTTTTTGGGGAGGAATACTGTCTTTCATAAAAGGTCTTGCTAGGATCCAAGTGTGACTTGGAGAAAGTTTCTGCCAGAATGGAAATGCCAGGATGTTGTTTGAATGTCTAGAGTGTTTCCCTTTCTTTTTGTGATTGTGTAACCTGCCAGGATATCTAAATTTTCGGAGCATTTCCCTGTTTTTTTCTTTTTTTTTGGTGTCTTCGTCCCCCCCCCCTCCCCGCTTTTGTTTTTGGTTTGCCTCTAGAGACAGACAATCACAGTGGGACTTTCCTGCAAGCCCCTTCCTCAGCGGAGCCGGGCTCGCCGGCCATCGAGGGGGCCCGCACGCCACCGACGGACAAGCAGCCCGGCAGGAAGGCAACCAGCAGCTCGGCGAGCTTGGCCCAGACTTTCCTGATGCAGCAGACGCTGATGAATGAGGGGCTGCGGGTGGCCCAGAACTACGCCATGGAGCCGGCCGGGCGTGCCGGGGCGGCGGCAGGGGCTGGGGGGCCGGCCTCGTCGTCGTCGGCGGGTGGGGGCGGCTCGCCCGCCGCCCCGGCGGGCAAGGGGGCCGGGGCGACGCCGGGCGAGGGGGGAGGCGGGCGCTGCCAGCAACGGGACAGCCGTGAGGAGGCGGCCAGCCTGGCGGCTGAGTCCACCATCACGGCACTCTTGAATCTATCCAGCGGCAATCACAAGCAACTACGCGACGGCCGCCCTGATATGGACTTATGAGACCCGGACGGAACTGATAGCTTTTTTTTTTTAATTTTTAATTTTTATTTTTTTTGGATTTGGATTTGTGCCCTTGCTGGGGAAGTGGCGGAAGAGATCTCGCTCCGTCCTGGATAGACCTTACTGCATTTCGGCTCTCTCAGTAGCAGCGCTGTAGATTGAGCCGGTGAGCATCCGGTGGAGGGCGCCCTCATGAAACGACTTCACGCGCGTTTCAAGGTTTTCACCGGCTACGAGGCCTGTAGGACCCGCAGAGTGAGGGCGCCCTGCAACCGAGGAGGCGTAAGGTCTATCGCAGTGTCAACGACAGTACTCCAGAGTCAACTGGGACAGCAAGTGCCAGACTGTATTAGTAAAGAAACAATGAATAGCCAGTTCGTCCGTCACGGGTGGTCGTGTGCAACTCAAACTTTTCTTGCCATTTGTCGAGTGAAACTGGATGGAATTTTAAAAAGCCAAACAGTGTTTGCTTCTCAGTAGAAGTGTGCCGAAGATTGGATTGGACCTCTGCGTGTGTCGCCTCCCCCCTCCCCCAACTCCCGAAACCAACTCACTTAGCCGGTTCCCCGTCTTTTGTCTCTCTGTCTCTCTTTGTTTCTGTCATCGATCAAACACTACACACAAGAAATGGGTACGTTTACCAGTGCTTTCTGGAGGGTACATTCTAGTTTGCATCTTCTCGGTCGGCGAAGAGTCAAACGTAAGAAAAGTGCCTTCAAGGGAAAAAAGTAGAAGAAAATGTACAGCCAAAATTCGGAGGACAAGTTGAGGGAATTCCATTTTGTTGTTCCTCAAGTCATTAAACGCTGTGTATGGTTGTAAATCGTGAGGTTTCATACCCTTCCAGCAAAGGAAAAAAAAAATTAAATAAAAATTTATCGTTTTGTGTTAAACAAGAGATATTTTGCCTATCTGTCTATAACCAGCTTATGCCATGGACCTTTTTAATGTAATTTTTGGTTGGAATTTATTTTTAACCAAAAGAAAGGACATTGACTGGGATATTTCTTGGTCAGCCTGATGTGACTTCCTCTCTCTCCTGAAAAGGATGTCTTGAAAAAAATGTGATTCCCAAACTGCTGTGGCCAGTTTTTACAACTGACTGCTGTTTAAAATGGGAAAATGGAGGTGTTATCCCCGGAGATATACAGATTTGATTGCTTCTAACTGGTGCCCCGACCCCAGCGAAGATAGTCGACTGTTTTGGTTGGGGTCGCCATCTAAAGGGCTGGATAGCTCAGCTGGTCCTGGATCTGGTTTACATCCCAATCCAGTCCATTTTTTTCTTTGCTCTTTAACTTAAAAACAAATATATTTGTTCGTAAATCTAAATATTCATTTGTATGCATGCACAGAGATTGGAGGGCCATCGTGTAGTGTACATGTACGTAGAAAGCATGTCCAAATAAGGCCTGGGATCAATGGCCGACAACATTGAAGCAATGTTTCTAGCCTGTTGCCATGGTCATAACATTGCTCAGCCCAGCTTGGTGCTTTAGTATGAAAACTGACATTTTTTTCCAAGTAGTACTGTAGTTTCTTTGGGAGGTGGGTGGGAATGTAAATTAGAGTTCAAAACAACTTACAAGTCCTTCGCTGTTTTTTTTTTTTTGTGAGACGTAAATTCTTTTTTTTTCTCCTGCACAGAAATGAATGCTATGTTAAAACCAATCAAAGCATAGGTTGTATTCCTTGTTTTTTTTTAAAGAAACGTCATTTCCAAGAGAAAAAAAAAATGTTTTAAAGTTGTCATTCTAAAAGTGAAGATCCATGTATTGTGTAACTGTACAAACGAAGTAAAACACTCGTATATCCTCATCACATTTGTGTCCCAGTTTTTCATTTGGACGTTTAAGAAGTTTTGTTTGTTTTCATTTTTCAATTTAGTTCATTTCACTTTTTGAAATCAGTCTAAAAAGTTTGAGGGCCTGCAGGTCATCTTAGTCAGTGTGCAGTTTACAACAGTTTTTGGTATTAACTTCATTAAAATCAAATAAAAAATGACTATATCATTTTTTATTTCATTTTCATTAACCACCGTTTTATTTTTTTATTTGGGACTATTTCAATTCATTTCTTCTTGTAATGTGTTTCTTTTCATTTCTTTACCTAAACACCAATAAAGACATTGCAAAGTGGATGTAATGAAACTGTTATTCCTTTTCAATTTTTTTTTTATTTTAATGATAACTCCATGCCAGTGTTTAACTTGAATGAGTTTCATTCTGAATAATTTATATCAAATTCAGGCTGATGTCTATGGGCATTCTTCCAATATTTACACAAGCCTTTTCCTTGACGGGTCAGTTCCAATTTGTCTACGGCCCGACCCTATGGCCCAGCAATTCAAATGAAGATTGGAAAGAAAAGAAACACAACTGTGTCTACTTGGTTGGACATCTCTGGGAATAATAGAACAGGGACAGCTTGTAGAGTTCATTTGAGAGCCAATTCTCTTCTCAACAACATCAATACCGTCATCTGAAATCCACAGTATACATACTGGTTAGTTGCTACATTCTGTGGACCCTAACCCTGCTGCACTCGAACAAGATGCAGCAGTGGGTGCATTCTGTGGGATTCTGTGGACCCTAACCCTGCTGCAATCAACAAGATGCAACAGTGGGTGCATTCTGTGGGATTCTGTGGACCCTAACCCTGCTGCAATCAACAAGATGCAACAGAGCGTGCATTCTGTGGGATTCTGTGGACCCTAACCCTGCTGCACTCGACAAGTTGCAACAGTGGGTGCATTCTGTGGGATTCTATGGACCCTAACCCTACTGCAATCAACAAGATGCAACAGTGGGTGCATTCTGTGGGATTATGTGGACCCTAACCCTGCAGCAATCAACAAGATGCAGCAGTGGGTGCATTCTGTGGGATTCTGTGGACCCTAACCCTGCTGCAATCAACAAGATGCAACAGTGGGTGCATTCTGTGGGATTCTGTGGACCCTAACCCTACTGCAATCAACAAGATGCAACAGTGGGTTCATTCTGTGGGATTCTGTGGACCCTAACCCTGCTGCACTCGACAAGTTGCAACAGTGGGTGCATTCTGTGGGATTCTATGGACCCTAACCCTACTGCAATCAACAAGATGCAGCAGTGGGTGCATTCTGTGGGATTCTGTGGACCCTAAACCCTGAAGCAATCAACAAGATGCAACAGTGGGTGCATTCTGTGGGATTCTGTGGACCCTAACCCTGCTGCAATCAACAAGATGCAACAGAGCGTGCATTCTGTGGGATTCTGTGGACCCTAACCCTGCTGCAATCAACAAGATGCAACAGTGGATGCATTCTGTGGGATTCTGTGGACCCTAACCCTACTGCAATCAACAAGATGCAGCAGTGGGTGCATTCTGTGGGATTCTGTGGACCCTAACCCTGCAGCAATCAACAAGATGCAGCAGTGGGTGCATTCTGTGGGATTCTGTGGACCCTAACCCTGCTGCAATCAACAAGATGCAACAGTGGGTGCATTCTGCGGGATTCTGTGGACCCTAACCCAGCTGCACTCCATAATATGCTGCAGTGGCTGCATTCTGTGTGAGTCTGTTGACCCTGCTCCAAGATATTTTCAGAGTTTGACAACCCAAGAAAGTTTCCCTGTCCAGAACTGCACCACATATTGCAAATGGTTAAAAACAAAACCAAATAGGAACTATGTATTATTTACCCATCCAGAGAAATTAATGTCCACCATAACAAAAACTTAAACAAAACCGCGTGAAAAAGTACAGAAAAAAAATACAATTTACAACCTAAAAAAATTACATTCCAAAATTCAAATTTCTGAATTAACTTATCAATATAAAAAAAGAGATGGTGGAACTGTTGCGTGTGGGAAAAGAAAGGTTTTGCCTCTATTTCTCACTTTCATTGGAGAGTGAGGGCAGTGTCACATGAGGTCATTTCAGGCAATTTATTTGGTTCCAAACAGTTACAGAGACAAAATTCAATGAGGGTTTGCCCCACTTGATGTAGTAAGCACTGTGTGCTCAGTGCTACGCCCGAATGCCTGCTGAAAAATAATAAAAATAATACAGGTAGCTCGGGCGGGATTCAAACCCGCATCTCCGCCGCTTGTATTTTTTCAGCAGGCAATCGGGTAAAGTATCGGGCACACAGCTTATACAGCAGGGCAAACCCTCGCTCAATTCCGTTCTCCTTGACACAAACATCATTCGAACCCGCACCTCCGCCGCTTGTATCCTATTCAGCAGGCAATCGGGTAAAGCGTCATGTACGCAGTTTATAGCTAGGCAAACCCTCGCTCAATTCCGTTCTCCTTGACACAATCATATTATATTGATGATAGAAAAGAAATTCATTGGCATTTCAAATTAACAGATCGCTATAAAGTTCACAAATCAGCGTCTGCTGAGTCTTACAGTGTACGATGCACAGATCAGACGATGGGTCGTGTACTGCGGGTACCTCTATATTGCTCTGCACAGGATTGATGAGAGAAGCAGTGGGTCAGCAGCCCCTACATACAACCATGTTTCCCTACGGCTACAAAAAATACATTTTGAGGCTCAAACTGAACTACCAAACAAGACAAATGCCTGCTCAACAACTATGCAACAAGAATAAGACTTGAAGGTTTGCATGGTGGAAATACAAAGTGGAAAGTTTGCGGTGACACCATGTAACACCTCTCTTTTGAGAAGGAGTGTGGCTCTGAAAAGAGCCGGTAACTCAACCTCAATGCTTTGGTTAGTGTGTACTCTGCCCGTCATCAGGAGACAAGATTTTGCAATTTTTCCCCAAATTTTTGTTTCTTTGGCACGGAGAGATGCAATGTTGACGAATGCACAGTACATTAGGAAAAAATATATGAAACAGTATTGAGATATTGCTGGAAAAGTGGCCTTAGGAGGTGTATGCACAAGTTCAATGAGGTCATTGCATCCACAGCTGTGACTGTGAATGGGTGCACTGAATGGCCTATTGAGTGCAAGCTGAATAGGGTCGCTGCATCCACAGCTGTAACTGTGAATGGGTGCACTGAATGGCCCATTGTGTTGCAGCCGAATAGGGTCACTGCATCCACTACTGTGAATGTGTGCACTGAATGGCCCATTGTGTACAAGCTGAATAGAGTCAATGCATCCTCAGCTGTGACTGTGAATGGGTGCACTGAATGGCCCACTGTGTGCAAGCTGAACAGGGTCCCTGCATCCACAGCTGTGACTGTGAATGGGTGCACTGAATGGCCCACTGTGTGCAAGCTGAACAGGGTCCTTGCCTCAACAGCTGGAACTGTGAATGGGCACCCTTACAAAAGATTCACACACACACAACATACCCAGCGAGTGGCATGCAGTTTTTCAGGCACTGGACCAACCTAACGCAGCCCTGACCAGTCCACTAGAGCCGTGGTCTGCTCTTGGCTAAATATCATTGTAGACAATTACCATGTACAAATTCCTATGGCACTGAATGTCTTTATAAGACAGAGTAACGTCCAAAAACAAACCGCCCTTTACATCAGTGGCGGGCGGGGTTGGCTACAGTGGGTGTCATGTCCAGCGACCGTTTCCCTCGTCCATGGAATGCTCAATTTTCGTCCGAGTCCAAGTCCATATTGTCATCGCTGAAGGCTTGGTCTGCCGCAGTGCTTTCCCTGGGAAACGGAAAAACAGATGAGAACCCCGAAAAATCAGAGTAGGAAAAAGAAACTTGTCCAATGAATCAAGGGAAAAAACCTGACTGGGAATTTTTAAACAACTTTGAAAAACAAATGGCAAAGAAAATTTGCACCGGACCGCGACTTGAGTCCGAGACCTCTGGTTTTGTGTATCAGGGCTCTTACCACGTGGTGGCCTTCCCAAATAGTCAACTATGTCTTTGACAGGAAAATTTGGATTTTTTTTGGGGGGGGGGGATCTGGGCTGGGCCACTCACCCCTTGGAAGCTCCAGCCCCCTTGGTGTCGTGGTGGTCTACATCCATGGGCTGCTCTCCCGCCTGGTCCCCCGACACCCCCGACGACCGCCGCTTGTCCCGCCGGTGCTCTTTCCTCCGGTCCTCCTTGGGGCGCTGCTCCGAGCTGTCCATGACCAGGCCGGGAATCTGGAAGCCGCCCCGACTGCCGAAGATCTTCTCCAGCCGCTCCGACAAGTCTCTCCTGCCTTCGTCACCTTCCTCGTCCTCCTCATCCTCCTCCATCTCCTCAGCGCCGCCTTTCTCCGGGCCGACAGCCTCATCACTCTTGACGGCCTCATCGCCCTTGGCGGCTTCCCCCGTTGTTGCCGCTGGGGCCGGCGCATCTTCCGGCGCCGAGGCGGCCGGCTCCTCTCGCTCGACGGCCGGAGTGCCCTCGACGCTCCCGTTGTCGCCGCCGCTGCCGTCCGGCCGTTCGTCTTCGGAGACTGTTCTGGTGTCCTCCTCGCCGGCTCCGTCCGCCCCGGGGTCCGGACCCGGGGTGGGCTCGCCGGCCAGGTCCTCGCCGGGCGGCTCTGCCTCGGGCACCTCCTGCTCCTCCTGCTCCTCCCGGGCCTCTTCGGTGGGAGTGGCGGCAGCGGCGGCGGCGTTGGCATCGGCCGTTCCGTCCTCCTCTCCCGAGGGGCGTCCCGGCTGGTCCTCGCAGCTGCCGTTCTCCCGGAGTCGGTCTGGTTCGGGCTTGGTCTCCGCGGCAACCTGCTCCGCCGTCTCCCCATCCTGCACAGCGGCAATGTCTGCGACTTCTTTGTTTGTTTGTTTGTTGTTGTTTTTTTCCAGAATTACAACCAGAGGTTAAAAGAAAAATAAAAGAATACAGCTTGGTCAACTCAATGATCCAAATTATCTAGATATGATATGAATTTGTAGCTCTCAGACGGACACCTCAAGGGAAAAGAAACTGAGGGAGACCAAAGACAACATGGAGAAGAAACAATCGCAGCGGAACTGGAAGCAGCCAACCTGACCTGAGGGGACGGCAGAAAAAAGAAAGCCAAGGATAGACAGGAATGGAGAAATCTACAGCGGGGATGAAGAGGACTAACACCGATTATGCAGCAAGAAAAATGTACTTAGCCATCAGTTTGCCCTGCTCAACGTGTATAAATTAAAACACTGTAAGCTCTGTACTCAGGCCAGTTGCCTGCTGGAACAAAAATACAGGCATCTTGGGCGGGATGCAAACCAGTGACTCCTGCTCTACAGTGCAGACGCCAGAGTTGCCTGGATTTTTTTCAGCAGGCAATTGGCTATTAAAGCACCGAGTGTTTAACCCATATCGGCCGAGTTACGGGATTTCCCGTAGGACTCAGTAAAGCTACAAACGCCGAACTACGTGAAAATCTGTGGTCTATCTATAGGTTTGTGAAAATGATTGGGTTATCCCATTCACTATTCTGTTGATATAGTTTATATTTTTTCTATTATGATATTTTTTTTTCATTTTTTTTCCCGATCGATTTGGTTAAAAAGTTCCCAGTGGGTGTTTCATTGATTTGATGACATCCAAGAAAAGTTCAAATCGGATTTGGCTGGAGGCTTGGAAGGTACCTGTCGGCTCTGAGAGCGGTTTCTTCTCTTCAAGAGTGCCGGCAGTATCTTGCATCAGGCAGATGGATTTGAGCTTGTTGTAAAGGTACTCTGCCTTCTTGCGCACTTTCTCGTTGGACTTGTACTTCCGGATCTGATGAGAAGCCGAGAAACCAACAGCTTCAAACAACGGCCGTGCTTTATGTCACATTAACTTTTATTTCCATTTCATTTCATTCTAGTTTTAATAATTCAACCTTCTCGTGTCCAATGGCCAAATTACAAGAATGGTACAATTATTAAAAACAAACAAACATAAATTGCAATTGCAAATAAAATCTGTTTGACAAAAATAAAATTTGTTTGACATAAGATAAAAATAATAATAATACAGTGGAACGTCGCTATAACGAACATCCCGGGATCCATGAAAATTGTTTGGGATAGCGGTCGTTCATTATAGCAGTTGCGGCCACATATTTTGTACACAAAAATCGGGAGCCAAAGGGCATTTTCGGTATATCGGCATTCGTTAAAGCGACGTTCCACTGTAATAATAATAATAATAAAATTTTAAAAAATATCACGCCATTTCTGGAAATTTCCAAAAGTCTTACATCCCTGTGAAAATGACACATTGCTGAAAACCACTGAATGGCAGCTATATTGGCACTGAAAATCGGCCTGGCGTAAAGTGGTGAGCAGCAACTTTGAGGCGATCATCCCTGGAATGATTCAGATTCCCAGCAAGGATAGAGGTCTTTCCTTGGGGGGTGAGGACGGAGGATTTCCTCCGCGGCCTTACCTTCTTGATCGTTTGCACAAAGTCTTTGTTCTTCCTGAGAATGCCCGGGGTCAGTGTGGCACTCAGGTCATCGATCTGGGCCATGACAGAGACACTCTTGACTGGGTCCTGCAGAAAGACCAAACAAAGTCAATCAGGAAATGAACAAAAAACAGACCACTGTGAGGATCTGTATAAAGAATCAAGCCCTCTAACTTTTGTTTCCAGAAAATATATCGATGAGTGTGAAATCATCTTGTAGTAGAATCTCCACACACTATTAACCGAATCATTGAGTTACTGGCTCTTTTCAGAGTCACACTTCTTCTCTTAAAGCCCCTATGCAACATTGGTCGAGGTTAAAGAATAGCATCCATACGCTGTCTGAACCAACATATGCATGAAATAGCACACCTGTGAAAATTTCAGCTCAATCCGCCAACCGAGTCTCTAGAAAATCAGGAAAACCGCTTAATTTGTTTCGCGAAAATGCAGCATTCAACGCCGTACTGCTCCGAAAAATAGTTTAGATCTCGGTGAGACGTAAACGATTTCTTTAAATCTTTTCTCCTAAAATACAGCATTTTAGACCGAAATATTTCAGTCTGAGGTTTCTACTATAACCATCTTCAAACTGTATAAGTTTCGTCTGTGAACATTTCTGTTTTTCGGTCTTACCAATGTTGTGTAGGGGCTTTAAGAAGTGTGCATTTTGTCACCACAAACCTCCTACGTGGTATTTCCACCATGCAAACCTTTAAATCTCATCTTGTAGTAGTAGTATGTAATAGTAAATCCAAATAATTAAAACCGGTTTTGTCCCCCGATACTAACGGTCGCCGGATTCACCTCACTGTAGTGAGGATTTAGTGGAGCAGTCTCAGGAAGACGGGCAGAGTACACGCTGCCCGAAATGTTGAGTGACCGGCTCTTTTCAGAGCAACATTCTCATGAGTTACATGGTGTCACCGCAAACCACTCCACTTCAATCAGAGGCCTCTGGTTCAGGTCCTGGGGACGAGTTCCATTTTCGTGAGGGGTGGAGGTGGTAACAAGAGTGCTGATGGTGGTAAGAGTGGCGGTGGTGAGCGTTTTTGGTGATGGGGTGATAGGTCAGGGTTCATGGTGGTGAGTGGCGATTATCAGATATAGACCTACCGGATGTTCCATACTCAAGGACACCTTCAGTTCCAAGTGCAGCTTCTCCACAGTTTCCTCAGTTCTATTCAGGCCTGAAAGAAGAAAGAGGAAATATATTCCAGTTTTTATAAAAATCAAAATGGCTTTCCTCAGATGAAACTAAAAGGTTTGCTTAGTGATTAACAATGTAGAGTGCTTGTAGTGACAGCAAGTATACAGTCTTTCAAGAATGAGTGTGGCTCTATAAGCAGGCTCGCCTCAGAGCAACATTCTTAATCGCTCTCACTCTGTCTCTCTCAAGAGATTACATATGGTGCATTGACGGCAAACCCTTTTACATAGTGAACCCACCTTACAAACCTTCAAATCTCACCTGGGCTCGATTTCATCAAACTCATCGTAACATACGATCAACCGCAAGACGATGAGTGATGTACAGAAACCATACGGTGCATCACTACTAAACGATAGGTTACACTTCGTAAGTTGGGTTACGATGCGTCATATAAAGGCTTTGTGAAATTTCACACTAGAGTTACTGGCCCTTCTCAGAGCCACACTCACTCCCATGGCGAGATTCAGCAAAATGATGTCATTGCAAAGCTCTTACATTGTGAACCCACCATGCAAATCTTCAAATTGCATCTGGAGCAGGGCCTTTCTCAAAGGCATTCTGCTAGGTTAGAGACGTTGGGCTCTTGACAGTGATTGGGGAGCCACGAGCAGGACCCTCCTTATTGAAGGCAGTATCAGTAATTATATGGGCATGTGATGGGCATGTCCTGTGCATGTGATTGCCATGTCCTGTGCATGTGATGGGCATGTCCTGTGCATGTGATGGGCATGTCCTGTGCATGTAATGGGCATGTCCTGTGCATGTGATGGGCATGTCCTGTGCATGTGATGGCCATGTCCTGTGCATGTGATGGCCATGTCCTGTGCATGTGATGGCCATGTCCTGTGCATGTGATGGACATGTGATGCGCATGTCCATGTACAGTATGTGACTAATCCATTTCTGAGCTGAAAGGGCAGGTGGGGAACTCCCTTGGCTCACACACAACAAGGGTCAACGAGAAATTGGCCGTTTACCTTTCTTCTTTTCGGCTTTGCGCTTCTCAAACTTGTTGGCTTTGAGTATTCTAAAAACAAACAAACAAACCAGATTTGAACAGGGGAGGGGGGGGGACATGATTTAGTCAGCATAATCATGGATTAGGTTGGTTTCTGGCAGGAATATATTTGCACACAACAAATTGTCAAACAAATCAAGGAAAAACTGACTGGGAACAATTTTGAAAAATATCAAACATACGGATAGGACTTAAGGAGAGAGTGCGTTGTACGCTTTCATAGCAGCAACTACTTGTACTTGTTTAATAAGGAATCGGGCAAAGCACCGAGCACTCAGTGTTTATCACGTCGAGCAGGACAAACCCTCAATGAATTACATTCTCCTTGACATAAACATCATGTTGTATCTATGATGCAACGCGGTACCCGCCGCTACACAATATTCAAATCCGCTTGGTGGTCAAGTCTGCACTAGAAAGTGTGAGTCACGGGTTCAAATCCCGTCCATGATGCCTGAATTTCTTTCATCAGGCATCGAGCGATGCACTGACCACTCAGTGTTTATCACGTCGAGCAGGGCAAACCCTCACTGAATAGCAACTTCTTCGTCAACTACATCTACAACAGACAGATGGTAATGATGATACTGATTGATAGGGTCCTCTCTTACTCTTTGTTGTTGCTCTGTCCACCAGCACTCCCATCTTCGTCCTCTCCCCTCTGCGTGAAAAAATAAATAAAAATATTTGCCATCAGTTCTGACAGTTGTATTCAGCTCTTGTAAAGACTACCTTTTGTCCACAAAACTTGGAAACGACAGATGCTCTTGTCTGAATCATTTTCAGACATCATTTCTCGTCCTTTTTCAAAAGATTTAAAAAAGAATAATCTTTGATCTCCGCGGCCCTCAGGGCATTATAAATTTGTTTCATTTTTGTTGTATCGGTTGTGCTTTGATCTGAACTCATTTTTGATCTGAGGTTAAAGGGGAAGCCCAAGGGCTCGGGAGAGGGTGGAGAGGCTTGTCGTAAAAGATGGAGCGGACCTGCTCATCTCGTTGCTGTAGTTCCTCCTGCTTCTTCCTGGCTGCTGCGGCTGCTGCCTCCTCTTGCCTCTTCCTCGCCTCCTCCCTCTGGCGTCTGGCCTCTTCCTCCCGCTGCCTCCGCTCCTCCTCGCGCCGCCTCTTGGCCTCCAGCTCCTTCTTCCTCTCCTCCAGCTTCTTCCGCATCTTCTCCTCCTTCTTGCGCTCCTTCTCCTCTTGCTTCTTGCGCTCCTTCTCCTGCCTGGGATCAGAGGGCGGGAAGAAGATGAGGGGTGGTTTCCTCAGATCTTGATTTCATACTGGCCCCTTAATAAGCTGCTGGGAATGGTTTCAACCTGTGAGAAAGGTCCTGCTAGGATTGAAAGGACCGACCCTCCTAAAGTTTTGAGATCAGCACAAGCACTCGCTGGATGACTATCAGGCTGGCAGCTGAAAGCCACCACTTTAACATCGTTTGAGGGCCTGAAGAGTCGAGCTTCGAGACAGGCCAGACCTTTCTCAATGGCAGAATTCTGTGCGGATTTTGTCATGCCACACATTATTTTGTGGCAGGCTGAAATTAGTCTTTGTTTAAAACTTGGACAATAGTGGTGCCCGGTTTTGGAGGGCCCGGTGCATGGCAGCACCACTGAGGTTTTGACTTTGTAGGATCCGGCGTGAAATAATTCACCAGGGTTGGATTTCACAAAGCCTTACGATGCACGGTATCTCAAATCTACTCTGGATAACCCATCATAAGTGCTTACGGGTTGTATGGTTTCTGTGCATCGCTCATCATCACAGTTTCCTGTAAATCTGTGGACATTTCTGTTTTTCGATCTTCCCAATGTTGTGTAGGGGCTTTAAGCAGATTTCGGTGCTTTATAAGCGGCTCTATGATATTGGCCCCTGATTGGAAGCCCAAAAGCTCACCTCTTCTTGTCCCGGTCCTCTTTCTTCTTTGCCTTCTCCGCTCTCCGATCCACGAAGTCCGCCTTGGACGTCTCGAGGCCCGGCCTGTCCGCCTTGTCCTCTTCCTCCTCCTCATCCTCGTCCTCATCCGGGCTGGCCAGCCGCCTGCCGGCCGGCTCTGCGGGTGGCTTGGCCGGCTTCCTCTTGGGCTCCCGCTTGGCCTTGATCTTGAGCGGCGTCTCGTCGATGACGAGGTTGTCGCTGTCGGCGTCGCTGTCGGCGGCCGGCGGCTGGGGCTGGGGCTGGCCGTCCTCGTTGTCCTCGTCGCTGCCCAGCCGGTCCCTGGACTCGGACGAGCCGCGCTTCTTCTTCTTCTTCTTCTTCTTCTGGGCCTTCTCCAGCCTCTCCATCTCCTCCTGGAGCCGCTCCTTCTCCCGCATCAGCCGGTACTGCTCCTCCTCCTTGTGGCGCTTGGTCTCCTCCAGCTTGGCCTTCCGCTGCTCCTCGCGCTGGCGCCACTTGGAGTAGTAGTTGCCGTCGTCCGATGAGGACTCCGAGCTGGAGGCAGGGTTTGGTAGGGGGGAGGGATGGAGGGAGGGAGGGAGGGAGGGAGGGAGGGGATGCTATCATGAGTGGAGAGTGACTTGCTGGCTGGAATTACCCGAGTCAAGGCCTTAATGGCTTGATTCCAGCAGGACCTTGCTGAAAGGGGGCAGGAGCTTTCTCCAAGGTAGAAGGGCCGCTTTCAAAGATGGCGTGACCTTTTTCAATGGCGGCGTGACCTTTCTCAATGGCGGCGTGACCTTTCTCAATGGCGGCGTGACCTTTCTCAATGGCGGCGTGACCTTTCTCAAAGGCGACGGGACAGTAGCGAGCTTTTGTTTTATGACGGAGAGCGCACAGTACGGGGGATTTAACAGAACGCGACCATTCACGCACCCAAGCTCCCGTCCTGATTGGAAGCCGTTTTGTTCTGTTTACACGACGGGTATACACACTGTATGCGCGCAGTAGCCGACTGCTCTGCGTTGTGGTCTGGAGTGGACGCTATTTCCACATACAGCGGTCCCAGATTTCAACAGTACAGGGACTTGCAGGTTGTCGCGCATGCACAGTTCTATGTTCGGCTCGATTTCTCCCGTCGTAAAATGAACGCCCGTTATTTCTCAAAGGCGACGGGACATTTCTCAAAGGCAGCGTGACCTTTCTCAAAGGTGGCGGGACATTTCTCAAAGGCAGCAGGGTTAGTGCAATCCATATGACATTGCATTAGGAAAGGACATCTCTCTCAAAGGCGGCGGGACATTTCTCAAAGGCGACGGGACATTTCTCAAAGGCAGCAGGGTTAGTGCCATCCATATGACACTGCATTAGGAAAGGACATCTCTCTCAAAGGCGGCGGGACATTTCTCAAAGGCGGCGGGACATTTCTCAAAGGCAGCAGGGTTAGTGCCATCCATATGACACTGCATTAGGAAAGGACATCTCTCTCAAAGGCGGCGGGACATTTCTCAAAGGCGGCGGGACATTTCTCAAAGGCAGCAGGGTTAGTGCCATCCATATGACACTGCATTAGGAAAGGACATCTCTCTCAAAGGCGGCGGGACATTTCTTAAAGGCGGAGGGACCTTCCTCGACGACACTGGAAATCTCTTTCAAAGAGAGGCCAGAATTCTGATCCCGGAGACAAAAATACCTCCGAGAAAGGGCATGCTGCATGTCAAATATCTGCAAACTGTAACCTCCCCCCCCAAAAAAAATAAGAGTTTTGTCTCACCTGGACAAGCTAATGCTCAGCTCAGTCTTGGTGGTGACCTGGGCAGCGGGAGTTGTTTTCTTTTTGGTACTAGGTGTGCGTGGCTTTCTCTCTGCAATGAAAGAACGGCAGAAACAAAGACTGCAAGTCAGTAAGCAGTTTGCTACATTCTCGTACGACTTCAGCTCACATTTAAGGGGGGTGGGAAATGGGGACAAATTAGGGAAGGTCTGACGTCGATTTTTGCGACGTTTTTTTTTCGGCGAGGCCCTCACCTTTCGTGCTTGGTTTACGAGCCGACTCCTTTTTCTCCTTCTTGACGCGTGGCTTGCGGGCTTTCTTGACGATCGGCTTGGCCCGGAGGTCGTCGCTAGATTCTCCGTCCTCCTCCTCCTCCTCTTCTCCTGCCTCGTCCTCCTCCTTCTCTTCCTCCTCCTCTCCTGCGCTGGCCTCACTGCCCGAGCTGCTGGCCGTGGTTTTCCGTCCCTTGCCTTTGGACTTCCGCGAGGAGCTGCCCTTTTTCCGGGAGCCGGGTGCCTTGACGGGGACAAACTCCTGTCCAAAGTAATCACAGTAACATGCGGGAAAAGTTGCAAGCTGCTCATTGATTAAAATTACCAAAAAGTGAATATCAAACATTAGGAGGGCCCGACGTTTTGATCCAACATTCAAAACAGTGTCATTATGGCCAAGCTTGCAGCTACCTCATTCTTTCAGAAATTAAGTAAAAAATTAACGAGGCACTTTCTGAACAATCAACTAAGACAAATTTAGATAAGATTTGATGGTTTGCATGGTGGAAATACCAAGTAGGAGGTTTGCGGGGACACCATGTATTATCTCTTAAGAGAAAGGGTATGGCTATGAAAAGAGCCGGTAACTCAATGTTTTGGGTAGTGTGTATTCTGCCCGATGTACTCCTGACAATGATATACATGGTGTCACCGCAAACCTCCTACTAAGACGAATTTAGATATGAGAAAAAAAAGGCATTTGAAACAAACCAGAGGCCCTTTGAAATTAACGTAGCTTGGCTATGACCAACAGGCAGTCAGTCGTATTTGCTTTTTCACTGACAAGTATGGTCCTAGTCCGATGCTCAGACTTTGGTCTAACATCCGGGCAAAGAGTGGGATCATCTGCCAGTGTTTTTGAAAGATAACACCTTTCGGAATGACTAACATCACTCTCTTCATCCTCCTCGTCCTCTGATGGTTCGTCATAATCTACCTCCTCCTCGCTTGAGGCAGTCGATTTCTTCTTCTTTGAGGACCTCTGTAGAGAGTAAGACGATCAGAGGAAGAACATTGGGAAATGGACAGAGTAGGAAAGCCAGCCTTTTTAAGATTCTGTTAGCATTAGGGATACGGAACATTGCATATTTTTTTTCAGGATTCGGACGGATTCAAGTACCTTTGAAGACTCCTGGTTGGACTTTCGTTTCTTGGCTTTCTTGGGCTGGGGTTTCTTGACGACAGGCTGTTCTTCCTCCGAGGATTCTGGCTCCTCCTCCTCCTCCTCCTCCTGCTCCTCCTGCTCCTCCTCTTCAACCTCTTCTTCCTCCTCCATCGCTTCCACCTGCTCCTCCCCAACCTCCTCCTCCTCTGATGTGGAGACAGGTTGCTATGGGAACCAGGAGATGCGGACAACAAGTGAGCGTGGGCACTGGCGCTTGTTGCCTTTGGCCTTGGAGAAAAGTCTGAATGATCTAGTATTTTCTTGTAGAGTTAATGAGTACATGACTTATGCACGGAGTCCTACTTGTTTGCTTTGGTGTAAGATCATAGACATATGTAACCTATAGACGGACAGCGTCTATTAGAAACAACCGGGTAACATAAAACCATGGGCGACCCGACTAGCATCAAACCAAGGGTGGAAGTAAAGACAAGAAGAAGAAAGAGACCACAAAACAAAAATCCGAACAAAAACAATAGCTTTTCAAATGATGGGCTGTGTACCTGGGCATAGAGTTTGACGTCCGGATTCAGAACAATCTCCTCCAGTCCAACATTGAAGGCTTTGTGCTTCTTGTGAGTCTGTCCATACTTGTGCCGGTACTCCTCGTAGGGGTACAAATCCTTGGGCAGCATGAAGGCACTACATGTACAAACGCCACAAGAGGGTTCAATTTTTAGCTGTGGCCCCGTGGCCAAAGTGAAAGTTGAAATAAACTCCCGCTTAGTTGAAGGCCACTCCTGACTGGCCTTGCAGGCTAGCTGGGTAAGTATGAGGTTTGCGCTGAGTAATATGCAAAAATGTTGCAAACTGCTTACTGACTAAAATGTTTCGATCTTAGCAGGACCTTTCTCAAAGGCAGAGTCTTTTTCCCAAAGGCCCAGTTATTCTAAAAATGCAGAATGAAGGAACTACATGTACAAACGCCACAAGAGGGTTCAATTTTTAGCTGTGGCCCCGTGGCCAAAGTGAAAGTTGAAATAAACTCCCGCTTAGTTGAAGGCCTCCCCTGACTGGCCTTGCAGGCTAGCTGGGTAAGTATGAGATTTGCACTGAGTAATATGCAAAAAAGTTGCAAACTGCTTACTGACTAAAATGTTTCGATCTTTTCTCAAAGTCATTTTTTCAAAGGCCCAGTTATTCTCAAAATGCAGAATGATTCTGCCTTTGAGAGAACGATTCTGCTTTTGAGAAAGCTCCTGCTAGGATGGAAACGAACCTTTCTCAAAGTCGGAATCGCTTTGAGAAAGGGTCCTGCTGGAATCAAGACGTCAGGCCCTCCTAGTTCTTAAATCTACTTACGTCTCGTGAGTTCCATAGAAGAAGATGGGCAACTTATTTGGCGGAGGTTTCACTCCACCCTCTGGAACCTCATCAATCTAGCGCGAGGAAGAAAACAAATTATCATGAAATATTCATTCCATCGTATCTCAACCATTGACTCTTTTGTTTCTTTCAAAGTTCTCAGATCATCTGGTAGCTTTATCCACAGCTCTGCAACATTCTGACTTCACCCTGACCGAGGTTTGTTCTTCCCTTGTCGTTCCTCAGGGATTGCCGACCAGGCCAGGTGGACGGGGCAAAATTTGGAAACACGTCTTGAACACAGTAATCAAGGTGACTCGTGAGGATGATGTGGACTCAAACTCGATCAAGATGACTCGGGACTCTGAATAGACCTCCAGAGATATGACTCAGACTTAGACTTGGACTCAATATTTTGCAACGGTGATGATGATGAAGATCGATAGTAGTGATTATGGGGACGGTGGTGGTGGCGATGGTGGTGATTGTACAGTAGTAGTGGTGGTGTTGGTGGTGGTGGTGATGATGATGATCGATAGTAGTGATTATGGGGATGGTAGAAGTGGCGATGGTGATGATTGAAGTGGTGATGGAGTTGTATTTGTGATGGAGGTGGTGGCGGTGAGTGTAGAAGTGGTGGCAGTGGTGATTGTACAGTAGTAGTGGTGGTGTTGGTGGTGGTGGTGATGGTGAGGATTGATAGTAGTGATTATGGGGACGGTAGTGGTGGCGATGGTGGTGATTGTAGTGGTGATGGAGTTGTGTTTGTGATGGAGGTGGTGGTGGTGATTGTAGAAGTGGTGGCAGTGGTGATTATAGTAGTGGTGGTGGTGTTGGTGGTGGTGGTGATGATGATGATCGATACGATAGTAGTGGTGGTGGTGTTGGTGGAAGTGGTGATGTTGAAGATTGTAGTGGGGATGGAGGTGGTGGAGGTGGTGGTAGTTGAGATCATACTTCATAAATCATAGAGAGCTACATGCAGGATTGGTGTGGTATTCCTTACCCTAGCAGGCCAGTGTGGCCACCCTTTCATCTTTGCAAACACCTTATCCCCCGGCTTGAAGTTCCTCTCCGCCATGATGCTCTCTGCTTCCAAGGCCAAAAAATGGCCGACAGATCAACCGCTACACAAACATACGGAAACAAAGAGACAAATTATCTTGGATGCGTAGGAATGTTCATGTAGATTGCACACAATTTGGAAACATAGCAAAGACAATGTTGACTGGATTGGGAATTGAGCCTGAGGCCTCTAGCTTAACATACCAGCACTCTAGTCTTAGTCTTACCATCTGAGCTTTCTAGCCATTACAACAATTACAAGTTACAAAACAAGGCAGCCTTCCCACTACTGCACTAGTTAAAATAACTAGACCACTATCGTTGCAGGGGTAGGGGCCCCAATAACTAAGAAGCATTATTTAACAACGCAGTGGCTGTTGTTACGGCAGTCGTCCGTGTGGTTCCCTGACTTCACAGTATTTGTCAGGATGTTTAGCTCTTGGAACCAGACTATCAGCTAATACTAGACTGGTTCAACCAGCCTTCAATGCTGACGAAATACAATTAAGTCAGGGAACCACACGGACGACTGCAGTAACAACAGCCACTGCGATTTAACAAAGAACTGCCGTACATCTCTGGAGATAGAGATTACTAAATTAGAACGAGATTTCATTATTTAGAAGTCAAAATAATTACTGCAGAGTTTTAGAGCTGAATCAGGGAAAACTCTTAAGCATCTACTGAATTCTAATGAAATTCTTCAGACGAATCCAAGTTGTACTTGTAGTAGCAACATTCCCAGTTGCAGTAAACATGACAAAAAGCTGGTAATAACCTCCTTTTGTATCGTAAAGGTAAAGTATTCACGTGCGTTGGAGCCCCATGTTTACACATTTTCTTTTTTAAATTTAAGGATCTGTGAATCTAGTCCTAGCACACAATAAGAACGGGGCAAAAGTCGGAGCTGAAGAGCTTACATTTACTGAAATACGGAAGGCGAACATAGATGCTATTGATGATAGGCTACACAAAATGAATTTAGATTGGAACCTAACTCTAAATTAATTATATTTATTGACTAGTTCAAGGTAGGCTAAACGCCAACGGATTTGTTGGAATTCTTTTTGGCGCACAGAGTTCTTTCCCTGAATCGAAAATGGTCTGAAAATGGTTGCATTCTCTCCCCTTCCGATTTCAAGGCCAAGGGCATACGGTGCTTTCGAGGTAAACAAAATCATACAAACCAGTGGGCAAGTCGAGCAGACTAGATCAACTTAAAAACGAGTAGACGGATTTAACGCGCAGTTCCGCGGGAAATACCGCCCGATTCAACTCAATACATTATCCAGCGCACGGTGCGTACAATGTATATCGCGGCGCGTTCGACCAACTCCGTGCACTAAATCGTACACACTGAAAGGAGGCCTGAAGTTTCTATGGAGGCCAAAATGAGACAAATGTTCCTCCCATCGGCCTGAGCAAATTGGTGTTAAACACCCAATCAAACTCCTTCAGCAATGATTAGTTTTCCACCCAAATAACCATATAATCACATAACACTGTGAAAAGTAAGAAAAAAAAGCATAATGGGAAGCAAAACCCTGAAAATGCAGTATTCAGACTTCCCTATGGTTATACTTATAGGGGATGTACATGTACATCACTACATGTATGTTATTTCTACAGAAATGAGCATAAACCGGACGCTGAGCAGTACATGAAGATTCACGGGTATTTCTGAAAAAAAGAAAAGAAAAGTACGAAATTTAAAGCAAACATGAAAACCGACAATTATTGCGGGAATTTATGGTAAACAAAATCCGGACAAAAAGTGGAAGGGGCAATATGTTTCTACACATCCATACGAGGAGGTTGGTTGGTACCCTGTCCGCGGCCTCTGCGAGCAGCGGTGAGCTGACATGGGGAACCATGGAAAAGTAGGAGGGTACATTTTTAGAAGGCATTTAAAATGAATTACAGGTGCCTGGTTTAGACTTGCTATAGACACATGCTCTGCGGGTGTACACTCACTACCAAGGAAACGGCTTCTGCCGCTGCTGTCGACTGCCTTGTGCTAGGGACCGCGAAGGGATCTACAAAACGCCTGGTTCGGGGTTTTTTCGGGGAAGTTTATGAGCCGATGTCCACTGGTTTACGGCCTGGGACAAGGCCACATCCACTGATCGAGGTGTTAAAAGGCAGCTTTACTTTGGTTTGATCTGAGCGTGAGGTAAGTATCCGACAGATCGGAGTTAGTACTTAGTGAAGCAAAAATTGACTTACACGGTTACACTGCAGTTACCGGTACACAGTTTTCCCCAAATCTTGATTTTTGTGTCAACCGGACGACGGACAGTACGCAGCTGTGTACAGATACAGAACATGCACTTCACTAATCACTATTCCCACACAAAATCATTGTACTTATATTGTAATGTTAGTTATGTTAGGGCCTGAGGTCTCCGGCTGCAGGGAGGATGAAGGATACGGTCACCGCAACAACTGGTTTAATTTTTGATAATCATGATTAATCGTATTAATTCATTAATTGTATTTTGCCCAACTCCAGTATAATTAAATAGGTTTTTTAAAATGGTTTTTCTTAGAATTTTTTTTTCTATTTTTTTTTAATCGATTAAGCTGGTGTGATCTATTAATTTGTCTTGTTTATTGTTGTGTAGTGCACTAGCCACTACACCATGACTAGTCCGAGTAACTTGGACCCGACAAGTCACCCTTTTTTTATTGATTTGTTTATATAACTTGTCGGGTCCAAGTTACTCGGACTACACCATGACTACACTAGTGAGTCTTCCTCCCATGACCTTTGGGAGGATGAGGGTTATGGTTACTGCAAGTGCAACTAACTTAGTCCGAGTAACTTGGACCCGACATGTCACCGAAATATTTTTCGCCTAACCATGGACTACTCGACCGAAATCCCCAGATTTATCGCCGAAAACACCCATATCACCGTCCTATGTGCCTATTTTTGGATTCGATGAGAATCAAGGATTCTAATACTGGTCATTTGCTTTACTCACGTTTTGGGAAAAAGGAACAAAAATCCCCTCACTTGATCGAGAAGGTGTTTCTCCCGTGCCACGAGCCAAAACGAGGCGGCCATCTTCGATTTAAAAAATGGCATTCTGACAGTTCTGTGTGCGCAGTGGGTCTGCAAGCATTGAGCCCCGTGACTGTTTCCTGAATGGCACAAAGCATGCAATGTCCGGACATCGCATCACGCTTACCCCTGTACTGTAGACAGAATTTTTGGAACTGTGCCCTGACGTTGCATGCTTTGCGCCGATGCTCACAGAATCCAAAAAATGTGCACATAGGACGGTGATACGGGTGTTTTCGGTGGTAAATCTTTTGATTTCGGTCATGAAGTCCATGGGTGGTCGAAATATTTTGGTGATTAGTAGGACTCTGGTTTCCTTGGACCCTACAGTCACCCAACCCTCCTCAATGTGCTCCATCGACTTTGAACAAAAGTTATCTTTCTATTCTTGAGCCACACTTGTTTTACTCCGTCTCCCGTGCCAATACTTTGAACACGAGTTCTCTTTCTACTCTCGAGCCAGGCTCGTTCTACTCCTGCGCCATTGCTCCATTGGCTTTGAATGCAAGTTATCTTTCTTCTCTCGAGCCGGGCTTGTTCAACTGTTGCAAAAAATTACGAGCCGATTGTGGTTAGCAATTGTCAAATGGTGTGTCCATGAGGGTGGCCAATCTAGGGAGACATAATTTTATAAGCTCAAGCACGACATTCCCTGTCAATCAGAGTGCAAGCAGTGCATTGTGGGATTAAAAAAAAAATGTTCCGATTCAGCGGAATGTTCTCACACACACTGCGTCGCAAATAAACATGATTATTTGGAAAAGTCCCACTAATAGTGGAGTCCGAATCGTGATTCAAATCCTGATTCAATTCCCCTAATAATCGCATTGATTTTGTCCTAAAAAAAGTGCAGTTTGAATAGGAATTCAAATCGTGTCCCAAATAATCATGTTATTTGGGACTGTGAAAACAGCCCTTATGCCTACGGCTACGATGTACTGTACCACAGCCTTTTGGCACTTGTTTGAGATGGCTGCCCAAAGAAGAAATGGGGCATGCAGGAATTTTAGGATGCATCATTCAGGATGTGTCCACTCTCGAGCAGGCTTCATTCTTGTCTCTCTCGTTTCTTACTGAGAAATGGAAATAGATACCTGAAATAAGCGCGTATCCAAGGCAAGGAAAAGAAACCCTAGTGATTGCATAATTTCAGATGCATAAATCATTCCATGTTTTGCATTTCTCTGAAAAGATTATCCTTTGAATCCATGGTCCGGTCAAGGTTTTTTTGGCCATTTTTTTTTTTCAATTTGTTCTAAAAAGCTCCCAGTCAGAAAAAAATATGCATTGTATGATGCATCCACTTTGTGTGGTTCCGGAGCTCCTGTATCCAGGTTTTCAGCAATTGGTTGTTTGCATCTGAATGAAAACGGGGACGTGATCCCTGGAGATACATGTATGGCATTAAATAGTTAAATGCTTCTGACTGATGCCCCCAATCTGGCAAAGACTAGTTGACTATCTGAGACCTGGATAGGTCAGATATGGTGAAACTGCTGGTACACCAAACCAGAGGTCTCATGTTCAAATCCCAGTCCAACCACAGATTTCTTTGCCGTGTTTTTCAATTTGTTCTAAAAGTTCATTTATTCTTTTTTGACAAAAATAAATTATTTGAGGAATGAATGAATGAGCGCAGTGTCAATTGTTAGGGAGGAGGGTCAAACTTATTTATAAGGCATTTCCGCGAAAAAGATAACCCCCCCCCCCCCGGTGAATAGCTTTGCGGTTTGAGCTGACCACTTAACAGTCAGCTGTAGCAGTCACTGCTGTTTAGCGGGACTGGGTGAAGCAGTGGCAGGCTGTGTCAATTGTTCAGATACCTGTGCAAATCTGTGCGGGATTGTGTGGCGTCAGGCTGCCCGGCAGAAAAACAGCTGTAGTCGCTTTGAAGGGCCTCTCACCATTAGGACACTGACATCTGATAAAGGTATGGACTTCAGTCTCCAATGTTATTTGGTTGGCGCAGTGTGGAAGACACTGACGCCATACAGATTGAGTGTTGTTGCACTTAAGAGGTTATTGCTGTTAGTGCTGTACTGTCATGCTTTCTGTCAACAAACAAGCTGTTCTGTACTTTTCATGAATTAATTAATAGGTGCGTTCCCACTGGAAAAAATTTCGGAAAGTGGATCATCATTGAAATTTTTTTTTTTCTTTTTGCACCCGGAAAATAATTGTGCTACTTTCTAATAAAAAAAAAATGCAAGAAGAGCTGCAATTTGGATCGCTATTCAAATTGCGATTATTAGTGAGATTTAAGCATTCAAACATGGGGAAAAAAATGGGCGAAAATAAGTTGTTTGATTAGTTCTTTTTGTTTTGCCGTGAGGGTGGAGAGGAGCAGAATAATTTTATTGAATTTCATTGATCAAGTGAATCCATGAACAGTACACTCACATTGACAAGTGAATGGTTAGACAAATTTAAGTGGTAAGCATAGTCGTGCTTTTGATTTCCGGGCCGATCCTATTTTGACGGTGTGACCTCACCCTAATGGCTTTTCGGGGAAAGCGTGTTTCCCAACCGACCCTATTTTGACAGCATATCGGCGCGACCCCATTTTGACGGCATGATTTAATCTACGTATGATTTAAATCAACCAACCCTGCATATATATGTAAATCATGGTTATGGATAATTAGGTTTGCGGTGACACCATGTAAATTCTCTTTTATGAGTAAGTGTGGTTCTGAAAAGAACCGGAGGAACTCTGATTTGAGTTCCTCCGGTTCTTTTCAGAACCACACTTACTCACAAAAGAGAATTTACATGGTGTCACCGCAAACCTAATTATCCTGCTATTCTCACCATGCAAACCTTCAAATCTCAAATCATGGTTATGTTGGCTCCAGTATACACATGTATACTAGCCAGTACATGACTCAGCATGAAAAAAGCCCCCCAAGAAAAAAGAAAGTCCAACCTACCTACCCTTTTTTTCAGATGCCATGTAATGTAATAGGAGGCACAATTATTTGTGTTGGCCTTACAGTACCAACAGCATTATTATTATGGTCTTGTAATGGAAAATACTCAAATTAATCAGACTAAAATATGAACATTCAGATGATAGAGGGACTGGTATTTTGATCCTAACAAGGCCTTCCTCAAAGGCAGATTAAGGTCCTGCTTAGCTTTTGGGTACTTTAAGTCAGTAATAATTTGGCATCTGTTCTGTTTGGTATGTTACTCTCAGATCCCATTAGGGATTGCATGTGTACTCGATCGTCAGTTAAAGCCCCTTCACAACATTGGTCGATATCAAAGAATAGCATCCATACGTTGTCTGACCCAACATATGCATGAAATAGCACACATGTGAAAATTTAAGCTCAATCCGCCAACCGAGTCTCGAGAAAATTGTGAAAACCGCTTCATTTGTTTCGCGAGAATGCAGCATTCAACACCGTAGTACTGTTCCGAAAAATAGTTTAGATCTCGGTGAGACGTTAACGATTTTGTTTACTCTTTTCTCCCAAAATACAATATTTTAGGCGGAAATACTTACCAATCGATCTTACCAATGTTGTGTAGGGGCTTTAAACAGTATTGAATGGAGAAAAAAAAATCTTGCACAAATACAGCAAGACAGAAAAAAAGGAGGTGTATAAAAAGATCCGGCTTGTGATTTTTGTGTGTGTGTGTAAAAGTCAAAGGGCGTCAGGCCGGAGCGCGCACGGCGCTGCCTTTACGCAAGTTGCAAATCAAATCCCGACCACTTTGTCCGCCTCAGGTGTCGGCCCGAGTTTATCTCGACGGGAAGGACAAATATCTTAATGGGATGTCCATCCACTGAGACTTGGCAGTCTCCTGGCTGCACAATTCTAAATGTCAGGCTGTGGGGAGGGGGGCAGCATAGTTGTTGTTGTTTGGCTGAATTGTCCCTGTTCTGCTGGCCACGGATTATCCACGAAGAGAAAGGAAGATTGACGGAAAGAAAGAGGGACAGACGTTTCAATTCAGCTGGACTCAAAGATGTCGACCCGCTAGGATTTAAACACTGCTGACAGACCCCAACATCATATTCAAATCTCTGAAAATGTAGTGGGCCTGGGGTGGGTTTCACAAAGCCTTACAATGCTCAGTAGCTCAACTTACTGATCGATAGCCCATCGTAAGCTGTTAGCTGGTTCCTGTGCATCGCTCATTGTCTTGTGATTGATCGTAAGTTACGATGAGTTTGATGAAGTAGACGACTGACGTCTCAAAAACTACCTTTACATACATACATGTATGTGGCTGGACATCTCTCAAAGGCTGCTGCTACGCGGTATACCTTTGCCATGTAGGTCTTTCTAGCTGGGGTCAGACATTTCAGAATGTTTAGTCCTCGAGGTTTTGCATTTTGGTCCTGTAAGTCAGTAAGCAGATTGCAACACTTTTTTGTAGTACCGGGGTACTTTAAAGTAAATGTTTGTATTATTATTTATTATTATTTATTCGGCCAAGGAAAACATTCAAGGTGAGAAACATTCAAGGTGAGAAAGGTCATACAGACTACATGTATATCATGGAAATTCAAGATGGGAGATAATTTGTTGAATAAATACCAAACAAGGAGAATATATGTACATGTATCAGACATGTAATAGGTCAGGATGAGAAGGGGAAGAGATGGGGCAAGGACTGGGGATGAAGGGAAACCGATTGGGCAGGAGTGTAAGAGGGAAGGAGAACAAAAAGCAGAGTAAGGACAATCCAATCTAAGATGGCCAGGAGGAACAAAAGTGAAAAACACTGACTCAAAAGCCTGTTCCTCCAGTACACATGTACATGTGTATCTGCGGTTTAAAGTGAAACACAAACTGTGCTAACTGACTTGAAGGATAAACATTCAAATCTCAAAAATTTTCAACGATATTGACATCCTACGTAGCAGGACCTTTCTCCAAGACAGGCTGGGAAAGGTCCAGCTAAGATCGAAGTGTCAGGCCCTCTAAATTTCTGACATCTCTGGCTGTGCGCACTACTGACTGCTGCCTGTTTAGTATGTAAAGTGTGTAATGCACGTAGTGTGTACGCACTTTTATCAAGTGTCTTGCCATTCAATTTGGGCATAGTGGCACGTAAATGTACTGTACATGGGATACGGTACATGTGCTTCGAGTACAACAGAAAACTTCTGACATACGTGTACATGACTGGACTGCATGTCCCAGCTAGGTACCCACGTCGCATCAGGGAAGCCATAGAGATATACCGACACAACACTGTCCCCCAAGACATAGGTGTTAACAAACAAAGAAGTAACTTGGTAAATTTCAACCAAGCGAACCAAACTTAAATAGAAAACAATGTAAAATAACTTAAATAAATACAAATCAATATTGCTAAATTAACTAGAAATTAAGTATAACTGTTAAAAGTTTCATGAGGGAAACTCAGAAAATCAAACTCAGTTAGCAAAATAAGGCCAACATAATTGAAACAGGCCCTTGGTTATTTATATATTTATATATTTGTATATAGTCTCCTATATATAGTCTCCTATACCCTAGGACAACTAGACCCCCCTTCCACTAGTTTCCCCCTCGGAAAGTTGTTCACTCCCCTAGCAGTCCACACTTATGACACACATGAGTGAGCACACACACAGTACACCCACAACTAGGATCCTGTGCAGCATCCCTTGATCCCGCCTTTACAGTTCCCTCCTTCACCCTTCACTGAGCTAATCCCCTCACCAGGATCCCTCTCCACACTACATAAGCCCCACTCCCAGTTAGAATCCAGCATTCTCCTGAAGACGAGCAGAGTATACTGTTCGAAACTTCGAGTTCCTCCGGTTCTTTTCAGAACCACACTTACTCACAAAAGAGAATTTACATGGTGTCTCCGCAAACCTATTTATCCTGATATTCTCACCATGCAAACCTTCAAATCTCATATGTCCCAGCTAGCTGATATGAATATATTGATTTGGATTAGCCATAGAATTTAAGCAAGGTCATGTAAGAAACTTTAGTTTTTCTGCCGTGGAAAAAAAAACACCAGGCCTACACGTACAATCATTTGGAGTACTGCCATGACTGGTGTATTGGTTTTTTTTTTTAGACCGTACACACATGTATACATATGCAAACAAAAATTGTTGAAAATCAAATAAGGATTCATTAATTTTGATGCATGTCGAATACCCATGAGAAGATATTGGTATTTGACATTTTCTACTGGCTGACCTGGGTTAATATTTTAGAGAGCAATCATGAGAATTTCATATTTTACGGTTATTACGTACATGATGTACAGCCGACCGGGCAAGCCTATGGGTAGGCCTACATGGATTATAAAGGTTGATTTTTATTCTGCACATACCAGGTTCTCATAACTATGCTGTTTCATCGAACCATGAAAATGGGCCCAGACCATTTGGCATGTCATTAAGATTGACATGTTGCTAAGATTGCATTGCGTCTGATGAAGTAGTTGTTGCTAAGATTGCATTGCGTCTGATGAAGTAGTTGTTGCTAAGATTATATTGCGTCTGATGAAGTAGTTGTTGCTAAGATTATATATTATATTTTAGTCAGTAAGCAGTTTGCAACATTTTTGTATATAAGATTATATTGCGTCTGATGAAGTAGTTGTTGCTAAGATTATATTGCGTCTGATGAAGTAGTTGTTGCTAAGATTATATTGCGTCTGATGAAGTAGTTGTTGCTAAGATTATATTGTGTCTGATGAAGTAGTTGCTATTAGATTATATTGCGTCTGATGAAGTAGTTGTTGCTAAGATTATATTGCGTCTGATGAAGTAGTTGTTGCTAAGATTATATTGCGTCTGATGAAGTAGTTGTTGCTAAGATTATATTGCGTCTGATGAAGTACATGTAGTTGTTGCTATAAGATTATATTGCGTCTGATGAAGTAGTTGTTGCTAAGATTATATTGCGTCTGATGAAGTAGTTGTTGCTAAGATTGTAAATTGCATCTGATGAAGTAGTTTTTGCTAAGATTGTATTGCGTCTGATGAAGTACATAGTGTTGTTGCTATGAAATTTTATGCACTCTTGCCACCTGGTTAAAGGTTTGTCTTCATAATGGCATCCACAAGGTTGTATCATTCAGCAGCTAGTCGAACATGACTCTTGACTCATTAGATTTGTGTAGATCTATGACAAATCCTTCATTAGAGCTCTGCAACAAACATGTAGGCCTACCATACATGTTTAAGAGAATCACGCCGCACACAGTGCTAGATATGAATCATGTAACATGTGGTGGCCTTGATGTACGGCCAGACTACGTTCAGATTTTGCTACACTGTTTGTCTTTGGCACAATTGTCGTCTTCATACTGTACAGTGTGTTGGGCCATCTGCACACAGTAGTTAGTAATCAAATTGGAATAATTATGTGCAAGGCGTGAGGAGTTCTGTTATATTCTCTTCAACACATTACACAACCTTTGGTGCAATTAGCAAAAATTATGTCCCTCATTGTTGGTGACATTATCTGGCCTGATAAATGAAGCTTTGTGCATTAGCACGCCATGACAACAATTTGTGCTCTGAATAGCATGAGCCATTAAGAGCGTTTAGCGGAAAGTATTGAATTAAACTGACCTGTAATTGCCCTTTATCACAACTTAGCTCTGTCTAATTTCTGTGAGTACTGACACCTGTGCGTAGGTCTATTTACGGTATTAGTTTCAGATGAAGCATTTCGGTAATTTGATTAGCTGCTGTACAGTTAGTTAACTCCCACTGGTCTCATTCCATTTAACTCAAACTCTTATCTGTATGGCTTATGTACCGTATTTGTGTACAGGTACAATGTAGGTATGCTTACCATACGAGTATGGTAATTGGTAAGCATACCTACAATGTACCTAGGTACATAAATACGGTACATAAACCATACAGATTAGAGTTAGAGTTAAATGTACTGTACACCATTTGCGAAGGCCATACTTTGTGTTACCCAACATACATGTACATGAAATAACACATGTCGTAAGAAAACAAGGGAAATAAAATGATATGCTTCTGGTAACCTTTTTTCAGACGTACCGGTATGTAGAGGGTGGATTTTGTAAAAAGGACACCTTTGTTCAAACGATTGTCTGTGGATGAGTGTTAGAACTCCATGCGAAATTCCTCCTTTCTCGAAAATGGCAGCTTACGCTACTAATTCACAGAATTCCTGATACCAGCTTCCCGATGAGTAAATTGGTAGTTTTTAGAATTTGAAATGTCCGGAAGTTTGCACTTTGCAAATGGTGTACCCTCCCTTTGATGTTTTGGTCTTAGATGTTCATGCAGTAGTAAGTACCTCCCTCAAGGGGTGTCTTGGAGAGAGGTCCTGTCAGGTGCCAAATGTCAGGCTTCGCTCAATAAAACTGTGTTCGCACTGGAATGTTTTTTGGGGGAATAATTTACCGAGACGATGGTAAAATGAAATGTGGTCAAATATAACCACTGTCCCCACTTGGACTTTCAACACGGGAATGTTTTTACTCTTAGACCATGGTAGTTAAGTAACCGAGCTGGTGACTTAAAACAATGCAAAACGCATGCGTGGTGGCCTGTGCATTGTGATCATGCTGTCACGGCCAGATGCTGGTCCGGATGTACACTCTCCCATGTGCCGCTCTTTGTTGACTCGCTCTGCATGCACTGTCCGCACTGGACTTATCGTCTCAGGAAAAGTGACCTGGTAAATGTACAACGTATATGTAGCTTCTTCTGGGCAGCAGTTGGCCAGTAGAAATAACCACAGGAAAATTAACTGAGGAAAACGTTCCAGGCTGTCCACAGTCCACACTGAACTTAAAATGAGAAAAGTTCCCATTGTCTCGGTAAGTCTACCGACAAAAGGACAGTGCGATGCGGCAACTCTCCAAGATTTGTGTAATTCTGGTCATGTTTGAGAGTGAGAAGTTTACAATCTGGAATTGATTATTAAACTTAATTGATTGGGGATTATTACCTTCAAATGGCCCAATTCTGAGGTGTTTAGATCAATGAGGCTTTCAGTGGTATTTTTATTTTCCTGTGAGCCTCTCTGCCAATATTCATTACTTTGTCAAATTTCTGTTTTTAAATATCAGTGCTCAGTTAATTGCTTGCCTTAACCTTAGCACTGCTTTAACATCCTCAATGCTACAACCCCATGTGGGTTTTTTTTTTTAAGTGCTGGAGTTGGTTTCAAAAGTGAAATTTGTTTGCTTGTGTCTCAGCTCTGACACTGATGCGTGCACATGTGTGATTTGGTTACAGTGCGTGGGCGTGCAGCTGCATTTAGTTATTCAGGTCACGCCTGTTCGTGCTTGTACACGCACGCGAGTCTTGCTTGATTGGTGGTCTGTAAATGGAAAGTCTGGTTCCCAGAATCAACCGCATGCTGAATGCAATTGCACTCATTCCATTATGTGACACCATACTGGTGGAGTTCTGGCCAGAAATTAAGCGCTTGTTGACCCCTACTCCGACTGTGTACAGAAGACAGCCCCTTAGCTCATTCATTTGTTCATGATGATATTAGACACTGTCTTGTGGCAGTCGCAAGAATTGTCTCATTTCAAACGTTTACAATGATACCTTGTGCATTAATCTCCTTTCAGGAAAGAGCGTGGCTCTGCAAAGAGCCTGTTGGTCAGATGGGATTTTAATGTCTGCATTGTGGATGCACAATGTAGAATGCTTGCAGTTACACAGTGTTCTCATGTTTAAGAACGACACATGAATGAGTGTGGCTCTTGAGCTAAGCTGGTACTGTAATGTAACTCCAGATGGTATTGGAAGGTTTTGCATGGTGGATTCACAATGGAGGATGCTTACAGTGACATCATGTATACAAATCTCTTGTGAGAATGAGTGTGGCTCTGAGAAGAGCCAGTAACACTGCGTTTACACTTGATCCCGCGAGGAGGATCAGATCCTGCGGTCACGGAGGATCTGATCCAGTGCCGCGTTTACACTGGATCCTGATCCCGCGTTGATCGCGCGTGGAGCAGCGGAAGCGCTCTCCAAAGGTTATCCACATAAGTCAGTAGTCATGCGCAGTAGAACGTCAGCCCGGCCATGACGCGCGAAATCCGATGGACTCTTGCAACGGTACAACCTCTATGCATACATGTGTACATGTACATGTACATATGTACATGTACATGTACTGCACACATGCACGTGCACACGTACATTGTTGAACACCGCTGTGTTTCTGGTGGTACCGTGACTACCGTCCAATTTCGTTAATATTTCCTCACTGGCCCAGATATCTAAAAATAACTTCAATTCTTCATCGGTCCACAGCCGTCCGCGCACTGTGTCCGTCGCCATTTTGCAGCTCCCGTGCTGTATGCGGATACCAGTTTCTCACCCCCCCCCCACCCACACGACCACACACACGACCCTGTCTAGTATCGGTTACCAGCGTAAAGTTGGACAGATTGTTTGCCGAGTGTACAGTACATGTACATGTACATGTACGTGTACGTGTACATTGTGTGTACATGTACATTGTACATGTATGTACATACGTACATGTACATGTACACTGTACAATGTACATGTACTGCACACGTACACGCAAGATGCTCGTTTTCGCGCATTTTTCCAGGCATGGGCCGGATGTGGTCGCTGAAAACCGCAGGATCAGATCCCGCGTTGCGTTTACACTTGCATGTTGATCCCGCACGCGGGATCAGACCCGGATCTGATCCTTCCCGAGAGGTGGATCAGATCCCGGGATCTGATCCTGATCGCGCGAGCGTTTACACTTGCGTTGATCGCCCTTTGATCGCCCTTTGATCGACCTCGCGGGATCTGATCCTCCTCGCGGGATCCAGTGTAAACGCAGTCTCAGTCCTGGTGCCAATTACATAGAGCCACTCTAGCGCAAACATTTTCTTAATCACAAAAATTCATTATTCATAGTAATACCTCCTTGGTATCACCTTGCCAACCAAAACTGCAGTGTTTGATGCTAAGCAATGAAGAGTGAATTTCACGTCAAAATCAATTGACATCACACCACAATGGGATGTTCATGCTTAAGCGGTTTTATGAAAATGGGCCCAGATGGGATTTGAAGGTCCGTGGATTGGATTCACAATGAAGAATCCTTGTAGTGACACCATGTCAATTTACAGTATGATCTCCTTAGAAGTAGATGCTCCTGAGTATGAGTGTGGCTCTGAGAAGAGCTTGCTCACATTGTATGCAGAGTGTTCCAGAGACTGCTGGATTCTAAACAGTAAACACATACATACAAGCCCATGTACCATCATCGGTTGAAATCTACTGAGCAGTCGTCCGACAATGAGTAGAGCACATACTGCCTGAAATTGTTGGAGTTGCTTGCTCTTCTCAGAGCCACACTCCTTCTTGGAAGAGGTCTGTATGAAGAGGTCTTCATGGTATAACTTCAAGCATCCTACCATACCTTGTGAATCCCCCATGCAGACCATCAAATTGCATATCTGGTGTTATCGTGGTTACAGGCTCTTCTCAGAGCCACGTTCATTCTGGAAAGAGATTTGTACACACAGTGTCACTGTAAAGTAGTGCTGGGCGACTTTGGATTTTTCAAAGTCGACAAGTCGTTGGCCCCAAAGTCGCGGAAAGTCGACTTGTCGACTTTCCGCGCTGTACAGTACATACGTGTACTACACTATACATGTACATGCACTGTATACAAAAGTGTATGTAGTGTATGGTACATGTAATAGCAAGCGTACCGATCGCACGATCGGGCCAAGTAACATTTTGACAGTTGCATAATTGAAATAATCAAAGTCCTTTCCCGGAACGAGCCAATTATATGTAGATATTGTTCGAATTGTTACGATTATTATTCCGAAAAAGCGGAGCTTTTTGCGTCTGCCGAGCGCACGCGATCCACGAGCACAGAATGATTGTATCCTGCACCGCTAGCGCTACGCTAGTATTATAGTATAGCGGCAATACATTTACATGTACATGTACTGTACATGTAGTACTGCACACAGCTACGGCCCAGTTCGCTGGTAAACATTCGCCCATGCGTCCATGCGTATAGGAATAGGATCGCCGGGTACCATTGAGGATAGAGAAAGCATGCCGCACGTGCGTTGTAAACAGCGACTTTCCAGTCTTCGCACTACGATCCTGTTCCCGATTTTGTATTCCGAGATTTGAACAAAGATCGTCTTTTACTAGGCTTAATGGAAACAACTTCGAATTTTAATTAAATCTTGGGTTGTACTTTTTTCACGGGCAGGGAAATAGATTAACGATCGGATAAGGTAGGCTACATGCCCAAACACGCAGGGTGGACTAGTCCGAGTAACTTGGACCCTTACAGTCGCCCTTTAAAAACAAATTGAGGTTTCGGGCGAAACCTCAAATTTTTTTTAAGACTAAGGCTGGACCAGTAAAAGTTGTACAGTATTTTTTTTTTTCGTGGTCCGATCTTCCTTCCTCAACGGTCCGTTTTGGTTACGGACCGAGTTGACATGAAACCCCCAGGTTCCTAAACTGCTAAAGCCTTTACGGTCGTACCGTGAAATCCAGAATTCGATAATTACTTGGAGGAAATAATTTTGGAAAATGTACTTGTACTACGGAAGTAACTTATCCTCGCAAAAAATGTACAGAGTGGTCACTGGTGTACATGTACATGAGGGGTTTTTTCCCGGAATTTTTCAGCGTCGGCCTAAAGTTACGATGCTCCGCGGTTTGACCGTGTTGTTGTCAGTGACTTCGGCCGTGGCGCACGGCCAGAAAACTGCTGCTGCACGCCGGATCATGTCGGTCATTTCCCTCCGTACTCGATACTTCTACGAAGTAATTTCTTTATCTTACACAACTTTTCGAACAAAAATGACCCTTATTTCTTCTAATCAAATAACACATGGATCTTTACATAATATACCGGTAGGTGGGTTTTCCCCCAGGATTTTTTGTGTGTGTGTATTAATTAATTTAATGGCCTTGAATCACCAATATCGTGGGAACAGTCGTGGGGACAGTCGACAATAACGGACATTATACTTTTTGGGAGTGCTGCTCCTTATTTTCATTTTCGGTACGAAAGAGAAAATCTACACAAGAAAACTGTGAATGAATAGTTACACTTATTAAATTAACAGATATTTTCAATTTGCCACACGTTTTCTTTGCGCGAAGCGCAGTGGACTTCGAGCCAAAAGCCCCATACTTTCTCCAAGATCCTGGGGTGAACCCTGATAATGACGACGATAATTTAGAATTATAATGAATCACAGCTTTTGGCAAACTCAAAATGCCATTGAAAGGCTTAAGTGATTTAAGATTATTGAGAAATTGCCTAAACAAGTTGCCTAAAATGCCTATAGCGTCTGACAATCCTATATTTTCAAAATAACTTCCTTGACCTCTTTGTTTTAAATAAAATTATGAAACAAAACTGCTTTGTGCCAAAAGTAAATTAAGCCGAGTATCATGATTTGGAGAGTTTTTTATTTTCCTTTTTTTTCCAGTATTATTTTATTCTATACATATTAAATGAATCCACCACAAAGCGATGTCAATCTGGTGCAGGGATGCTTGGCAATCTTCCCTGCTGCGCCTTTTTCATTCTCCCAGATACTGCTACAAGATAAGATCTGGTCTGATCCCACGCACGTGGAAAAGTTCATCGAACTTAAGGTGGTTGGTTATCCAATTCCAAGCACGTGAGCCATGGGTAAACTGAAATGCCTGATGAATATACATTATCACATAATGTCGGCATGGCAACGGTGGGCAGATTGGACGGCGTAGCGGTACAGTACATATGCATGACTCTGCTCCCCTAAAATTATAATGGATCAGCCCAATACCGCTCGATGTGTATGTACACTGAGCAGCGTTGGGAGTAAGATTTCGTGGCTTCAAAGTCGTTCGTTGAGTTTCGTGCCAAAGAGTTTCGCAGCATCGACTTTGATTTCGTGTTTCGTAGAGCCGGCGTGATACCGTAAAGTCGTTCTCCACGAAAGTCGACATGATACCGCAAAGTCGTTGCTACGAAAGTCGGCGTGATACCTCAAAGTCGACCTCGGCCGACTTGTCGACTTTCGTAAAAACGAAAGTCGATATTTCGAAGTCGCTTCAAAGTCGCGAAATGTCGACTTGTCGACCTTTTGTCCCAGCGTTACTGTAAAGTGTAAGCATTCTACAGTGTGAATCCACCATGCAGCACCCTTGATTCTTCTTGGTTGCTTGCAGCAACTTTTGTTTTTGTGCACAGAAGATGCATTGATTCTGTCATCCAGTCACCATTACTCATCGGTGTACATGTACTCGTCGTCATCACGCGGTCACTTTCTTCGCCAGTTTTGCACCTGCAGTTAAAGCTAAATGGTTAATGCTTGAGACCGAAAATGATGAATGCCTTGATTTACTGCCCAAAAATGACTCAGTCTTTTTGTCACCTAACTGATAAATCATGAAACTGCTACTGCTACTGCTACTAATTCCAGTGAGATCGGATGATACCTTCTTTGGCTTCATGAATATATGCACTGCCCTCACTCCAGCATGGCAGATTTCAGTTAGTTAGTTTCATTCAGCCCTGTATCTCTCTTCGGCAGGTTTTATTGAGTGAGATTGAGTGAGCCGAGTGAGATTGAGTGTAACTCTCTAACTGATATATACATGTGTATGCAGTACCTACGGTACTCTATTTTATCAGATGACTTTGTATGGACATCATGCACACACTCAAGGTCATCTATTCAATGCAAACATTGATTGAGTGCCTATATATTATGTATAAATACATTGCTGGATAATGCATAGCGTATTGCTTCAATCTCCGCTTTGTTATGTGTCTGCATCCCGGGCGGGTGGACAGCACCCAAGAGCAATTTTATCTTTGCAGGACCCAGCATTGAAATCAACATATAGATTGCCCTTTGGAATGGAAATGTGACGCTCGCCGACACATCCACCTGTCTCATTATAGAACACGGCGCCAAATGTGATCTCATTTTCGGCGAGCTGCAAAGCTAAGCAGGCCTACATATAATCTGTAATATGCAAACAAAGTTGCAAACTGCTTACCAACTAAAAATGACCAAAAAGCAAATGGCAAAATCTAAGGGCCTGACATTTCGATCCTACTGTAGCAGGACCTTTCTCAAAGAATTTAGCCGGAAACGGCAGACAAATCAATCAGAGGACTTATGACACATGTGTCATGCTAGTCATATTCTTCTATTACCCCGACTGTGTTTGGCAATAAATGCCATTAAGTACATTCTTTTAGACTCTTCATTTGTAGCAGTGTTTCAACTGGTATCTTGTGAGTCGGAGGTGGCAACTGATAATCTGCTCAGTAGATTCATTGTGGTGCAGTATATTGTGGATTGCCTATAGATGTTAAGCTTAAGGCTCCATGGGTCAAAGATTGGATATTGAATAAGTCCAAAGCACTGTAATATTTGCATGTCCATGTACAGTTTGTAGATACATCATTCACAGGCCTTTGCGCTTGCTAAGGCGCAATTGTTTTTTCTGTATTTTTTGGGAAGCATGATTTTGACATTGTAAGATTTGGAGACAAACACCTGAGGTCACCTGTCTAAAGTCTAAAGTACACTTGGAGATGTGCCCAGGCGCGTTTCTACAGGGGTGGGTGCCTTTGGGGGCTTAGGCCCCTCAAAAATTCATAGAAGCCCCCCCCCCCAAATGTATGAATTGATGTGTGTTATGTTTGAGAGATTTTGAGACCCTTCCTCTCCAAGCCCTCCCTCTCCATGCCTCCCCCCCTCACCCGTAAGCCCCCCCCCCCAAAAAAAATTCATGGTCTAGAGTTCCACATCTGCATGTGCCGCCTCACAGTTTAATGTACAGGGAGAAGCCTGACTCGTACCCAGTAAGCAGTCATTGAGAACTGAGTTGCATGTAGTTTCCTTCTTGTAGAATGTCATTTGTTGTAGGAAAAAGCCCCAAAGAGGCTGGCATGTGTCATGGCAGCATCGCTGTTCTAGTTTCATCCAAACATCGGTTGAATTGGGTACAGCCATGGAGGAAGGAACTCCATGGTACAACATACAATCCATAACATCCACACAGGCGATTCTCCCCCCCCCCCCCAAAAAAAAAAAAAAAATAAAAAAAAAAAAAATGTTTTTTTGAAAAACAAGATTGATAATGTTATTGCAGGGCACAAGGAGACCTGTGGATGTGTAACCCGACTAGCTTTGGATTGCACCGAGCCATGTTTACTTGGAGTCTAGCAAATGTCCCCCTGAGCAATGCTGTCAGTCTCCGTTGCTAGTTTGCCCGGTGGGCTCGTTACGAAACTTAGCAAATCAGTCTCCCGTGCCGCATGTACTCCGTCTGATGGTTCCGTGTGAAGTGTGCACATGTACTGTGCGCGTAGGCAGTGGAGAGTGCTTATGAGCATGTTATTCGAACGGATCGGGTTGTTGCATCTGACAAGGTCACTCACCGCAACCTACCGTGGAGTGTCTATGGAGTGGCAACTGGCAATAATCACATCCAATTTCTAAAATGTGTTTGCGTGTGCAATGTACATGATTAAGTTAAATTTTGTTTAGTGCATGTAATTATTGTTGACAAATGACAATATATTCAAGCATAGAGTCAAAGCAATTATCTAGCCGGAAGAGAATATTAACTTGCGAGCAACATGCAGAAATGCTGTAAACTGATTACTGACTAGATAAAATGACCAAAATGCAAATTGTCAAAAAATTTGGAGGGCCTGACATTTTGATTCTAGCAGGACCTTTTTCAAAGTCAATGAAGAATCATATGAGACCTGACCTCCTTTTTAAATTTTTTTTTAATAAACCTGTGCCCTAAATGGGTTTTCTTTGTTATTTGTCAAAAATGTTCCAGTCAAGTTTTTCCTTCATTTGTTTGAAATTTTCATCAGACTTTAAAAACTTGAGCGCCATTTGTCTTAATTTTGGAAGGAGAAAGTGCTTCAAGGGTAGATTTACATGGCAGAAACTAGGTCATGGTAGAATCAGAATTCCAGGCCCTCAACTCTTTGGAGATTTTCAACTTTGGTCATTCATGTCAGTAAAACAGTCTGCAACCTTTGTTTGTGCATTCCTCTCAGATTCAAATAGAAATTGCTCAATGTGCACTCCAAGCAATTTTGCCACAGTTTGTGTGTGTATTGCTGTGGTGTACACTTGAGAGCATTGTATGAAGGGTGAGAACGTGCATGGAGATTCCATTATACACTGAACTTGTATTCATGTATATCAATTGATGCTTGGTCATTGTGCACTTGACGTCATCTTGTGTGGGCATCTCACAGATAAGGAGCAGAGGTCAGTGAGAGTTAGCTTATTGGCTTGTCCGTCTGCTGTTCTCTGCATGCACACCTGCGATGTACAGGTACCTACTGCTGTTTTTTGTCTATCCCTTTCCTCATCGCATCTCTCCATCTAACATGTAAGGGGGTGTGCTGACGTCAATGCTGACAGTCTGTTTGTTGTGTTGGGCTGGTTCAGTTGGCCGTTGCTGCACCATTGTTGAGCATCTCACGGGGTCAGTGGAATAGATGGGAAACCATTGCTCCATAGAGTGTACATCTACATGTACAAGTACATCCCATTACAGCCTCTCTCAATCAAATTGTGGGCTTTCGCATGTAAGAACAAATTGCAGAGTTTCACAGTACCGGTAGCTATTTTTGTGGAGCTGTGGAGCTAAGCAAGCCTGTGTTGTAGTTATATCTGCCCCGTCTGTCCGTCTGTTTTGCAGTCCGCCTGAAATGGTAAACTTGATTAAGATGGCCTCATATGACGCATGCACTATTGTCTTATTCTCTCGTTTCTGGCAGTGAATGCCCTTTGGTACATTCTTTTAGTCTCTGACTAGTTGTACTCAGTGCTCAGTCACAGCCAAGTTACAGTGTGATTTTGTCCAGGTAGGGTGTTTTTCAATTAGTTTCATGTTGTAAAATAGCCCCAAGGCGGCTGCAGCAAGTCATCACTGTCCTAGTTTCATAAGGCCAGCTTGGCCGAGCAATCTAATATTTCAATTATTAGCCAGCCAGTCTTATTTGTTCAACTGCCGCACATTTTGAAGTGGGTTGCTCGAATGTCATTCCGATTTTCAGGCATAAAGTGACATACCCAAAAAATGGTGTAAACTGGTTTCTGACTGAAATGTCCAGAACTCAGATCTCAAATATGTAGAGGGCCAGGCCTGATGATTCGATCCCTGCAGCCGAGACCTTCTCGGCAGAGGCAAAATATTCGACAAAAATGGCAAAAATGGCCACGCAATTGATGAAAGGCCGAATGGAGTTTTACAGAGTTGTTTCTGTTGTTCTCCTGAAGCTCTTTATTCACACATGCCCCCCCAAAAAATTGCGATGCAAAAAATCCCGACCTGGTTGTGGTTGGCAATGGTGGTCAAGTGGTGCATGTGTCCCTGAGGGTAGCCCACGCAGGGAGACTAAATAAGCACGACACTTCCTGTCAGTCACACTGCGTTTACACTTGATCCCGCGAGGAGGATCAGATCCTGCGGTCACGGAGGATCTGATCCAGTGCCGCGTTTACACTGGATCCTGATCCCGCGTTGATCGCGCGTGGAGCAGCGGAAGCGCTCTCCAAAGGTTATCCACATAAGTCAGGAGTCATGCGCAGTAGAACGTCAGCCCGGCCATGACGCGCGAAATCCGATGGACTCTTGCAACGGTACAACCTCTATGCATACATGTGTACATGTACATGTACATGTAGGCCTACTGTACAGTACATGTACAGTACATGTACATTGTACATGTACATGTACATGTACTGTACATGTACTGTACATGTACTGCACACATGCACGTGCACACGTACATTGTTGAACACCGCTGTGTTTCTGGTGGTACCGTCCAATTTCGTTAATATTTCCTCACTGGCCCAGATATCTAAAAATAACTTCTATTCTTCATCGGTCCACAGCCGTCCGCGCACTGTGTCCGTCGCCATTTTGCAGCTACCGTGCTGTATGCGGATACCAGTTTCTCATCCCCCCCCCCACACCCACACGACCACACACACACGACTCTGTCTAGTATCGGTTACCAGCGTAAAGTTGGACAGATTGTTTGCCGAGTGTACAGTACATGTACATGTACGTGTACGTGTACATTGTGTGTACATGTACATGTACATACGTACATGTACATGTACACTGTACAATGTACATGTACATGTATATGTACTGCACACGTACACGCAAGATGCTCGTTTTCGCGCATTTTTCCAGGCATGGGCCGGATGTGGTCGCTGAAAACCGCAGGATCAGATCCCGCGTTGCGTTTACACTTGCATGTTGATCCCGCACGCGGGATCAGACCCGGATCTGATCCTTCCCGAGAGGTGGATCAGATCCCGGGATCTGATCCTGATCGCGCGAGCGTTTACACTTGCGTTGATCGCCCTTTGATCGCCCTTTGATCGCCCTCGCGGGATCTGATCCTCCTCGCGGGATCCAGTGTAAACGCAGTCTCAGAGTCCGAGCGATGCATTGTTGGATTACACAAAAAAAATTAAAAGAAATTGTGGAGCATTCACACACTCTGCTTGGCAAATAATCGTGATTATTTAGAAAATGCGCAGTGATATTGGTGTCCAAATCGCGATTCAAATCCCTCCGATAATCGCGATTATTGTTTCCGCACACACCAAAAAGTGGAGTTTGAATTGCAATCCAAATAATCGTGTCAATGGCCCTGGTGTTGCTCTTCAGATCGAGAATGTGTCTCTGAAAAACTTGTAGACAAAACCCTGATTGGAAGAAGATTGTTAACCACAAGAAATGGTGTGCAGGCTTTTATTTTTCTTCCATTGGCCAGCCAGGCTAGTTAGGGATGAGCCTTCAACTGGTACCCCCCCCCCCCCCGAGACATTTTCAACTGTCATTTGGCCACTGAGTCACTGCTACATTTAAAACCTTAAAACGCATCCCCATGGTAGAACATTTTATTAAGTAGATGCACATGATTCATGTGCGCCAGGTTTGGATGAATGATGCATGTCGTTGGGATCAGGGATCCGAGTGCTCAGTTACCACACAGTAGCCCGGAGGCACGAATTACAGATCATGTACATGAACAATCATACATTATATATGCTGCCATTTTATAACAGGGTCCATCTGAAACTGTTCATGCACTGGGAACATATTCAGTTTGGAGAAGGTCTCAGATCACCTGTACATATCATGCACGTATGTATGAAGTGAGCACATCTACCACTTTGTATAGGAATGGAATGACAAAGCCTCATTGAATTGCATTGTCCTCGATGCAGATATATCCAGGGATGGAAGAGGAGTGGATAAAGGTTTTCAGGCAGACCTTAGACAATCCTTATCCGCTGTCAAAGGCATAAAGTTAAGGTACAGTCAACTCAGCACAACCATGGCAACTACATGTAGTTCACGCTTTGCCAGTGCTTTGCTACATGTACGGTATACTGACTGTGCTGGATAAATATCAAAGTCATTGGATTTAGGGTCTGGGAAATGAACATAACTGCAATGATGAATCTCAATGGCATGCAGCCATGTACACATGATGCAGCCAAGATGCTGACCATTCTTGATCACTATGGTATTGTCTCTTAGTCTAAGTACAGGAATATGCAAAAATGTTGCAAACTGCTTATAGCCCACTGACTGAGAATGACCAAAAAGCAAAATATTAGGAGGGCGTGGCATTTCAGTCCTAGCAGGACCTTCCTCAAAGTCAGAAATGTCTTGAGAAAGGTTCTGCTAGGATCAAAACGTCCGGCCTGCCATACTTTTGATTATATCTTGATGAATTCATGAGGAGAGCGAAGAGCTTTTAAATGCACTACGCAAAGAGTAGCAATGATTGGGCTCCCACAGTAGTTGCCTGAACCAGTGCTAAGGGAACAGAGTGCAACATCGGCAGGAGGTTTCCTTTGACTTCAACAGCGTAAAGTACAGTACTAGGACTTCTAAAATAAAGCATGGTTGTGCTATGTTTATGATTCAGGTTGTGTCCCCTTACACAACCTGAATCATAAAAATAGCACAACGATGCTTTATTTTAAAGGGTACCTGAAATAGAAAATTTTATTATCTAGAAAACTATTGTTAGACTTAATAAAGGCTAAACTAGTTCACAAACGCAACACTTTTAATGTCTACCCTGTAAATATCGACCGTAAAAGGAAAACAAAATCTTAAGCGCACCGTGCCCACAAAAAAACCCTCTTTTGCGCACGGGCCAAAGAGAAGGTGATGACTTATCGGCAGTGCAATGTAAAGTGCACACGTATAGTATACGTGCGCACGTACATGTATGTGCGTCCTGAAGAAAAACATGGCACACACGTAGCTGTTTTTCAGGTTGAAAAGTGGGGGGCAGTTTTCTGTCGAAAATCTTGCTGTTTTCTCAAAAATATTATTACTATATTTAAAAACAAACTGACACATGGAAGTTCATACCCTCTCTGATCGATTACACATCATATTCCTTTTTATTTCAGGTACGTGTGGGTGATGAATTTACTGATGGATTGATGTTTTTCAGTTTGCATGAATACACTGTACGGGTACAGGTACATGTACATGTGTTGGTTTAAACTTTCAATGATACATGTACCATACATGTTTAATATGATCCCATGTATGTGGCATATACATGCATGTACATACCGTTGGGGGGGGTAGCTAAAAGCATGTTTCTCATTTTAGCTTACAGTAAACATGCACTCACTGACATTTCATATTGCCAGGTCAGTTCAAATTCATGCAAGAAGTATTCATTTCATTGCAACAAGCATTGAAAAATGCTTAAGCGTGATTGTAAAATACGTTTACGCTGAAGTGAATTTTCTCTGCTGTAACAAGCGGAAAAGTATCACTTACCGCTAAGTGGCTCTATGAAATTGGCCCCAGGGTGAGTTCAGCAGCTTGAAAGCAGAGTGAAGTCTGCCAACAAAGACATGGCGGGATTAGTGGGAAGGACTGAGGGATAGAAGTGTATTTGTGCTGGCAGATCATATTTGACCAAGTCGTGAATCACTTAACCCAAGCTATATGCCTGTGTACAATGCACTTGCTGTTCCTAAAAGCCGTTGTGCACACATTACGAGTCATCTCTACCTTAAAACACAGCGACTGTATGTTATTATACAATTTATGAAAAAAAATAATCAAGTGCCCTTTCTGTCAGGGTGGATTTTTTGTGCAGTTACTTGCAACCAAGAATTGGCTGGGCCATTTCCCCCCTGAGATCAACTCCGATTAATTTTTACTTCAAGCAAATGGCATGGTGATGTATTGTCACAAGTGGTCATAGCATTTTGTAAAACAGAAACAGGCAAGTTCTATTCTTAGTTGTAGTTGTAGTTGTAGTTGTAGTTGTAGTTGTAGTTGTAGTTGTAGTTGTAGTTGTAGTTGTAGTTGTAGTTGTAGTTGTAGTTGTAGTTGTAGTTGTAGTTGTAGTTGTAGTTGTAGTTGTAGTTGTAGTTGTAGTTGTAGTTGTAGTTGTAGTTGTAGTTGTAGTTGTAGTTGTAGTTGTAGTTGTAGTTGTAGTTGTAGTTGTAGTTGTAGTTGTAGTTGTAGTTGTAGTTGTAGTTCTGGCTCTGGCTCTGGTTCTGGTTCTGGTTCTGGTTCTGGTTCTGGTTCTGGTTCTGGTTCTGGTTCTGGATCTGGTTCTAGTTCTAGTTCTGTTTCTGGTTCTGGTTCTAGTTCTAGTTCTGGTTCTGTTTCTGGTTCTGGTTCTGGTTCTAGTTCTAGTTCTGGTTCTGTTCCTGGTTCTGGTTCTAGTTCTAGTTCTGTTTCTGGTTCTGGTTCTAGTTCTAGTTCTGGTTCTGGTTCTGTTTCTAGTTCTGGTTTTCAGACTGTTCTGGTTCTGGTTCTTGTGACCTTGATGATTGTAGGGCTTAGATGATAATCTATAATGCACCACATCCCTGCACCTCTCTTGGTCTTTCCAGGAATTATCTAGTAGATGTGTTTGTCCATGTCTTGATGTTACCTTGGTCAGGAATGCCAAAGTGCACCCGGTAGCTGATAAATCTTCATTCGGTTCATTCAACAGAAGTATAATCTCTGCCCTAGGAAGGTTTGCCCATCGATGCATTCATTCATAGATTGGATCATTTCTTCGCTTCAAATGGCACAGCATTGATCTGATTTGAATGTGCTGAAACACACAAGAGAACTAAATTGAGGAGTAAGAAGATTGCCCTAATCCATTTTTGGAAATTAACTCTTCCTATGGATATTTTTTCTTCAAAAGATTCCCAGTCATTTCCCCCCTTATTTGTTTGACTTATTAGTAGATCAAAAAAGCTGCACCCACTTTGTGTGATCCTTGGACTGCTGTAGTCAGGTTAACAACAATTGGTTGTTTGCATAAGAATGAAAATGTGGACACGATCCCTGGAGATACATATTATGGCATTTAATGGTTAAATGCTTTTGACTTGCGCCCTATTCCGGCAAAGACTAGTTGACTATTTTGGAAGGCTGCTATCTAAGGGCTGGATAGCTCAGATGGTAAGAGTACAGGTGCACAAAACCAGAGGTCCTAGGTCCAAGTCCCGGTTCTGTCAAAGTTTCCTTTTCCATCTTTTAAGAATTGTTCAAAAGTTCCCAGTCAGTTTTACTTTATTTGTTTGACCTTGATTTTAAAAAAATTAATGAAAAACTTAAGTAGGAATGTCTGAACAATTTTTTAAAATCTTAAAATTTAGTGGGCCTGACGTTTCGATCCTAGCAGGACCTTTCTGCCTTTGAGAAACATCCTGCTAGGATCGAAACGTCAGGCCCACTATAAAATTTTAAGATTTGCATTTTAGTAATTTTAGTCAGTAAGCAGTTTGCAACATTTGTGTATATTATTTTTTTAAATGGGAAAGAATTCTTTGTCATTTTTCAAAATCTTCATACATGTATCTGATTTGCATCTATATGCCTACTAATACCTTGAACATGTAAGAAAATCATGCAGACACTGCAAGTCAGCATCACCCAGTCTAGACCTTGACATTTCATACTAAACCTGGGCCTTATCAAATTGGCACTGGCCTGTGTAAAAGAAAGCAAAAAAAAAAAACCGGGGCAAGGTTGGTGGACAGGGTGTTAAAACCAATTTGGAATTGAACAAGAATATTTGCTTGTGTAGGTGGGATTCGTATACAGAGGCCCTGGCACATTTTTTTATATACACTGTAAATCCTTTGGGCCAACGTTGGAGTGTTTTTTCATGGCCATTTTCTATTTTGTGACTTTTTGTTGCCCTGTTTTGCTTGCAGTTTATTGTACGTGTGTACATTTAGGTCTGCACTGTACTGTGTTGGATGCTTTTGAATAGTGTTCAATACGTAGTTGCCTATCATTCCAATCGCACATATACATGTGTACATGCACAGAAGATCGCTGTGGTATTGTAACCGATAAATTATATCAACTCAAGGATACCGCTCAAAGATTGACCAGAAAGCAGAAGCTTTTGTAGCAGAAACTACTTCCTTAAATTGCATTGGATGAAGACCTTGTTGTTGTTATGAAAGCTCTTGCACTCTTTCCGACTGGTTATTATTTAATCACTTTCCTTGAGATAAGATTTGAAGTTGTTCATGGTTGGAAAGACCAAGTAGGAGGTAGGAGGTAGGATGTACATCATCACTTATATGAGAAGGATGGAGTATGGCTCTGAAAAGAGCCGGTAACTCAACGACGTTCCGGGTAGTGTGTACCCTGCCTGTCATCAGGGGACTGATACATAATTAGAGAACAAAAAATTAATTACAAAAATGGTGGACACAATTTTACTGGACTGAAACCTGAGACCTCTTGTTTTAAAGTGATATACAAAAATGTTGCAAACTGCTTACTGACAAAAATTACCAAAAATGCAAATCACAAAATTTAGTGGGCCTGACGTTTTGATCCTAGCAGGACCTTTCTTAGCTTTACTGTTAAATACCTCTGGAGTAATCCAGCGGGTAGAAATTGGCCTTCCCAAATAATCTACTGCAGGGCCGTTCCCACTACAAAAATAATCACGATTTGAATCGCGATTCAAAACCCCCTTTTTTTTTGTCGTGACCACACAGGCCAAATAATTGTGTCGCAAATAAACGCGAGCCGATTGCGATTTAGCATGTGGTCGGGCTGCGCAAGCGGGAATGGCGGGACTCGCTGACAAACGTAAACAAACCCTGTGCTGCACTTCCTGGCAGTAAGCTGCTGGCAGGAAATGCCATGCTTGCGCAATGCATCGTGGGCTTCAAAAACCCGCTGCGATTTGAACGGAGCGTTCCCACACAAATCGTGTCTCAAATAAACACAATTATTTGAAAAAGCCTCACTCTTAGTGGAGTCCGAATCGCGATTCAAGTCCCACTAATCATCGCGTTTATTGTGTCTCCACATGCAAAAAAAGTGGAGTTTGAATCGCGAGTCAAATCACGATCCAAATAATCGTGTTTATTTGGTGTAGTGGGAACGGCTCTTATCTCTGCTGGGGTAGGGAGCAGGGAGTAGGGGGCATTCAACCACAAACAGCCACATACCTCCAGGGATCACGCCCCCTCATTTTCATCCTTAAAGCAAACATTGATTTGTTGTAAACCCGACCCCAGCAGTTCACAACTTAACACCTGTTGTCATTCAGCAGCAGTGCTTAAATTCAAAATTCAAAAGATTGTCTGCCCAGCAATGATGACTTTGCAGCCAATGTCCTCTGGGCAGTAGAAATGACAGCGCTCACCGACCGAGTGTCCTGAAAGTGGAAGGGACATTCAATTGAGCAAGGACAATATTATCAGCGAGAGAGACTTGTCTTCTTGCGTGCGTATCTCCCATCCCCATCTTAGCATAATGTCAACGGGAAACAGCTGTTTGACTGCGGGCTTGGCTGTGCTTTGAACTCAACCCATCCTATTGACTGGGACAATTTGTCCTAACCCACCCTCCCCGCCACTAAAGAGAAAAGAAGACTCCCAGAAATGCCATCGGGAACTGGCAGAAAAAAAAGTGCGTGTAGTAAATAAGGACTGTTATCATTGAATAGGGAGGGGGAGGGGAGGTAGGCAGGGTTTTTGCTGAGGCAGAATCTTTGACGGAAGAGAGACAGGAAATGGCGTTGTGAAAACAACTTCGCTGGCTCCCATTTTAATTGTTTTTTCGGTTCCTAGGAATCCTACCCCTCTCCAGAAAGAAAATTGTGTGTGCGTTCTGCAGATGCACATACGAGCACCAAGTAGGGCCATTTCCGCTGTAATAATACGTGACTATTTGGATTGCGATTCAAACTCAACTTTTTGTGTGGTTGGGCGCAATCAATGCGATTATTGGTGGGATTTTAATCGCAATTTCAGACTCCACTATCAATGACTCTTTTCTAAATAGTCGCGTTTATTTGCCACAGTGTGGGAACACTCCGCTGAATCACGTTTTTTTATCCCACAATGCACCGCTCGCGATCTGACTGACAGGAAGTGCTATGCACATGTGTATGTCTCCCTGCATGACCACCCTCAAGGACATATATATACCCACCATTTGTTGACCTGAACTGCTGACAACAATTGGCTTGTGATTTTTTGGCCTGTGTGAACGCGAGTCCCCCAAAAATCATGATTGTTTGGAAAGTGGAAACAGCCCTAGTATGTACTGGTGTATGCAAGACTGTCATCTTAGGTTAGTGGTAGAGAGAAGTATAAGTTAAGTCTATTTGTCTTGTAAAGAAGGAATGTGTACTCACTTCCAGGTCTTGATCAGCACTCATTTTCACAGGGCCGCTCGAGCACCCAAACTTGCATGAGATGGAAAGCCCAGCTTGGTAAAAGCAGTTTGCCAACTACATGTAGTATTCCAGATTCCACTTATATTTTTTTCTCTCTTTTTTTTACCAAGCGGCCAATATTTTATCACGCCTTTTCAAACGATCCTGCTCGGTGCTGTACATTTGTATTTGGAGTCGTTTAAAAGTTGTTAAGCAGTTTTTCAATTTTTTTCTTATTCCACCCTGGAGAGATTCTGCAGTGGCTAGACTTGTCCAGTCCCTTCCTCTCTCGAAATTCGACCTCTGATGAAGTGGCTTTTAAGGACAACCCCCTCCCCTCCCACTTCATTGTGCTGTCTATGTGCACTGTCCATCCAGTGTCAATAAATCAGAACGAAATAGACGTTATGTCCACAGATCTTCCGTTGCCAAGCAGACAGTCAGGAGGGAATTCTAAAAAAAATTCCGGGGGGGGGGGGGGAGGGAGGGGGTGGAGAAATCAATCCACTAAAGTGATGAGTGCTGGCTATAATGCGTGTACATGGGTGCAGATTTGTATGTGCATATATATGTATCTGAGGGAGTTGCTTGCTTTGCAAGGTTTTGTTGCATGGACAATGGCTGGAGAAGACTTTTCTGATGATTTTTTTTTTCTAGTGGAGGTATAATAAGTTTGCCTGTACATCAACATTTCTGTAATTGTCTCAGTTGCACCATTTTGGGTGAGCCTCGAAGCTAGGGGAGCCGTTGATATACATGAAGTAAGATCCGTCCAGTCTGTCCGTCCATCTGTTTGGCCATCCGCATGAAATGTTAAAGGTCAACTGAAGACCGAAAAACCTGCAGGCATGTCAACAAATTCGTCCATGATTTACTCCTGAAATTGGTTACTCATAAAAAGACTGTGCACTTGTGTATATGAATGTGGACTGCAACACTTCCCTGACAAGAGTAACGGACCGGGTTGTCCTTTCAATAATATCATCAAAGATGGCCTCCACGGGGGCGTGGCTGCTTCCCTTTAAAACTGAAATGAATCTTAAATGAATCTTTCCCATAGTTTAACCTAATGCATGAAAGGATTTTACTCACACCAGCGTATTATTTGAAATGATTAAAAAAAAATTAAGAATAAAAAATGCATTGCAGTTGACCTTTAACCTTCATTCACAGGACCTCATACATGTAGCACATGGGCTAGTTGTATTTTCTTTCTTTTTTCCCTGAGTGCATCCCGGCAATGAATGCAATGCCATTTGATACTGTAGGTTCTTCTAGTCTCTCACAGTTTCCTTCAAGGCCCAAGGACTTTACAACATGGCTGTTCGTGTTTTCGTGGAGATCTGTTGTGGATTTCATCAAACCTGTTTTAACCTATGACCAAAAGCATGGCGATGAACGATGCATACCAGTACATTGTGCAGAAACCATAATGACATATCCCAACGTACATGTAGCTATCCTAAGTTGAGTTACGATGCAATTGTAAGGCGTTGTGAAATCCACCCCTGGATATTTAATCAATGGTCTGAGGATTCGGTTGACTTAGCCACATATGATATTGTGCTATGACCATAAAATATGCACGGTGAGTGGGCATTGCAGTTTGGAAAGGAAATAGCATATAGGCCTGCAGTATACAACTACTATTATGAGCAGCCTCCAGTACCTCAGCCCATGGTGCAACCGAGTACTTGGATATTACCCGGACATGCACAGGGGTTGTGAAAATACATAGCCCGCTACATGGTTATGTTACAAAAGCACAACCATGTTTACTCTGAAGATTCCTTCCAATTTGATATTTACATTGATTTACATGTAGGATGCGATTTCCTTCATGCCTGTCAGCATTAGGGCCCGCCCCCTCATCTGCTGCCCCACCCCCTTTTTTCCCAGCCACCGCAGCTTAGTGTACATTATTTGCACACTCAAAATGCCAGTAAGGTTTACATAGCAGCTTTGCAGAGTTGATCTTTTGCACAATAAAATCTAGGCGTGAATATATTTCTCTGGAAAACCATGATTTGCCTGGTTAGTGCTAATCTTGGGGCCCCGCTGTGCACAAAATACCATTGTGCCCTGACCGCACACACAAATGCATGAGTGTAGCATGCATGGGAGGGTTGATCTTCTTTTATTGGAATGTAAAGTGGGCTTTATTCAAACTTGAGAGATTGTCAGTGGGTGCAGTGGGAGTCAACAAGGGCTTGTCCTTGCCTCAACTTCAAAACACTATGCAGATTGATAACAGATTCGGAGAGGCAGAGAGGGAGGGCGAGGGAGAGAGAGAGAAAGAGGAAGAGACAACGGGAGTGTGGAAGAGGGAGGGAAAGAGGGATAGAGAAAGGGAGTGGGTGGGAGAGAGAGGGAGCATGGAGGTAAAGGGACGTAGGGAGGGAGAGAGGGAGGGAGAAGTACTGTTTAATTCTTCCTGTTGAGGGAGAGAGAGAGAGAGAGAGAGAGGGACAAAGGGAGTGAGAGAGAGGGAGAGGGGGATTGAGGGAGAGGGGGATTGAGCGAGAGGAGAGAGAGAGAGAGGGAGAGAGAGAGAGAGAGAGAGAGAGAGAGAGAGAGAGAGAGAGAGAGAGAGAGAGAGAGAGAGGGAGGGATAGACTGTTTTATTTTCACCATAATACATCAGAGCATGGTTCGGTTTGCTTTGGCCCCCAAAATGGAGTCAAAATATTCAGCATTTGGCTTGGAATCCCAGCGGAGGACCATTCGGCACAGTGGACTGTTTTAGAATTTTTTAGAGCGGGGATATCCTGAGGGCAGTTTTCCACACATACACTGTAAGTGTAAAGTGTAAGTAGTCATTGCCCTGGCTTTTACCTTGACATGTGTACAATGAAAGGACCAAGTTCGTGGAATTATTCCCCCCCCCCTCCTGCCCATACTGGTACATGTACATGTACATGCAGTGGTAACGGTAACCACTTTGGCCAAATTAAGTTAAAAAGCAAAAGATGTGGGTGATGGTGGCATTTTTTGAGACTTGTTTTTCCTCAGTGAGCATTGTTTGGTTGAGGGTGTACCCGGTAGTTTTTTCGTATTGAAAATATGGTTCCTTTAAAATATGGCTCTGGCTCTGGCTCTGACTCTGGTTCTTGTTCTGGCTATGGCTCTGGCTCTGGCTCTGGCTCTGGTTCTGGTTCTGGCTCTGGCTCTTGTTCTGGCTATGGCTCTGGCTCTGGCTCTGACTCTGGTTCTTGTTCTGGTTCTGGCTCTGGCTCTGGTTCTGGTTCTGGCTCTGGCTCTTGTTCTGGTTTCTAGCTCTTGTTCTGGCTCTGGCTACTGGCTTCTAGCTCTGGCTTGGGTTAGTCTCTGACTCTGGCTTTTGGCTGAGGTGTCTGCATGCTCACACGTGTGTTGTGTTGACATTTTAAGCAGTGTTCTATTCAAGGAGCTAGCCCAATTTTAGCGCTGGCCAAGTTTCTAAAGTAACTGAAGCTCATGCACTCTTCCAAGCTAGTTAATATTTACGTGCTATCCTGAAGTTGTTACTAACTAGTTGTAACTTATTAATTTAGACTAACATGGCTATTCTTGAGTCTTGAGTCTTGACACATCTTTGATTTCACCAAACTAGATCTTTAAAGCCCCTACACAACATTGGTAAGATCGAAAAAACAGAAATGGTCACAGATTTTCATGAAACTTATACAGTTTAAAGATGGTTATAGTAGAAACCTCGCACTGAAATATTTCTGCCTAAAATGTTGCATTTTGGGAGAAAAGAGAAAAAGAAATCGTTTATGTCTCACCGAGATCTAAACTATTTTTCGGAACAGTATGGCGTTGAATGCTGCATTTTCGCGAAACAAATGAAGCGGTTTTCACGATTTTCTCGAGACTCGGTTTGCTGATTGAGCTGAAATTTTCACAGGTGTGCTATTTCATGCATATGTTGGATCAGACAACATACGGATGCTATTCTTTGACCTCGATCAATGTTGTGTAGGGGCTTTAAGTGCTTATATGCATATTTTTGGTGCTTAAGCGGCTGTACAAAGTTGGTCTCTAGTGTGCAAATCTCGTTGGTTATTTTTTTTTAATTGAGCAAAATTCCAGGCCCTTGCTACTTTAATTTCTCGACAAATCCAAGTCACTGTGAAGTGTGACCGTTCCTTGTTGTTGCATTTACAGTGCCATGTGTTGACATCATAGAGGAAGGGGAGGGGAGGGGTTAAGCAGGGTTTTTTTTGGTGGGGGGGTAAGATTCTGCACCAGATGTGGTCATGTCTAGTCAATATACGACACTGGCTTGTAGCAGATACAGTACCGGTAAGGCATTTTCTTCACAATCTTGGCACACTGATGATTTGGATTTAGTTTCAGTCATCTGTAGTGGGTTCCTTTTGGTAATTGGAAACACATTACATGATAATACTGTGTGTTATTGCCATAATGTGGGCTTTGAATTGTGCTGGGGTTGTCCATATGGTACTGTCCGTATGGGTCTGTGAACTCCATGTACATAATACGTACATGTACCTGTACAGCATATGTACTAAGTCATGTACAGTACTGCACCTGAATGTATTCTACGTACATACATGTACACTTATATATTGCATTCAATTTATATGTGCATTAACATAATTGTCTGCATTTTTACGGGCTGGTGAATCCTTCCAAGCAGCAGTTAGGATGAATTTTGAAAATTGCAGACAACACATTTTCACCCATTGCGTAGAGTAATTAAAAGTAGTGTTCCTGTAGCGACATGAACTTACTATTACTACTTTCCGTAATCTGTATTGAGGCATTTTTCAAACATATGATTTGCCATTAGTGAAAATGCTGACAATTTTTGTATCATACATGTGTAACTCCATAATGTGGTTTGTATGTAGACCTCTATGGTTGTACATGTACCCGGTCTTGGTTTTGACCCTGGTTGTACCGTAAGTGTAGACTGTAGAATTGGTGCTCATGGAAGCAAAACATTTTGTGCTTAACCTAACCGTATTTCACAGCCAATATGATTTCTTGCATCCTTGATAAAAAAACAACGATTTATTATGCGCATGCATGAATTGCTTCTCTGCCCGGAATGCAGGAATCTTTGCATTGTCGTCTGCTAATTGCCTAATTTTTCTAATTAATTGCTGCAAAGGAGGTAAAGCAACACCAATAGTGGTTGAAAACTATACCTCGCCTAAATTTGAAAATATTTCAAGGGGTTTTGTCGAGTGTCAACAGCGTTGCAGCATCTTGTAAGCGCAGAATTCTGTGTGGGTTGCACAGCCGTGAAATTGGGTTGTGACGGACAAGGTCCAGCAGGCAAAGGGTAAGGTCGGAGCGGCTTACAGGGCTGTAGGTATTGTTTGTGGGGCACGGTACAGTTATGTAGCTATGTACATGTACGTCAGTAGAAAGTACAACAGAGGCACTGGCATTGATGGATTCTATTCATTCTACGCATCAGGGCATTAATAAGAATGAAGCTCCATTTCTATAGGGCTACAGTACATATGAACTGTACATGCAGTGTATGCATGTCCGTTTTTAATGTAATGGTAATACAGTACATAGATCTCAAAGTCTCAGAGTCTTCTCCTTCCTCCATGCAGAGAGTAATATAATCAAGAATGTTGCAGACTGCTTTAAACTGACTAACATGACCACAATGCAAAACCAATAGAGGGCTTGACATTTCCATCCTAGTACCGGTACTAAGTAGTGCAGTTCCTGTCTCAAAGGCTGAATGCATTTGAGCAAGGTCCTGCTAGGATCGAAACATCAGGCACCCCTCATGTTATTGTTAGAGAATTCATATACATGTACATTGTACATGTGTATGGGAATAATCCACTGAACAATCCATTATCCAATGTCCTATCACATCTTCATTGCTTCATGTATATGTACATGTACATGTACATGTACACTCATTATCGGACTGATACATGTAGAGTGCCTGGCATTGAGTCTAAACGGCCTTTCTCAATGGCAAAATCATTACTGTACTTCATGTACTGCATTATAGCCTATAGGTGTGTAGGTTTGTGTATGTGAAATTGCATCATGTGCAATGCATAGTGTAACATAATTATTGTCCATGTACAGATGTAAATGTACAACAATGCCTTGCATAAATTTGCAGCCTATACTACTTAGCATGACCTAAAGTTATCAAAGGTACAGTACTGTATAGGCCTAATATCATTACTCCATGTGCATGCATACATGTACAAAATGTAGGTAGGTACTTGTATACGTGTACTGTGTACATGTGAACGATGCTTTACATGTATAATGTACAGATGACCATCATTTATACTGATATACTGATATACTTCTATCCAAAAGATATTGCATTCATAGAGAATCCCTGTGCATGCACATTTAATGTGAAATTCAGGCACCCATTCCAAAGGCCTACTTTTTAATAATATACCGGTATGGATGTGCACTGAATTGGGCTTGTGTGCTTCACCAATGTACCGCGACTGGAGATATGGCCAGGTGTCATTGTAATTTTTGCATGCCATTGGTCTTTTGTACTGCACATCATTGAGTTTTTTCGCAGAATCATAAATTATGCACCCTTGTCAAATCTCATCTGCTTCACATTCCCTTGTGCTAAAAGTCAAACATTTCGTATTTGCAAAACATTAATGATTGTCTGCATGTGTGGTTGCTCAAATTTTCAGAGTGATTCCTCACTTCTTTAAAAAATCAAAAGGTTCCTATTCTTCTTTAGTGATCTCTTTTGTGTTTGGTAATTTTTTTTTTTAGTACCGGTAGACTTGTGCAGTTATGTAATATATTCCTTGGCAAGGTTTGTCTGCTGAAAAATTTAAATTGAAAAACAAAATCATACCCCAACTGTACCGGTAATTGCATTTGTGCCGGTAGTGCTTTAAGCCTTTTGTGTTGCTAGATGTGCACACCATCCCTTTGTAATGCGCAGACATACATATGCTTCATTGTAGAGTGACGATACATGTGCTTAAACCACATAGACATGGTGGCGCTTTCTCTGTTTTGGATGCACTAGGGGGGCCTATGTGAGAACATTTCAAGGAAAAATTGTTCAAATTTTCAAATTTGTTTGATTTAAATTGTAAAGGCTCCATCCACTTAGTGTGATCCCATAAACTGCCGTAGCCAGGTTTACAACAACTGGTTGTTTGCATCTGAACAAAAATTGGCAAAAAATCTTCGACTGGATGAGGATTTCAACTCAAGATCTCTGGTTTTGCATACCGCCAGCACTCTGGAGATATACATGTTTTAGGCAGGTAATAGTTAGATGCTTCTGAGTAATCTGACTGGCGCCCCACCCTAGCAAAGACTAGTTGACTGTTTGGGAAGGTCACCATCTACATCAAAGAGCCAGATGATTCAAATAGTAAGAGGGCTGGTATGCAAAACCAGAGGTCTCGTGTTCAAGTCCCCGGGTCCAGGCAAAGATTTCTTTGCCTTTAATTTTTTTTTTTTCAAATGTTCTCTGCCTACTTGCCTGCCTGCTTGCCTGCCTACTTGCCTGCCTGCTTGCCTGCCTACTTTCCTACTTGCTAAGTCAGATTTCCGTAAGAGGTGTGTTCTCACTAGCATCGCGATCCACTTTTTGATCTTTTAAAGCGCACTGTATTCCCTGCATATTAAACTGTGAGTCCCCCCATACTTCTGATGGACCAGCTCAGCAGCCGATTTCAAGAAAAGTTGCCTAAGTTACACAATGTTCAAATGTTGCGTAAGTCTTGCTCCACAGTGACTCTTTTCAGCAATATTTAGAAAAGGCAGCAGAATGTTGCGTAAGTTTAAAGTTAACCAACATTTGAAGTTTCGTGAAATCGGCTGAGCACTGGTGTTCTGTCTCCAAAACTTGCCACCTCGAGGGTCAAAATCATGTTTGAAAAGAAATGAGCACAAAAGCAGTAGCATACATTGTAAATGTTGCGGCAAGTTGAAAGGGCTGTATATCTACAGTTTCCTTGCACATATTACTGTATGGTTCTACTTATTTACGTGCACATAATTATTTTAGCAGTGCTTTACACACATTCTCTATGTATTCACCATGGAACCTCCAGCATAGCAAATCCAGAATACACACACGTAAGCCTATACCACAACTCAGCTACTGAGTTAATTAACGGTTTCCACTTCAGATGCACTTAAGTCCAGGGCAAACCCTACCAGCATGGAATGGAACCCTTTCATTAGGCCCTCTGGAGTTTTGAAATTCTTTTCCCTCTCCTCCCCAATTCCTCTCTCAAAGGCTTGCTGGCCGCTTTCAGAAAGGTCCTGCCAGGATCGAAACATGTTAGACCTACCGTACAGTACGTACATTGTACGTGTGGGATCTAGCACCCATGTGCATGCATGTAGCAAAACAAAGGACTGCCTGTACACTGTACAGACATTGTACCTGTACTCCGGACCAGTGACTCATTTGCATGTGAGTTGCTGCACCTTGTTGTTGTCCCGGTCATTAATTTTAACTGCTTGGCTGGAATATGGGCCAAATAAAACCGATATTAAAATTGCCCAAAGGCAGTGGTATATTTGTGCATGTACACAAAAATGTACTGTGCTCGCGCGTGCCTTAGGAGATGTGACTCGGAAAAGAATGGCAATTTACTATACAGGGGATTCAAACATCTGTGGAAGGTGGACGCGGCTTTTTTGAGGTGGCATTCCAGAGAGAACTTAATGCAACATGTTGCACGAAATTAGTAATATCTCATACCGTTCTCTGCTTGGAGGTCATGTATTTACTTGAAGAAAGTTCTGAATGTGGGTTTGTAAAGAGAGGGTAACAGCCTGTTTGTGTGAATGTGCAGCACACCTCTTAAAATGAATACATAAAATGTTTATGACTACCTGCACTTGGACACAGAACTGTAGTACTGTACATATGTGTCTATGCATTATGTACACACAGAGACCTTGTAGAGCATGCCTTTAATGAGAAGTTTAAACCGCACATGGAAGACTGGTCATCCAAACTCCCCTGGATACAGCCTTTCCCCAGGAAGCCCTGGGTACAAGGTGAAGAGACTACGGGTCTGGTGCTGGTCAATTTGCGGTGAGCCTGAACAAGTTGGGTGCATCGCAGACTCACATCTCTGCCCGTGTGGGGGAAAATCCAGACTCGGGTCCATGTGTCATCTATGGCTGTTTTGTGACAGGCCTGCCCTGTCCACTCCCCGAGCTTGCTAATCATGATCTCGTGACTCACCGCACCAACTATCAGTTTGAAATGTTTTGTGATATTGTAGTTGACATATGTAGTCGACTAATCACGTGCACATGTAGACATGCATGCACTGCATGTTTCATTTGCAAATATTAGGTTTTCATATACATGTACATGTACCAGTACATGTACATGTACATGTACATATACATAATACCTGCCTCTACATGTACTGTTGGACATGTATGTAAAGATGATGAAATTGCATCTAGATGGAATCCTAGGATCTCTCAACCATCCTCAAGGCTGAAAATATATATATTGAGTAAAGATGGGTAGCATTGGGTACCTGCAAGCCCTGCCCGTGTACCAGGATAATTATTTGGTTGTTCTATTTTATGGCATGTGTCAAAAGCACGTGAGGAAAGTAACCTTAAGTAGCATGATTTTATGTACTGGTAGTACATGTTTACTGTACATTGTCATGTGAGAATCTGCATCTATATAAGACACGGTAGACCTTTTTTTAGGACAAACAAACAAAGCAAATGTAAACTGTATAACTTGCAGGATTTTTATTGGCTTTTTTTGCTACATCTTTCTATTACTCGCTAAAACCAATGTAATTGGGATATTGTATGTTCAAGGAAAAAAGGCTTAAATAACAAACTAACAAATACTGAAACAAACATGCAAACAATCAAGCAAGCTAGCAGGAAAGCAAGTAACCAGTAAGCAAGCAGGAAACCAAGCAAGCAAGCAGGAAAGCAAGTAAGCAAGAAAACAAATAAGCAGGAAATCAAGCAAGCAAGCAATCGGGAAAGCAAGTAATCAAGCAGGAAAGCAAGTAATCAAGCAGGAAAGCAAGCAATCAAGCAGGAAAGCAAGCAAGCAGGAAAACAAGTAAGCAATCAGTCCTGAAGCAAGCAAACAAACAAGCAGGAAAGCAAGCAAGCAGGAAAGCAAGTAAGCAAACAGGAAAGCAAGCAAGCAGGAAAACAAGTAAGCAATCAGGAAGCAAGCAAACAAACAAGCAGGAAAGCAAGCAAGCAGGAAAGCAAGTAAGCAATCAGGAAGCAAGCAAGCAATCAAGCAGGAAAGCAAGCAAGCAGGAAAGCAAGTAAGCAAACAGGAAAGCAAGCAATCAACCAAGCAGGAAAGCATGTAAGTAAGCAGGAAAGCATGTAAGCAAGCAGGATAGCAAGCTAGCAAGCAAGTAAACAAGCAAGCCAGTAAGCAAGCCATGCAAGCAAGCAAGCAAGCTATCCAGCCAGCCAGCCAGCCAGCCAGCCAGCCAGCCAGCCAGCCAGCCAGCCAGCAAGCAAGCAAGCAAGCAAGCATGAAAGCAAGCAATCAGGAAAGCAAGTAGGAAAGTAGGCAGGCAAGCAGGCAGGCAAGTAGGCAGGCAAGCAGGCAGGCAAGTAGGCAGGCAAGCAGGCAGGCAAGCAGGCAAGATAGAAGATGCTACAGCTACATGTATGGCTACAATTGTTGTTATCTGCATGACTTCTGTGCACAGCCCATGCTTGATTGCATGCAGATCTGCTGTTGACTGCAGTCATAGCCATAGCCTTGCGACCGGATGTGGCCTGACTTTGCAAATTCACGGCTGGACAGACAGCAGATTCCATATTGATTGATGGCACAGTGTTAGGTGTACCAGCGCAGACGGACTAGGAGATGGAATTGGATAAGGTGGGATGAGGTGGAGGCGATGGGATGAGGGATGGGTCAGGGGAAGACCTCAGATAGCTCTGTGCAGTGACCGTGATGTGAAAAGGCACGCTTATCTCCGGCAGTTTGGTCCGCACGACTTTTGGAGGCACACAGTGTCGGATGATTATCATCTCGGGCCTTGTCACAGACTCAAGGTTGTGTGCCAGACTATAATGCCTTGCGTCGTATAATGGGATGTACACACCTGTATGCACAGTGCACCTATGGATGCACATGTTTATGCATGCATAATGGCCTCTTCTTACTGCACACCTCCCTGCTGCGCCATGACTCACAGGCAAGTTAGATTCCAAGGGCATTGTGTCCTCGGTTTTTTTTTCACTCTGGAGAAGAACGGAGAGGCAAAAGGAGACACCCACAGAGTGGTGGAGAGAGCCAATTTTTTTTTGAATCATTCTTCCATTGTCATAAATTTGGAGGACCCGAAGTTTCAATCCTAGAAGGGTCTTTCAGTTTTCAGTTTTCTGCCTTTGAGAAAGGTCTTTGGATCCTAATCCAAACGTCAGGCCCTGCAAATTTGCGACATCTGCATTTTGGTCTTGTTAGTCACAAAGCAGTTTGCAACAATTTTTGTCTATAAGATACACACATACTAGTAACTCTTTTTTACCCATTGTTAATGTCAAGACGGGCCAATTTCATGTTAAATGTTTAAATCTGCTGAGCACGAAATATCCTCCTTGGCTTATGAGGGTTCCCAATATCAGATTTAAAAAAAATTAAAATGCAGTCAAACAATGTGAGTGGATGACAGAATTTTTGGAACTATTTCAAATTGAAAGCCAAAATCAAGTGCTTAAAGCCCCCACACAACATTGGTCAAGGTCAAAGAATAGCATCCATACATTGTCTGATCCAACATATGCATGAAATAGCACACCTGTGGACATTTCGGCTCAATCCGCCAACCGAGTCTCGAGAATCGTGAAAACCGCTTCATTTGTTTCGCCAAAATGCAGCATTGAACGCCGTACTGTTCCTAAAAATAGTTTAGATCTCGGTGAGACGTAAACATTTCTTTTACTCATTTCTCCAAAACACAACATTTTAGGCAGAAATATTTCAGTGAGAGGTTTCTACTATAACCATCTTCAAACTGTATAAGTTTCATGTAAATCTGTGAACATTTCTGTTTTTCGATCTTACCAATGTTGTGTAGGGGCTTTAATGTCTAAATGCTTCTGACTGGCACCCCATCCCACCAAAAATACGGTGGGCTATTTACGAATCCATGGATCAGGCTCCGACTCAGGCTTCATCTCCCTCTGACGAAACCTGAAAATCCAAGTTTACAGTACTGTACAATATACATGTACAGTACAGTACAGTATGTATAATACAGTTTGCCAGCACTGCGTATGTGAAAGCTGTATGTGTGCACTGTGCAGTAGGATGTGCATACAACAATACATCTAGGCCTACGTACTGTACATACCGTATACCTGTAGCCCTACATGTACATGTCCAGATTCCTTGTGCATATGCACATCAGTTATTAAAGTATGCAACGGTAATGTATACAATACATTTAAATGAGCGTATTATACACATATGAGTAGCTGTCCTATATTGGCATTAGCAGCCCTAGTCAGAGGCATTGCATTTGAACTGAAGTTAATGGCCAATAATCATTCATTATAATCAATGCCTGTAACTGTCCGTAATAGTCCAGTGGCCACATTTTGTCTGTGTATGCTAATACGCTAACCGCTCCACATGGGCCCATTCCATTTTGTTTATGTCAGTAATAAAGATTGCCATTTTTTCATTTTTTTCCCATCCATTCCTGAACCTATTCCTCCCCTTGATTCCCTATGCATTGAAGCTTGTAGCAATGTAGGGAAGCCATCCATCATTACACCGGCTTTCTCAATCATGATTCATGATCTCTCTTCTACTCCGGAAAAAGAGAAAGAAAGAAAGAGGAAATTCTGCTTGCTTATGTTATGGGATTGAATTAGGGAAAGAGTGAAGAGAGAAGAGAGAATTGTGTGAAGGTGTGTGTCTCGAAAGTGCTAGAGTCAGGCACGGGAAGGCGTAAGTAATGCTGACGATCTAGCAGCAGGAAGTGAAGTGTTAGGGTGCAAAGTGCTTAGCTCACCTGTACAAATTGTCACTGCTGCCCACGCACGCACCTTCTTAAACTATACGCTGATTACACGGACATGTCTGAATGCAGCCCCTCCCCTCTCCCTCTTCCCTCTCTCCCTCCCCTCCCCTCTCCCCTCTCCCTTTCCCCTCTGCCCCTCCCCTCTCCCCTCCCCTCTCCTTTTTCTCTGTTTTCTCTCCCCTCCCCTCTCCCCCTCCCCTCTCCCCACTCCCTTTCCCCTCTCCCCTCCCCTCTCTCTCCTCCCTCTCCCCTCCCTCTCCCCTTTCCCTTTTCCTCTTTCCCCTCCCCCTTTTTCCCTCTCCCCTCTCCCCTTCCCTCCCCCCTCCCACTCCGCCTCCCCTCTCCCTCTACTCTCCCCTTCCCTTCCCTTTCCCCTCTCCTCTCCCCCTCCCCTCCCCTCTCCCCACTCCTTCTCCCTTCCCTTCCCTTCCCTTCCCTTTCCCCTCCCATCTCCCCCTCCCCTCCCCCTCCCCTCCCCCTCCCCTTTCCCCACTCCTTCTCCCCTTCCCTTTCCCCTCCCCTCCCCTCTCCCCCTCACCCTACCTTCTCCTCCCCCTCCTCGCAGACACAGCCCGCACGCGACGGACTCACAGATACACCGATGGTTATGATAATTGACAAGCAGGGATAATGAGTGACAGTTTAGGATGACAGTTGTGCAAGGATGATTATGGGGACAGGCTTTATCTCTCCTCAATGCAAATCATTGGGGCGGGTTTTAACTGTAGTTGAAAGGAATCAAAAGCAATTGGTCGGGCAGGTATTCTTTTATTATTGCACTGTCGTTTGGGTTTCTGATGCACATCTAGACTTACCCGTATCAGAGTTTATAGCAACAGTGGTAGTTTTTTTGTCACTGATATCAAGCAAGTCTGGTCTTGGATTTGAAGTGAATGTACATACCGGTACCTGTACAGTTGTTCACTCTAGCATACTCACCTTTCAGAATAAACACATGAACAAATGATTGAATGAGTGAAAAAAGCAATTGATTGTAGAAAAAGAGCAAATAAACAAATGAATGTACGGAAGAAAGACCGAATGAATGATTGAGTGAAGGACTTTGACTGTTCGAGAGGACACTTCATTCAACTCAATATATATCAAAAATACTGGTACATTAAAAAAGCATAAACTCATATGATATGCGCAGTCAGTCATATTAGCACTCTGCATGCATATACTGTATGTGCACTTGCATGGAGTGACTATCTCTTGCATACATTGTTCATGAACGTGCGTGCACAATTCCAACTTCACTGATACTGTAACTCTAGTATTTAATCATCGTCCAAAGCATGCCGTTCCAGTTTTCAATCTGCAAATCATTTTCATCCAATTGAAGTCCAAACAGCAAAGTCAATCTCCCCAACTGCTGACAAATGAAATCATGATCAATGCAAAATGATTTTGCCAAGTTTAACCAGAATGCCATGTACATTTTTTTTAGTATAATTTATCATTATAACTTTGATAGTATTGGAATAGTTTGCATCATTGAATGTCGTGACCCCACTAAAGACCCACACAGCTTTTCAAGTGATTTCCTATGCAGCGTAAGTGAGCTGCTGAGGATTTTTAGCACCAGAAATTATTCAAAGCTTAAGCAGCGGCTTTCCACTTGGCACAGATGTCTCTGCATTTGCAACAGCCGGGCCGGCTCTGTGCCTCGGGAGAATTGCCGGGGCACCTGCCGTCGCTTTTCCCCGCGAAATTACTGCCGTATGTAGAGTGTGCCCGTTACTTTGCATCCGAACAAGGCTGGCCTAAATGCACTGATGATGTGTCAAGATAGGCGTGTTAGTCTCACTGATGAATGCCGTAATATAACAACATGAGGAAGTAAGGGTGGGGCTTAAAGACTGACCTGGGCCCAATTTCACGGCTCTGCTTTCCGTAATTGTAGAATCGGTGCGCACCGTAGCAAACATTACGCGCTTAATGTCAGCGTATTTCACGGCCGATATTATTTCTTGCTTCCCTAAGCAAAAATGATTCACTACGTGCATGTGTTAAGTGCTTCCCTGCCTGGAACGTAAAAGAAAACTTTGTGTTGTCGTCTGCTAATTGCGGCATTTTAAGCATTTATACACCATTAGGGGTTGAAACCTATACCTTCCCTAAACCTGTGTCGGTGAATTTCTAGGGGTTTTGTCTGAATTCGCAGTCGCTGTTAAAAATTAGGTTGTCAAATTCAATGAACGACCGCCATTTTCCTCTGTTGTTGCGTACCGGTATGCAAAATTCTCTGTTAAGCGCAGAATTTCCGTGCCAAATGCTTGCTTGCGTATTTCATTAAATAAATTCTGGGCTTACAGCTTCCTGTAAGCGGCTGAGCGCAGACTTCTGCGTTTAGCAGAGCCATAAAATTTGGCCCAGTTGTGAAGCAAGAAGAAGTTTGCCGTACTTGTAAATGAAGGTATGTATTTTTATTTGTGGAGATCAGAGGCCAAGCATGTATTGAACATACATGTACCAAGCACGTATTGTACATACATGTACATGGACATGTACCAAGCATGTACAAACACTGCATGCACCATCACCACTACAGAGCACCCTCAGAGGTGCAACGAAGGTATGCGTACTCGTAACTCTTTAACCAATCCTTTCCACTATGCACTGCATGGACTGTGGGCATTTTTGTGTTGGATTGTTTTACATTTAAGCATACATGTACATGTACAGAGAAGGGCAAACCCTCATTGAATTGCTTTTGCCTTAATATAGCACACTGTAAGTCTGTATGATGCAGTGTGGTGCCCACTGCTGTGCAGATTCATTCACCACATGACCTTGACCATGACAGTTAATGGCTAACATGTCTGGACTAGAAAGCAGGAGTCATGGGTAAGAATGCCACCCACCCAACCCCAAGGTTTCTGTAGTTTTTCAGCAGGCAATGAAACAGACATGTTAATGACCAATGTGTGTGATAACTAATGTGTTTTCATGAGCTACATGTACACATCACATCGTATGCAATGTAGCAACCACAGCCATCCCCCCCCAAAAAAAAACAGTCCAGTCATACGGGCATGCGCCACAGGGAATGATTGGGATCAGTGGCAAGATTGCTTGGGAGGAGATCTTACGACCTGTCCCAAATAGATGTCCCTCGGAGTCCATTAAGTGCCCGCAACTGATACGTGCAACGGCGACGTCCCAATCCTTGATTTGCATCTGGGTCACGGCTGCTCCGAGCATCGCTGGCTGGGGAAGAAGAACTCGCCCTGCAACGAAGAATCAGTCCAAAGAGCAAGTGCAGTCTCTAACCATCAATATTTGAACAGGTCTGCCCTTTTTGTTTTGTCCGTTAGGCACAGTATGCTATCTTCTCAGTTACTGAGACGAAGCTACAATTTCATCCTCAGTTGAAAACACCACTTACTAGGGTTGCTAGAGAGGAGTTGCTCACCTGTCAATCATTCAAAATGAAATCCATCTGATTTATCTTTTTTAAAGAGCGAATGAAAGAGAAGAATTTTACTTCAAGTAATATTAACATGATTTCAATGATCAAATTGCAAATCTCAAAAAAAGTTTTGATTATAGCAGTACCCCACGGTACATTTCTAAGTACAATGTATACTTAGGGCATTTTACTTTTTGGATGAAAAGACTTGTGATTAAATAAAGGACATCAGACGACCACTGTAGACTTTGTGCACCCGTGTTATTGTGTAGTCCTTGAGGCGAAAACAATGTGAAATAAGCAGTTTTCTCCCTTTGGGAAAGGTCCTGCTAGGATAAAAAAATCAGGTGATGTACAGTCTACAATATTTTGTGATATTGAATTTCGTGATTTTATAATCTTAGCAGGACGTTTCTCAAAGGCAGAATTCTGCCTTTGAAAAAGGTTCTTCTTAAATCGAAATGTCAGGCCCTCCAATTATTTAAATTATTTGAATATTATTTTTTATTTATTTTGTGATTTTAAAATTTTAGCAGGATCGTTCTCAAAGGCAGAATTCTGCCTTTGAAAAAAGGATCAAAATGCCAGGCCCTCCTAATTTTTGCTATTAGTTTTTGGGGTTAATTTTAGTCAGTAAGCTGCTGGCAGCATTGGTTTTTAGATTGTGTAAGTTCAAGAAGATTGGATTGTGTACCAGTACTGTACATTTGACTCCTGGGCACGGATGTTTCTTCAACTGAGTGTACACTGTGTGTGAATTGATAGTAAAGGATAGGGCTCTGTGTTTAGGCTCCGCGCTGGGGGGAGTTTGGGACAAAGGTCACAGATGAGTGACTTCTTTATCGCATCGGCGACAATTCCGTTGGGCAACTACAAAGAGATGCCACAGAGTTTTATGCTGTGTGTCAGGCTTTTTTTGCTCGCAATTGATCAGAATTCCTCCCCTCAATTTCCCAGCCACTGCAAATCCTTTTTTTATTTCTGGGGGGGGGGGGGGGGGTCTTTGGAAGAATGAATGGTTAGTTATAATTGATTTGCGAAGGATTGAAGTTATTTGTGGGGTGCATCAGTAAGTGAAGACAAGGCAGACAATATCTGAATAGGTAGTTCAGTTCCTTTACATGAACAGACAGGATACTGCAAAGGGACTTTTGAATACATACATTTTGAGAAATGTATTGGCATTTGGGGTTTCTTCTTTGCATTTTCATTTGAAAGGAAGCCTTTGAGAGGAAACTCTAGCCTTAAGCCAGTGTCTGTAAAAAAAATAATACATCGCCTGCTCTGTACTTTCAGTTTGTCCTTTCAAAGACCACGGTACATGTACCGAGACTACATGTACATGAACCAGATTGTGAAGGTTTTATCTAGCCCTAATACCCTAGTACTGTTTACTTCCTCAATCCTTCACAATCCCCCACAATCCTCCACAATCCTCCACAATCCTCCCCAGTCCTCCCCAGTCCTCTGGTGTAAATTTGAAAACCTTCCTCAATCCTCCACAATCCTCCACAATCCTCCAAGATCTCATTGTATCATGCTTCCTCAATCTCCCACAATCCTCCAACATGTAAATTTAACAACCTTCCTCAATCCTCCACAATCCTCCAACTGGAATTTTGCTTACTTGCCTCAATCCTCCACTATCCTCCAACACAACCCAGAGGATTATGGGTGAGTGTGGAAGGTCAGGGCTACTAGTCTTCAGAGCTAGAGGCATGATTATCAGCCACACTTTGAGCAGAACATGCCCCATCTTTTGCAGACCTTTTCCTTTTTTCAAAATGTTTCAGTAAAGTCCCCCCCCCCCAAAAAAAAAAGATTCTCAAAAAATGTTTCCATGGTCTGGGCAGAACTGAAGATGAGCAACTGGATACTGATTATGTTTGCTTTTTTTTGCAACCCTACTGGGGTGCTAATTGTTTGGATTGTCTGTCTTTGCCTAGTGTGTCTGTCTGTCTGTCTTAGGTTGTGAATGCCCCTTGTAAGTGCACCTTTAATATGCATCAAGCATTAGTGGGTGCCTGTAACTTCAGAATTTGGCGTATTAAATAAGGCCGTGCAAATAATGGCCCACAGTGTAGAATTTATGGCCTGGTACCCTGTATCCATTACACAGATTGGATGATAGCCCCGGCAACCGGTTCCAGTTTGGATTTCCATCTCTCATTTCCATTTTCCATTTAAACAAAAAAAATCAGGAGTGAGCGAAATTGATGCCTTTGGTCACGGTTTCAGGTTCACAGTACACAGGACATGTAGATATCCTTGAACTAGGAGAGAAAAAACCCTTAGCTTCAAGTACAGCTGAAAAAATAACTTGTCAAATTCCCGCCTCAGCGACCACCGGTACATAAGGAGTTCCACCACCGATCCCAAGACATTCTCCTGATGACGGCCAGAGCATACTGGTCGAAACGTCGAGTTACATGTACCCTCAGGTTCTTTTCAGAACCATACCTCTTCCTTTAAGAGACCTGATACATGGTGTTCACCGCAAACCTTCCTATATTGATTCACCCAACATGCAAAGCCTTAAGTCTCATTTATTGTCAATTTATTCAGCTTTCCATTTTCAAATCAAGCCACTGTCAGACAGAGCCTTTGCGTTCAGGCAGAAGTACATACAGTAGTAGTAGATGTTGTATGATGTATACACAGCATTGCGCATGACATCTGTGAAGGGTGCCCTCAGTTGGAGGTCAACAGAAGGTCTTATGTTGACCTCCCCCATGTATACCCCAAGTGTTGCATCATTGTTTTGCCTCTGACACAGTGACATGATAATGTTGATGCATCATCTTGGTTTATTTCTTTTCCCTGACTGGCCAGTGTGGGTGGTTTTTAACTATCATTAGGCTACTGGGTCATTTGAACATTTCCCCCAACTTATTTGTGTTTTGTTTCTCTCCTCTATCTCCTTACCCCCCCCCCCCCTCTCTCTCCCTCTCTCCTCTCTCTCACTCTTTCTCTCTTTCCCCTCTCTCCCTCTCTCCCTCTCTCTCACTCTTTCTCTCTTTCCTCTCTTTTCCCCTATCTCCCCTTTTTCCCCTCTTTCCCCTCTTTCCCCTCTCTCCCCTCTCTCCCCTATCTCCCCTCTCTACCTTCTCTACCCTCTTTCCCCTCTCTCCCCTCTCTACCCTCTCTCCCCTCTCTCCCCTCTCTCCCCCTCTTTTCCCTCTCTACCCTCTCTCACCTCTTCCCCTCTTTCCCCTATCTCCCCTCTCTACCCTCTTTTCCCTCTCTCCCTATCTACCCTCTCTCCCCTCTTTCCCTATCTACCCTCTCTCCCCTCTCTCCCCGTCTCTCCCTCTTTTCCCTCTCTCCACTCTCTCGCCTCTTCCACCCTCTCCCTCTGACAGTTCTGCGGTACAAGCGGTGAGGACTGGTGTCACCATCCATGGGGGATTCCACCACGGTCTCACCCTCGTCAGGCTCCATGGGGGGCGAGTACGACTACCTGATCAAGTTCCTGGCCCTGGGCGACTCGGGTGTGGGCAAAACCAGCTTCCTCTACCAGTACACGGACGGCACCTTCAACTCCAAGTTCATCTCCACCGTCGGCATCGACTTCAGGGAAAAGAGAGTGGTGAGTCGGGGAGGACGGGGAGTCGGTGACTGAGGTAAAGGCTCGGAGCTTTTGACAAGCTCGACGTAAGGAAGGTTGGGTCCACTTCCTTGATTGAGAGCTATCCATCTATGCCCATAGATGTAATGAGATTTTGTGCCGGTGAGACTGTGCATGTAGTTCAAGACTTTGTGAAATCCCCGGGCTGCTGTAGCCGGGTTGACAACAATTGGTTGTCTACATCCGAATGAAAGCGGGGATGTGATCCCAGGAGATATACGGCAGTTAATAGATGATTTGCTGCTGACTGGCGCCCCCATTCCGGCAAAGACTACTGGAGTTGACTATCTGGGAAGGCCATTATCTAAGTGCTGGATAGTTCAGATGGGAAGACCGCTGGTGCGCACAACCAGAGGTCTTGGGTTCAAATCCCTGTCCACTCGAAGTTTTCTTTGCCATTTTTTCCTTCTTCAATTTACTCAAAGCACTGTATGCTCTGTGCTATGCCTGATTGCCTGGAGATTTTTGTCAGTGAGAATGTTATTCAATGAGGGTCTGACACACCTGACCGTGTAGTTAGCACTGTATAATCAGGGCTTTCCCTGAAAGCCCGGTGATACGTACAGTATTTGTCAGTGAGAATAAAAGTCAATGAGGGTTTGCCATAATTAAATGACGGGCAACCCCTGGGTTCTTAGAGTTTTCAGGGCGACGGAAATTAAGTGTAATGAGGAATGACAAAACTTAATGTGAATGTCACTGGCACCCGTTTGTGTAAGCCTCCCCTCTGAAAGGGTCATTTGATTGGCAAATTCATAGATACTCAGCAGAAAACAAAGCCCCGGAGATTTGTGGTACAATTAAAACGAGCTTTCCAAAATTCTTTGCATTATGACAGAATGAATGGCTTTTGTGATGATTTGAGGCCTGGGGGAGGGGTGGGGTTGAGTAGATGGTAGATGAGATCATGAGAGACCATGATGCATGGACATGGTCAGTCTACACTACATTGTCTTTTTTATGTGGAGTCTGCAACCTTCAGATTTCAAATGGAGGTTCTTGCGACCAACCTCCCCTTTGCTCCCAGCGATGCCATTAGTTTGAAACACAGGGACCAAGAATTTCCATACATGTATTGTTGCATGTTCCGTCAAGTCCTTGTGTAGCCACTCGATTGCATGTGCACATACACGTAAGTGCACGTGATGCCTATGAGGTTGCCTTGAAATCTATGTACTGTAACCTGGTAACAACACATCTTCATGTGCCGTGTGCGATGTACGGTATGGCCGGTGTCGGCACATGCTCAAACATCTATCAGTTTAATGAGTGCTGGCTAGACTGTGTGCTCGTTGGCATATATTGTATTGCTGTGGGGGTTGTGGCTTGTCTGTCTACAGTGCCCGGGCAGCTGGTCTGTGTGCTATGGATCCGGGGGGCATTGGCGTACGTGCACACTTCTCCTGGCTAGAACATGATCAAAATAATGTGTGTACAAATGCAGCGCATTCAGATGTGCTTAAACTCAATGTCTCTTATACTGTATATCGTCTGCTTTTTCACGACCTGGTAAATCTATCTATTTTGAAATAGCACTATTTTGAAACAGCACTATTTTGAAACAGCACTTGAAAGTGAGAAACTTATTTGAAAACTGTTTTGGGTTTGTTTAGTAATGATTGTATTTTGCAAATTACAAATTTTTCTGATTTTACACTTTGCAAAAAGGCTAATGATGCTGGTTTTATCAATAGTTAAAGCAAGTGGTTTTGCTTGGATTCTTCAGCCCGTGTAAATGCTTGTGATATGTATAGGCCTTTTCACACTATGAACGTTCAGCACGTGTTGATACTTACACGGATCCGACATGGGTCCGACCCGTGTTGAATTCAACACGGGTCACTCTCGCCGCGGTTTCACACTACACAACGTCACACCGGCATTTTCTCAACCCGTGTAATGTTTCAACCGTGTAATGCGTGATCGTTTCACACTACACACGGCATCGAACTTTCAACATGGGTCCAATCTGAAAACCCCCATAATGCATTGCGGCGCGTCACAGCACTGTATTGCTGACTTCTCGAATCCGGCAGCCACAAGCGCCTTGCTTATTTGATTTATAAGTACACTAGTTTTATAATTTTAAAATTTAGTGGGCCTGACGTTTCGATCCTAGCAGGACCTTTCTCAAAGGCAGAGTGACAAGAACAACACAGATACATGTATCTGTTTTGTCCTTGTCACTACAGATACATGTATCTGTTTTGTCCTTGTCACTCTGCCTTTGAGAAAGGTCCTGCTAGGATCGAAACGTCAGGCCCACTAAATTTTAAGATTTGCATTTTGGTAATTTTAGTCAGTAAGCAGTTTGCAACATTTTTGTATATCAGTTTTATAATTTGTATAGTGTTCTTTTAAACCTCCCTTACTCCTTAGTAAAATCAAATGGCTTCTCGTATTTTCTGCCACCACATGTACGCACGCGAAGTCAACATCGTAGTACAATGCATCGCTGACGACTTTTTTTGCCGATCTCACCCTGCGAAAGCTTCTTATATACATGATTGTAAAAGACACCTTTTTCCATTCCGATAATGACAGGGATATTGCTTCAATACAAGCAAATTATGTGCCTACAGCCAGAGAAGTTGTCATGTTTAATACCCCATGCAACCACGGACGTATAAATATACTGGCATGTTTGTTCGTTGCACAGTACAATATATCTACAGTGTGGCGCTGCCACGCATGTGCACTTGGCCATCTCCCAACACGGGTTGAACTCAACCCGGAGACGTTCACACTACGGCTTTCAACAAGTGTTGAAATTTTCAACACGGGTCGAGAGCTCTCAACCCACCTCTACACGGGTCCGACCCGTGTTGAAATGTTGTAGTGTGAAAAGGTCAGTCATTTCAACATGGGTCCGACCCGTGTTCAACACAGATTTTTCATAGTGTGAAAAGGCCTTATGTTTAGCCATTCTCAAGAAATGGTGTCCAGAAATTTAGGGACCCGAGGTTTTGATCCTAGCAGGATGCATCTCAAAGGCCGAGTGACAAGGACAAAACAGATAGGGCCAGGAGTAGGAGGATAGGAAAGACAGAGCATGAACAAAAGAAGAAAACTGGTGAGATTAAAGTTTAATACAACTTATAGGGAAGGGGTGCAGAATGAGAATTTAGGAGATTTGCAGTTTTGGTAATTTTAAGTCAGTGAGACGTTTGTAAGCCTATATAATAAAAAAATATATATATAAATTCGCCAAAAATCGCCAAGGCTATAAAGTTACTCAAAGTTAAGGGCTCGGGAAAGAAGGAGATAGGGAGGGACTCAGGAAGGCTTGAGATAGGAATTGACATTCCACTTTAATAAAAAGGGCAATATCGTAGGCTTGGGGAAACCACGCTTTGATAAAGAGATGTATGGCAGTTATGATTGAATGTTTCTGTCTGGTGCCCGCACCCAGGCAAAGACGAGTTGACTATTAATTTTGGGAAGGCCACCATCTAAGGGCTGGATAGGTCAGATGGTAAGAGCGCCATTACGCACAATCGGACGTCTCAAAGGTTCCAATTGCTGGTTCTGGTTCAACAAGTTCCCGGTCAGTTGTTCCTTTATTTGTTTGGCTTCAATAAAGATCCGTTAGTGAGATTCTTATTGTCTCCAAACAATCCCATAGGCCTCATGCTGAGTTTTGAAATAGCCTCATTTTGTTTAAAAGCCCAGCTTGGCTAATTGCATGTTCATGTACATACCATGTGTACTGTACGTGTACATTGTACAAAATCCCTATGGTCTGTTGGCCTGTTAATATGTTCTGGGAGAAGGAGTCCCACATATGGACAACACTTGACATGACATGCACAAACCCTGTGAGACTAGACTGAAGAATGCCACATGTTTTTTGACTGAATGCTTCGCAGTTTTTGTTGGCTATCTACTGAAAAAAAAACCCACTATTTTTTGGTAGATTTCAAAGATTAGGTGGGATGCCCTCAAGGCTTGGGCAATTCGACTCTGGAATCGGGAAGAATTGACTCCAAAATTGGAATTGGTATCTCGACTCGATCTTTTCCAGCGATTGTTAATCACATATAAAATCAATGGAAAATTGACTTTGAAATTTTAAATCAGTTTGTGAAAATGGCAAATAAAAATGAATTGCACCAGGACTTAAAACTAAGACGTACCAACTCTCTCACCACCCATGATATCCAGCACTTAGAAGACTGCCTTCCAGTACGTCAACTACAGTATGTTTGCAGGGATGGGGGCCCGGGCGCCAGTCAGAAGCATTTGACCATTGACTGCTGTACTGTGCATCTCCAGGAATAGTGACCCCAGTTTCATTCCGATGCAAACATACACATTTCTTTGTCTGTAGCAGTTTGGGGTTCAGAGTAAATTTGACTGGGCCAGGACTTGCACCTCTGGCTTGACACACATGCACCAGTGATCTTCTCAGAAAGCTACATTCGTCCAGCCCTTGGGTGGCAGTCTTGCTATTTACTATCAACTGCTTACTGTGAGTAAAGCTCTGAAATTAAGTTGGCCTGACATTTTGATCCAAGCAGGACCTTTTGCAAGGGTAGAATCTATGAGAAAACCCCACTATAGGATCGAAACGTCAGGCCCTTTAAATGCTTTGAACCAAACCAAACCATGGTAACATGTACAATGTACCGGTACACATGTACATCAGACGGTAGTGAAATCCTCTTCTGCAAAATCAACCCCTCCATCAAATCCTACTAATCCTCCCCCGCCAGTTCTAGACAGTTGAGTTGGCAATGAGCACGCCTCGTCAAACTGCACATCGCTCTCATTTGTTTAGAAATGAGCTGCCTCTTGACTAGTGCCCACAACTATGGAAAAACCACTTGTCTTATATCATTTCTAAAGAGTCAAGAGATAGAGGGAGAGTGAAAGGGAGGGGGAAGGAGGGGGAGATGTACTGGTAAAGGAAGACAGAGATGGAGAGGGAAAGGAAGACGAGAAGGGCAGGAGGAAAGGGAATAGAGGGAGGTGGAGGGGTAAAGGGAGAGCGAAGGATAGAAAAAAAGGGGGCAAGGGAGAGGGCAAGGGAGAGGGCAAGGGAGAGGGCAAGGGAGAGGGCAAGGGAGAGGGCATGGGAGAGGGCAAGGGAGAGGGCATGGGAGAGGGAAAGGGGGAGGGCAAGGGAGAGGGCAAGGGAGAGAGCAAGGGAGAGGGCAAGGGGGAGAGGGCAAGGGAGAGGGAAAGGGAGAGGGCAAGGGAGAGGGAAAGGGAGAGGGAAAGGGAAAGGGAGAGGGCAAGGGAGAGGGCAAGGGAGAGGGCAAGGGAGAGGGCAAGGGAGAGGGCAAGGGAGAGGGCAAGGGGGAGAGGGCAAGGGAGAGGGCAAGGGGGAGAGGGCAAGGGAGAGGGAAAGGGAGAGGGCAAGGGAGAGGGAAAGGGAGAGGGAAAGGGAAAGGGAGAGGGAAAGGGAGAGGGAAAGGGAGAGCAAAGGAAGAGCGAAAGGGAGATAAAGATTGGGAGAGGGATGGAGAGGGCCGGGAATAGGGAGAGTACTATTAGAGGCAGGAGCAGGGAGAGGGAGACAGAGGAAAGAGGGAGGGAGGAAGTGCAGGGAGTGGGACAAGGACTGGGAGAGGGGGAAGGAGGAAGAGGCAGGTGAGGCAGAGGGAGAGAGTGACAGAGGGGAGAGAGGAGACAGGGAGAGTGAGGGAGGGAGATAAATTTTTGGTAACATCGTTTGATTCCTCCTGTGTTTCCTCACACCAGATGCACAGACCCAAAGGGGTGGCCGACAACATGAGCCGAGGGCAGAGAGTACACCTGCAGTTGTGGGACACAGCTGGCCAAGAAAGGTAAGGCATCTCCTTGCCAAATGTCCAAGGCACCACGGGGGGAATTTCAAAGAGCCTTGTATTAAAAGCGTCCAAATTGGGTTAATCACAAACCCCTTGGTCCAAAGTTCCATTTGTGCAAAGGGTAGGGCAGGGCAGGTGAGAGCGAGTGGGGCCAACCCTTGTTGACAGTTGAAGCATGGTTGAAGTACATGTATATTCTCTTCAATGCAAAAAAACATATGCCTATGCTGCAATGCAGTGCCCACCGTACCGCTGTACATATTCAAGTCCACCTTACGACCTCAATGACCTCGGTGGTCCAGTTGTTAAGACGTCTGCACCAGAAATCAGGAGTTGCGAGCTCGATTCCTGCCCGAGCTGCTAGGTAGGCAAAGCACTGAGCGCACAGCGTTTGATCACACGTTGAGTAGGGCAACCGATGATAGGTCTCGACAAAAGTGCACTTTGGGCGGTGGCCAGCGTACTTCAGCCGTGCAGATTGGGCGTGTCTTTGAGTGACAGGACACTGCATGCCAATTGACCAGCACCAGACCCGCGCATAGTCTGTTCAGCTCTGCACAGGGCTGTCTGGGAACAGATGTATAGCCGGGGAGTTTGGAAGACTGGTTTTCCGTATCTGGTTTCAGCGTCTCAGATACAGCAGGAGGGATGCTAGCCTTCCGACAATTGCCGGAATTAGGAATGTTTTCACATTTTTGAAAAAAAAACCTCCGGCCTTTGGCATTTGAATTACAGTTGATCATAGAACTTTCACAGAGCACAATAGCGAATGAAAAAAACCCTCTCAAAATACTCAGAGTTAGGACACCACGTCCGTTTGTAATGGCGCTTCAAAAAAGAGAGAGGAAGATCATGGTGCACTACCAATTGATCGAGAATTTACTTTAGCGAATGGTGTAATGGAACTTGGGAAATGCTGGTATTGTAATCAGGGTAGGTATCAGTAGTAGACTTCTACCACATCAGGTGAGCCTTTGGCATTTGTGGGCCCGAACGACAATACAGTGCAGTATATTAAATATTATCGACCGCAGAAAAAGATAAAAAAATTACGGTAAGACGTACAGTGTGTACAGTGATTTCTGCCCCAATGCACGCACTGTAAGATTTACACAGCCATGTAGGCCTACCGGTACATAGCACTTGTGTTGGGCAATGTGAGCAGAGTCATCAGAAACTGATTCCATCGATTTCACGCAATTCGTGGTTACTTTGCCTAGCTGAAGGAAGGGATGGAAATCAACGGTTGTCATGATTCGCATATTCACCAAGAGTAGGGAACCAGTTACGTACGTTCGTGCATGCATGCACATCGCACGCGGGTGATCGTGTGGGCAACAAGATGTGTTGATAACATGGAGAATAGCATGGCTTGAATCGGTTTTTTTTGTAACGTCAAAAGATGGAAGTTGACAGGGTTGCAAAATATGAAATTGACGCATGTGTTCAAAACCCTATTTCCTAAAAGCTAAAGCTGTTTCCTAATAAAAGATCACTGTTTTGCCTGTCTGTTTCAGTGGGTTTCTTGGCTATTTCTAGGTTTCCCTGTCTATGGTATCCCCAGCATACAATTCCACAATTGTCCCCTAACAAATCAAGTGACCTCAGGGAAAGAAGCTTTTTCATTATCTCCATTTTTTTATGAATCGCAGAGCGCACAACAAACAAGCCCTGTGTCGAAAAACAACCAATAGGGTTTTACTTGTTCAGCCCGAGAGTTTTGAATATAGGGGACGGTTGTGTAGGTTTTTTGTCTACATGTGCAGCCGCACAATTTGATCAGTAAGCCTGTTGCAGGCACACCGTAATAGCACTGTGAAATAATCTAATTCTGTCTGCCAATACATGCTTGTCAATGTGCTAGATTTCTAGAAGCACGGCTGGTGGTGGGGATGGGGAGAGGTAAATTCAGATGAATTCAGAGCTGGTTTGCCACAATTAAATTGGAGTGTTCTCCCGTTTTTCCTCCTCTTCCTTCTCCACCTTTTCCTCCTTCTCCTACTTCTCCTTACCCTGCTTATCCTCGCCCTCCTCCTCCTCGCCCTCCTCCTTGTTCCACTCCCTGTTCTCTTCCTTGTTCTCCTCCTCTCTTCTCCCTCCCACTCTCATTCTCTTCTTATTCTCCTTCTCCTCCTTTCATTGCCCTCCTCTCATTCCCATTCTCTTCCTCTCATTTTCCAGCTCTCATTCTATTCTCATTCTCCTCCTTCTCATCCTCTCATTTTCCTGCTCTCATTCGCCTCTCATTCCCCTCCTCCTCTCATTCTCCTCTCATTCTCCTCATTCTCCTCTCATTCTCCTCTCATTCTCCTCTCATTCTCCTCTCATTCTCCTCTCATTCTCCTCTCATTCTCCTCTCATTCTCCTCTCATTCTCCTCTCATTCTCCTCTCATTCTCCTTTCATTCTCCTCTCATTCTCCTCTCATTCTCCTCTCATTCTCCTCATTCTCCTCTCATTCTCCTCTCATTCTCCTTATTCTCCTCTCATTCTCCTCTCATTCTCCTCTCATTCTCCTCTCATTCTCCTCATTCTCCTCTCATTCTCCTCTCATTCTCCTTATTCTCCTCTCATTCTCCTCTCATTCTCCTCTCATTCTCCTCATTCTCCTCTCATTCTCCTCTCATTCTCCTCTCATTCTCCTCTCATTCTCCTCTCATTCTTCTCTCATTCTCCTCTCATTCTCCTCTTATTCTCCTCTCATTCTCCTCTCATTCTCCTCTCATTCTCCTCTCATTCTTCTCTCATTCTCCTCTCATTCTCCTCTCATTCTCCTCTCATTCTCCTCTCATTCTCCTCTAAATCCCCTCCTCTCATTCTCCTCTCATTCTCCTCCTCTAAATCCCCTCCTCTCATTCCCCTCCTCTAAATCCCCTCATCTCATTCTCCTCTCATTCTTCTCTCATTCTCTTCCTCCCATTCCCCTCCTCATCCCATTCCCCTCCGCATCCCATTCCCCTCCTCTCATTCTTGGCTTCTCCTGCTCTCATTCTTCTCATGCTCCCCCTGCTCCTCCTCTTCATCCTCTTCATCCTCTTTTTCTACCGCCACCTCCTATCTGGTCAAGAAAACATCAATATTAGTCAATGTTGACAACATTTGTATGTTCAGCTGTGTATAGCTGGGTTTTTTCCGAACAGCTTGTCTATGCTCTTTGATTACTGCAGTAAATCTAAAGGTGTTGAAAATGCCACTGAAGGAGGGGGGGGGGGCTGCATGGTATGTTTGCCATCTGAAATAGTTGTGCCGAGATTTATGTTCATGAACAACATGTTGAGCCACACTTTGCCGGTTGCAGGCAAAATACTAAATCTTGGTTGATTGGAATTGGAACAGTTCCATGTAGCCAAATCAGTGCAAAATGGTCTGAAAATTGTTAATGGCAGTAGTACTTTCATTGAACGTACGTATAACCCATATGTGCATGTGTTGCATTGTACATGTATATGTCTCAAGATTGTGTATACATGTACATTGTGCACTATACAGGACCTTAGAATGGCCTTGGATGCTCTGCCGTAAAAATGTGTCGCAATTAATGCCGTAATCAGGTCAGTGCATGGTGAACAAACACATTGGTCTATTGCAAGCGCATTTAGGTCAGGCGTGTTTGCGAGTGGTAACCCAACACCTGGGCATAAGCATATGCATGTGCGCAGCATGACGACTACCGGGCAATAGTCTTCCACCGGTGCCCCGCCTCTGCCTGCTATATTAACCCCCGTGGCAAGCCGGTGCACGGAGGGTTCTACCCCGACAACTGTCTCAGGGTCTGTGCCGGCGCGACGGTGAGTGGATTCGCGACGCCGCGGCCCTCTTTGTGTTTTAACTTTTACCCGAAAGCTTATCGCGTGCCTGTCACCCCCGCCCCATCCTCTCTTGCTCCGAAGGCATTGGCACCATGCCAAGACCAAGATAGACCGGGGGGGGGGGGGGGGGGGGGGCTCACGCACATGCTGAAGATCGACTGAGTGAGACATTGTTTTCTTCTCAGGAACTTGCCCCGGGGCTAGAAAACTCCTTGTCCATGTACTATGAAATCCTTATCATTTCATGTCGTGTGATGGATGAATGCATCAGTCTGGATGCATTGCACATACAGTGCGTGTACAACATTGGCACAATCAGGACATGTCAGGACCAATCCCCATCTTCCTTTCTCTCTCTGCCCCCCTCTCTCTTTCTCTCTCTGCCCCCCTCTCTCTGCCCTCTCTTTCTCCCTTTGTCTGTTCCTCTCTCTACCCCCTCTCCTTCTCATTCTCTTTCTCAGCCATCCTTCCCCTCTCTGTGCCTCTCTTTCACTGTCTTTCCCTATTTCACCCTCTATTTTACTCTCCTTCCCCTTCAACCTCCCTTATCCTCTCTCTCTCTAACTACTCTCTATCAATCACCCTCTCTTTGTCATTCTCTCTATTTTCACCCCCTCTCTCCCTCTGTTCCTCTATCTCCTCTCTCTTTCAATCTCTCTCCTTTTCTCTTCCCTTTACCCACCCTTTATTCCTCCCCCTGTCTTCTCTCTTTGTTCCTCTCTTCTCACTTTCACCCTCTCCATCTCATCTCTCTTTCCCCTCCTCTTCCCATCCCCCATTTTCTTTGTGGTCTCTCTCTGTTTCTGAACCCATCTTTCAATCTCTACATCTCTCTCCCTCTCCCTATCTCTCTCCCTCTCTCTCTCTCTCTCTCTCTCTCTCTCTCTCTCTCTCTCTCTCTCTCTCTCTCTCTCTCTCACTGTCTCTCTTATCCAACTCTCTGTCTCCCCTCTCCATCGTACTCTTTCAGTCTCTCTTGTTTTCCCTCCCTCTCTTCTTCTATATACCCTTCTCTCTCCTCTCTGTCTGTCTTTCTTTCACTTTCTCTCCAACTCTCCCCTTCTCTCTGTCTCAATCTCTCCAACCCTGCTCTTCTCTCTGTCACTCTCTTTCTTTAAAGCCCCTACACAACATTGGTAAGATCAAAACCTTTCACTGAATATTTCTGCCTAAAATGTTGTCTTTTGGGAGAAAATTGTAAATTGTAAAAGAAATCGTTTATGTCTCATCGAGATCTAAACTATTTTTTTGGAACAGTACGGCATTGAATGCTGCATTTTCGCGAAACAAATGAAGCAGTTTTCACAATTTTCTCGAGACTCGGTTGGCAGATTGAGCTGAAAATTTCACAGGTGTGCTATTTCATGCATATGTTGGAACAGACAACGTATGGATGCTATTCTTTGACCTTGACCAGTGTTGTGTTGGGGCTTTATCTCTTACCCTCAATAATACTTTAAAATAATACTTTATTGAATAATATCAAAGCAAATTAAAATGATTTTGACTGCCTTGGTTATTATTTTTTTCTCTAAGTTGCCAGTCAACAATTTCAACCGCCGTTTGGCCGCAGGGCCGTCACGGAATTCGATCCCCCGAGTTTGAGTGGGTGGGCAGAATCTGTGAAAACTCTGTTGATGTGCTCATACGCACTTGATAATGGGTATTTATAAAGCGCCTTTAGTTTACAGGAACAGATCATAGCTCTGTACAGCTACAAGACACAGGTTATGAGAATGAACATGTTTTGAGTGGATCCCTAAAAATGATGACAGAAGAAGCATTCCCCAATGGAGGAGACAGTTCCACAGTTTGGGACCAGCGATAGAGAACGATCTATCTCCGAGAGATTTTGACCCAGTAGGGATAGAATTATAAGAAGTTCATCATCAGAAGATCAGCGTCCCACTCTGCCGAATAGATATACATAAAGTGAGTACCTCTAAGTTGGACACGTAAGAAGGAAAAGTACCCTGTAAACTCTTGTAAACCATGAGGAGATATTTGAAAGATAGACTCTGCCTGATAGGTAGCCAGTGAAGTTTGGAAATTCAAGAAGTGGCATCAACAGAGCAACCGACAGAGAAAATGAGTCTCTCCGCATGATTTTGAAGTCTGTTATTTTCACCTTGGGTGATTCCAAAGAAAAGAAAGTTGCAATAGTCCAGCCTAGATGCTTTAAAGGAACGGACAATGTGATGACAAGTGTTATGGTAAATGTATTTCCGAATACGCCAGAGGTTACGAAGATAAAAATCAATATGACTTACAGATGCACTGGTACAACTTGTATGCAAAACCCGAGGTCTCTGGTTCAACTCCCTGTCCGGTCATAGTTTCCTTTGCCAATTTTTCAACTTTCCTTTGCCAATTTTTCAGCAGTTTGCAACATTTTTGTATATCACCTTAAATTTTTCAACTTGTTCAAAAAGTTCCCGGTCAGTTTTTCTTTTGTTTGTTAGACTTACAGATGGATGAAACATCGAATTGAAGAGAACGCCCAGGTTTTTTTTCCACCGTGCGGGTGGCTGAAATGTTCCTAGAGCCAATATCTATTGCATGCACATAAACACACAGGTCGTTATTTTGCCGCTAATGCACTATGGAAACAGTGTTCCATTAGGAAAGGTCCCCGCTGCCCAAGTCTACCCTGGGGAAATGCTTTACTGGTACATGGCTTTTGAGAAGTGCGGTTGCGCTACAGAAACTACAGTTAATGTAAGCACTTAGCACACATTTGCAGGTATGGGCTTTGGCTGCTGTTTTGTTTCATTTCTATTTTTTTTTTTTTGGGGTGGCTGGGGCAAATTCTAGAGATATGAAATTATCACGTCAGTCTACTGCCCTGGATTTTCATACATATGTATGCAGGGTATGTGTGCAGGCAATTTTAGTTTAGCGATATTCACGAATAAATTGAGGTCCATTAAATTTGCTTTTGGAATGAGGTCGACACTAGGTTTGGAAATTGAGCTGCCTGAAAGTTTGCAGCAGTTTAATGCAGCTTATTTTTATTTATTTTTTTGGGGGGGAAGGGCTACGTATGTATATGCATTTTAAGGCAGCTATGAGTCAGCCCTCTTCTCTTCCGAGAAAGAGGTTGAGAAATAGTCAGCGGATACGGACAAAAGGGGTGACTTCATTTCTTTGTGGCTACGAGGTCTGAGGTCTTGTGTGGGTACGATGGGGGTGGGTGGATGCAGTGACTCAGTCCTTAGATCGCGCTGATTGCCGGTGTCACGATCTCAAGTGGGTGGCCGTGCTAAAATGGGTGGGTGACGTCACCACCCATCTGAGCACGTAGCGACAGCCTGCTGAAATAGGCGAAATAGACGGCGTGCTAGGATGGGTGGGTGAACTGAGCGCGTGCGGGCGCCCTGTACGCTAACCTGATTGCCCATATATGGCAGCCCACCCATTTGATCATGACACCCATTTTAGACTGTCACACCGGGTTCGAATCCAGCCATGGGGGGTTCATGGTGCTTGTGTCCTTCGGCAAGATCCTGCATCAGACAGGATTATCATTAGTTCCATTAATATTACCAATTTACCATTATTATTACTTATTGTATTTAAAGCCCCTACACAACATTGCTAAGATCGAAAAACAGAAATGTTCACAGATGTACACGAAACGTATGCAGTTTGGAGATGGTTATAGTAGAAACCTTGCACTGATTTTTTTGGTCTAAAATGCTGTATTTTTGGTGAAAATAGTAAAGAAGTAGTTTATGTCTCACCCCCTACCAGGGTAGATCTAAACAATTTGTTGAATGCTGCATTTTTGCGAAACAAATGAAGCGGTTTTCATTATTTTCTCGAGACTCAGTTGGCAGATTGAGCTGAAATTTTCACAGGTGTGCTATTTCATGCATATGTTGGATCAGACAACGTATGGATGTTATGCTTTGACCTCGACCAATGTTGTGTTATCCCTTTAAACCACAACATCATAATTTCACTAAACATACGTGTACATGTTTTTAAAACTGGCAGTTGGTGAAGTACTGTACCTGCATGATTAAGTTCTGTGAGCGGATTGGGTGGACCCGTTAGATTATATTATTCTCGTTGATGACTACGAGTTTGGATTTCACCATACAAATATAGATCTGAGACTGTAATGCCCCCACCGCACTCGTTCCAGCTCGCTGCAAATTGCAATTCGACCAGCATCAGACTTATATTGTATGGATTAAGCTGTCAGTTTAAGTCATCTGTAGGCTCATTGAATGACATTCTCCTTGATGCAAAAACATCTTAAAAATGCAGTGTGGTACTCCCTGCTCTACTGATTGAAATCCGCCACACAACCTCAACACAAGCGTTTATAACTCAGAAAAGCAGGATTTGTAAGTTAGAATCCCCCCAAACTGCCTGTATTTTTTTTCCCAGCAGGCAATTGGGGTAATTACATACTGAGCAGACAGTGTCAGATAGTCGTGGAGCATGGCAAAGTTGGCAGGACCTCATGGAATGATAGATGGCGCACTGCATGTTTTCATAGAGCGTTCAGAATTAGCATGTGTGCCGTTGATCTCTGCTTCGATGCTGGACTTTCTGTGCTCAAAGTGAGTTTGGCCGGCGACTCTGGCCTCTAGGTGTGATTTGCACGCGCACGCATGCACGCCTACGCCGTACTTGTGCATGTAGGACACGCAGGGATACCCACACAAGGGCTCATAGGCAGGCACTTGGCCTGCCGAATTCTCGTTTGAGGACGGAATTGAGTTCCTGGCCCAACAACACATAGATTGGCGGGAGAGCAGCACTCGATTTCACCAAACTCATCGTCACTTACGATCTATCGCAAGACAGTGAGCGATGCACTGAAACCATACGGCCCATCACAACTTACGATGGGTTCTATCCATCGTACGTTGAGTTACGATGCATTTCTGAAATCCACCCCAGGTCACGCATTTGGTTCGTGAATGTGCAGGGAATCTTTTGCTTGTACTGTGTAAAGGGCAGTTCTCGTAACAAAAAAAAGGTATTCACATTGGGCCTGCACTTTTTGCAGGACTCCAGAAGGGAAGGGGAGATGACAGTGCTGTGCTGAGTGATGCCGGCTAGTTGAGGAAGCAATTCAATGAGGGTCTGTCCAACCCGTGGAGTGGAGTTTGCACTGCATGCTCGGTACTTTCCCCGACTGACTGGTGGTTTGCATCAGTGAGAATGTAGTGGGCCGGATATTTTGATCCTAGCAGGAACTTTCTCAGGTCCTGCTAGGATCGAAACGTCAGGCCCACTACTTTCTCCGACTGACTGGTGGTTTGCATCAGTGAGAATGTAGTGGGCCGGATATTTTGATCCTAGCAGTAACTTTCTCAGGTCCTGCTAGGATCGAAACGTCAGGCCCACTACTTTCTCCGACTGACTGGTGGTTTGCATCAGTGAGAATGTAGTGGGCCGGATATTTTGATCCCAGCAGGAACTTTCTCAGGTCCTGCTAGGATCGAAACGTCAGGCCCACTAAATTTTGAGATTTGCATTTTGGTCACTTTAGTCAGTAAGCAGTTTTCAACATTTTTTGTATATTACAGTAAGCTTTTTGATGAAATTTTGGTGCTTATGAAATAGACCCCAGGGCTTGTCTTAAAGGCCTTTAAACTTTTGAAGATTTTTTCTTTGAGTAATATGCGAAAATGCAAAAACTGCTGACTGACGAAAATGACGAACATGAAAAAAATCAAAAAGTAGTCAGGAGGGTCTGATGCGTTGATCCTAGCAGGACCTCTCTGCCTTTGAGAAAGGTCCTGCTAGGATTGCAATGCCAGGCCCTCCTGATTTCATTTGCCTTATTTCAAAAAAATGTCCTTTCTTCATTAGGCCTATACTTTAAAGGCCCTTTACAACATTGATAACGGTCAACAGATTGCCTTTAATGTTAAACCCTTAAACATCCAATCCTGCAAAGGTTTTAGCTCATATGGTGATCTGAGAAAGTAGAAAAAGGTAAAAAACCGTCTCGGTTTTTGCACCATTCTGTAGTGAGTAGTGTAAGAAATAGTTTATGACTTGCGAGTAATAAACTATTTGTCGATGTTTGAGAGAAGATTTCTAGGGAAGTACAGCATCCCAGACCGTAAGATTTCAACATGAGGATTCTATCATGACCATTTACAATCTGTGTAAATTGGAAGGAAATCTGTGGACATCGATGTTTTCTGATCTTCCCAATGTTGTATTGGGCCTTTAAATGAAAAAGTGCTTCTGCACATTGGCCAGTGGGTTATGCCCCCCCCCCCACCGAGCGTGGAATTCTGCAATTCAAAAGCCATATGGTTTTCTCTACAACAGCGACTCATTAGAACGCGTCATGCCACCATGCACTGGGTCCTTCCTAATACAGTACCCAGGAAGCAAATCAATTTCAGACTCATCTTGACCTTTACTAGATTTCATATTTCTTTTTTTTCTCTCTTATTTTCCAACTACGTGCATGTAATTTTTGTTTCTCCCTTGGATGAATTATTTCTCCATTGCTGCAGTGCAGTAATTTTCTGCATGGATCAAATGATATCATCATATCAGTCACTAGTACATGTACGTGTACATGTATTAAATATACGTACATGGATTTATAAAAATCTAAATAAAAAAGTAACAGTTGTTAAAGCCCCTACACAACATTGGTAAGATCGAAAAACAGAAATGTTCACAGATTTACATGAAACTTATACAGTTTGAAGATGATTATAGTAGAAACCTTGCACTGAAATATTTCTGCCTAAAGTGTTGTATTTTGGGAGAAAAGAGTAAAATAAATTGTTTACGTCTCACCGAGAACTTAACTATTTATCTGAACAGTACGGCATTGAATGCTGCATTTTCGAGGAACAAATGAAGTGGTTTTCTCAATTTTCTCGAGACTCTGTTGGCGGTTTGAGCTGAAATTTTCACAGGTGTGCTATTTCATGCATATGTTGGATCAGACAACGTATGGATGCTATTCTTTGACCTCGACCAATGTTGTGTAGGGGCTGTAAGTGCTTATATGCATATTTTTGGTGCTTAAGCGTCTGTACAAAGTTGGTCTATTGTGTGCAAATCTTGTTAGGTATTTTTTTTTTATTGAGCAAAATTCCAGGCCCTTGCTACTTTAATTTCTCGACAAATTCATGTCACTGTGAAGTGTGACCGTTCCTTGACCAATGTTGTGTAGGGGCTTTAAATATGAGGCTCCAGGATTACAGTTTTTGTTGTCTTTGTACATGTACGATGTACCAATAGTGTAACGATAGACAGGAGTTTTGTCAGTGGTGCTGAGTTCTCAGATCCAAGTCCCGGACTCCCGGTCCAGTCCAATTTTCACTGCCAGTATCGCATGTGTGACTGCATGAGGAGGTGTGACTGAGAAGTGAAGTCTGTTGTGCATTATTTGGCTTTGCTTTTGCTCACCCATTCTGTGACCTCAGTGACCTTTGACATGGTTGCACCTGTCCAAATGTCCACATTTCGACTCCAAAAGAGTGGCGTTTTGGAGTGCATGAAAACTGGGCTAATTTTGGATACCGGTAGTTGTTACCTGTCAAATTTTCTCCCTTTTGACTCCCTTCTGATTTCCCGGTTTTCTATGAAAATGACTCCAGAGGCCTCTGAGAGTCCGCTGAAATGAACCTAAGCATCAGTTGTTGTTGGCATTTTAGAGCAAGAACAACAAATTAAGGTTTTGGATTCATTTCTGACATTTAACCTAATTATCAGGACCTGTCAGAATTTCCTTTCTTCAACCCAAAGTTGGTTTTGTCCCAGATTTTCCTGAAAATAACCCAGGACATACGCCGGAGGCTTCCGAGAGTCCACTGAAATGAATCTGAATGCTTGTCAAGTGATCAGGGGCCAATTTTATAGAGCCGCTTAAGCACCAAAATGTGCTTAAGCGCAAAAACTCATTAGCCAAAGGATTCCCTTGACTAACCAAACTTCACTTTTGTTTCACGCTGAGTAAAGAAGAGTTGGAATACAAGTCAAAAGCAATTGACGTCACATCACAGTGCAGTTTGTTATCCTGCTTACACGAAGAAGACTTTTCCTGCTTAGCAGATTTTCACGCTAAAGCGGCTCTATGAAATTGGCCCCAGGCCAGTCCAAAGCAGTTGGGTTTCAAACGATTCAAAAGTAGAACCGCTATGACTACATGTATGTCAATCATCAGTCATGTCACAAACAGATATGATTTGAAGGATTACATAGTGGAAGTATGGTTTTATATAAGTGGAAAGGTTGCGTTGACAACATGTAAGTTACCTCTTTTGAGATGGAGCATGGCTCTGAAAAGAACCCAGCACTCTACGTTTCGGGCAGTATGTACCGGTACGTACTCTCAGACTGTGGCCTCTCAGGCTCTTCTGAGAGCTACACTCCCATCTAAAAAAGAAGAAGACTTACTGTACCAGAGGTCAGCGCAAACTTTCCACTATGTGGCTATTAGATCTCTTCAACAGTGCAGTGCCCTTTGGTTGTCCGGACGATTGATTTACAAAAGCCCGACCAATCCACCGTGACTTGACTTAAGATGGATTGCCTGCCACCTCCTGATGACAGGCAGAGCACATGAATGGATGAACATGAACTATCAGCTTGTCTCATTGACACACTCATTAATATTATGAAAAGAGAGATTACTAATACATGTATGGTGCCCCTGCAAATGTGCCACACCACAAATATATAGATTTTTAAAGAAAAAAAACTGAATTCAATCGGCTACATGAAAATGGGTTTATGATGATACACCAATGTTCTTTAATGGTGTTTTAGTGTCACGTATGATGTTAAGCAAGGTATACCAGTATCTCTGTGCGGTGCATTAGGATAAATGGCTGTGTACGTGCATTTGAATTCTCTGAAGTCTACAAGGCTATGCCATATGGACAGGTTTGTTTTGTAAGATTGCTTTTCACTCCAAGCTGAGCTGGACGGCGGCTTCATAAAAAGGCCGAGGCATGCCCCCTCCCCCCTCCTCCTCCTCCAGTCCACTCCACAGCTGGCCTATTAAGAGTCGTCAGTCGCTATCGCCAGTCCTGTCGTGAGCGGTGCCAAAGTCCTCCCAGCCGCATGAAACAGCGCTATACACAGTCCAGACCGGTACATTGATATGCTCCAGCTCTCTGTCCGCACAGTGAGTGGGCTGCGGAGTTAATATTGAGTTAGTTTTGTATGTAACCCTCCCTCTCTCTCTCTCTCTCTCTCTCTCTCTCTCTCTTTCTCTCTCTTGCCTGCTCTCCATCGCTCCCAGGTTTCGGAGCCTGACCACGGCTTTCTTCCGCGACGCCATGGGGTTCCTGCTCCTCTTTGACCTGACCAACGAGCAGTCCTTCCTCAACATCCGCAACTGGATGACCCAGCTGCAGATGCACGCCTACTGCGAGAACCCGGACATTGTGCTGTGCGGCAACAAGTCGGATCTGGAAGGCGACCGGGTCATTGTGGATGAGAGGGCTAAAGAAATGGCGGAAAAGTATGGGTAAGTCAATTCGAAACTTTTTAAAAACCGCTTGTCAAGAGCTTTTAGTTTACTGGAGCAAAATACTTGCTTGGCCTAATGATTTATTTGGTGTCTCCTGAACATTTGGCATCTCTGGAGAGAACAAGTAGAGGAAAGTTAAGAAATGTCTGTCTGCTGTTTGTCTATGGTTAAATCATGGAAATGAGTAGAAAGCATTGTGAAATGACCCATGACCCTCTCAAAATCACGCATAACCCTTATGACCCACAACCCTTGTGAAATGACCCATGACCCTCTCAAAATCACCCATAACCCTTATGACCCACAACCCTTGTGAAATGACCCATGACCCTTGTGCAAGGACCCTTGCCTCCTGTGAAATGTTACCCTTGTAAAATGACCGCTGTAAAATGACCCGTGACCCTTTGGAGATGAAATGACCCTGGCCATGACCCATTTGAGAGGACAGCTGAATTAGACATCTCAGTGCAGTTGATAATGGTTGAAACTCTATTGGTCTCGAGACCCTAGTTCCCAAAGAGTTTGTTCTGCTAACTTTCTGTTTGATACGTGTAGTCAGTGTACAGGCCAACCAAGCCATTCAAATGTGTGTGTTGTACCACTCGGGAACATTTGAGAATGGTTCAAAGAAGCACACAGCACACAATACATGGGCTTTGGACTGTACAGTGCTGAATGTGCTGTGCTGTTGGTTCTCCAGAATGCCCATCTGCACAGCGCATTAAGCACCAAGTCAGCAAATTTCCTGTCCCGTGTTTACATTCGATTGGTTAGGGGCTCAGGGCTCAGCTGCAGGTGAAAATTGAGAAACCCCCTCCAAGCCCTGTACAGTGTTGGGCGTTTTCTTTTTTACTCAATCCATTGATTACTGGGTTGGGCCCATCTTTGTGTCAGTTCAGCTTCTCCAGAAGTAGAAATATCCCCCCCCTCCCCCCTCTTTTTTCCCCCTTTTTGTTTGAGATCCAAAATCTGGATGCAAAATATTCATCGGTTTTCCCGAAATGCACGCGAGGATAAGGGCATGATACATTGTTATGTACATGTATGCACGAGTGCGCACCTTTGGACTTTCTGCAGGGTTTTTAAAGATGAACTTTTGGAAATATAGTGATATACAAAAGTGTTGCAAGCTGCTTACTGACTAAAATTACCAAAATGCAAATCTAAAAATTTAGTGGGTCTGACGTTTCGATCCTCGCAGGACCTTTCTCAAAGGCAGAGAAAGGTCTTTGAGAAAAGTCCTGCTACCGGTAGGATCAAAACGTCAGGCCCACTAAATTTTTAGTTTTGGAAATTTAGTAAGACTCAAGTTAGACTCAAGTGGGAGTGCACTTTTGAGAGTTCCATCTATTCTAGTATGACACTAAATAGAAGGAAGGGCCCTTAGCTAGCAGGAGCCTTCTCAAAGACAGACCCTACAGACGCGCTTCCAGCAACACAGTGTGCCTACTGGCTCTTGCCATCCACCCCCACTAATGACACACTTGAAGGTCTACAGAAATAGGATTTGAAAAAGAGCTAACAAATCTTCTTAGGTAATGTTCACAATATAATCAATACAGGATTAATTTTTAGAAATTTAGTTCGTGCCTAATTTCGCCCCAAAACATTGAAAAAAAGTCCATGTTCGCTCCGTCCCCAAAAATTCCCCCTGCGAGCATGTGACGTCACATACATGTACAGACCAAAAGCAGCCGAGCGAGTTGATCGAAATGCTGAGACGATAAAGTGCGCTACGGCGCATGTGACAGTGCGGTATTTACGGCTGATAGACAATAGAGACAATGCAGGGCCAGTGCAAAGCTCAGACCTCAAGGCTGACCACAAATTCTGTATTTGACGTAGTACGTTCATCTCCAAAGTGGGGGGCACAATTTTCGGACCAAAATATAGCATTTCTTTGGCTAAATTAATCATTTTTGGTCTAAAAAATGATAGATACTTTGGGTGTTATAACAATACCAATTTTGATTTATGTATACCTTTAAGTGAACTCCCACTTTTTGGCATGGTTCAAAGAGCACTTGGTTTAGGTAGCCTCTATATTATCCAGTGGTCATGTACAAATGTGGGAAGCCTCCACTTGCCCCAAATACAAGCTTGGCTTACTGCAGCTTCTACATACTGTACACAAGCTGTCTCAGGAACACAATTAAGCACCTTCTACCATTGGAATCTAGTAGTAGTTGGTACCTTGATGATGTGCAGAGTATGCTCTGTCTGAAATGTTGAGTTACCGGCTCTCCTCAGAGCCTTAGTCCTTCTCAAAAGAGACGACGTACATGTTGCCGCTGCAAACTATCCACTTAGTGATTCTAGAGGTATTGTAACATTTGAATCCTACTCCCAGAAGAAGCTAGGGATGTGGAAATGGATATGACATAAACTGATAGTTATCATTAATTATTTAAGGAAGTACCGGTATACAAAAAGAGTGCACACTGATTACTGACTAAATGGACCAAAATGCAAATTGCTCTGCCTCTGAGAAAGGTCCCGCTAGGATCAGACCGTTTGTCTCCTGATGATGGGCAGAGTACACAGTCTACACACTGCCCGGAACATTGAGTTACTTAATGGCCCTTTTCAGAGCCACACTCGCATCTCAATGCTTCAAATCCCCCACCCTGCTTCAAATCTTATCAAGGCCCTTTATCGCCGTCAACAAATTTCTACAGACTGAACCTGGGCTGGATTTCACAAAAACCTTACAATGCATCGTAACTCAACTTACGATGGATAACCCATCGTAGGTTCTGATACACCGTATGGTTTCTGTGCATCGCTCATCGTCTTGTGATTGATCATATGTTACAATGAGTTTGGTGAAATCGATCGCTGGTTTGCTTTCTGAATTGTGTTTGTCATGTGTCTCTCTTTCTTCCTCTTCCACCAGGTTGCCTTACTTTGAGACCAGTGCCAAGACAGGCAACAACATCAGTAAAGCCATCGAGTGCCTGCTGGACAACGTCATGCTGCGCATGGAGCGGAGCGTGGACAAGAGTCAGTTCCCCGGCGCTGTGGTGGCCCACGGTAACGGTCGCAATCTGCCCATGGAGGTAGACGAGGTGGGCGAGACCAGCAGTGGCTGCGCTTGTTAACAATCCCCTTGCTCCTGACACGTTTTTTTTTTCCCTGTCTTTTTTTTTTTAGAAGAAAACAAAAAGTCAGACAAACAAAGGAAGGACGACAAATGGGTCCAGCATTCCATAGAAATTGGAAAAGGATGATTCGAGGGGACTGTATTTTTAAGAGGAGAGGTTTTCTCAGCAAGCTTTGGAAAGATTTTCAAGATGGCTCTCGCCGCAAGCTGTGAGTCCTTTAGAGGGGGGCGGGAGTCCCAGAGTTGGTTTTTTTGTTCAGAATAGAGAGTGCTTCAGTCGCTCTGTCAAGGGGACAGATTTTCTGGGCTGTGCTTGCCGCACTGCATTTGAGAGCGCTGAGTGGATGATCATGTGGTAGCGCCCGATGCGCACCGGCAAATGGGGAGCCAACGTTCCCTTGTGATTTTTTTTCGGACTTTTCTCATCCCTTTATCCCTTTAAAGGCGATGAACTTTGGCCGTCTTGAGCAGCAGACTCTGACGGAGAGGCATGTTGATTGCAGCTCTCTCTATCTGCATTCATTTTACTTTTTTGTGTGTGTGTGTGGTGGTAATCTGTTGTTGTTACCAAGATGCAACTCGTTAGATGAGATGTGAAGGTTTTGCACTGTGGACGGAGGCACAGTTTGCGGTGACACCTTCCAAGTCGTCTCCATCGCGGAGGAGTACGGCTCTTTCGAAGAGCCGGTAGCTCAACGTTTTGAGCAGTCCTTGGAGACTGTTGCTAAGTCGGTGCCTGGACACTGACCCCTGCAGGCAGTGTCAAAGTCTGACTGCGCTGTTTACGAGATGCAGCGGAAGGACGGCCTTGAGAAGTTTTTTTTTGTTTTTTTTGCCGAGTACGACGCTGGTACTCGTCAGGGCAGGTGTGAATTAATCTGTCCCCGTTCCCCCACCTATCCTCGCCTGTCGCTCCTTCCACACTTTTCCTCACCTAACACGAGACTTGTACTGACACCTTCTGGGCACCTCGAGGGCCAGAGTGACCCGGCCAGGTAGCCACTGATACCTTGGATGCCTAGAGGCTGTAGGGAGCATCCTCAATTGTGTCAGTTCGGCCCCCCCCAAAAAAAAAAAAAAACCAACAACCCAAAAACAGAAAAAGAAAAAGGAGAAATGCCCTAAGCTCTAAACACCTGTACTTGAGCTATTCAAAAGAGATGTGTTCAATTCAAATAGGCCTAAGGGTTTCTTTGGGTTTTTTTTTTTTGGTGCCTGCACTGCTTGAGGAAGGTAATAGTTGTTGATGTCCGGAGTGGGAACCAGCTGTGGTCATTCCTGGGTTTTTTGTTTTGTTTGCCTAGTTCTAAGATCGAATATACTTACCGGTAGATTTTTAATTTTTTTTTTGTAAAGGAGATGGGTTGGGTTTTTGGGCGGTTATGATCGAGTATACTACTTCTGATGGTGAATCCTCGTGATTTGTGGAAGGATTTAATCTGTATCATTAAGAGTGTGCCATACACACGTATGTGTTCCTCCCCCCCCCCCCCAGCGCCACGATAAACTGTACCTGAATACAATTTAAAGGTTTGCAAGGTGGAAGTTCTAAGTGGAAAGTTTGCAGTGACACCAGAGGGTGGGTCTGAATAAAATAGAGAACTATATCTTAAAGACCATCCGACTATTTTGGGGGTTAAAGTTGAATTGCATTTGCATGCTGGCAGTTGTGATTGTATTTTTGCCAAATCGCAGGTGCCAGGTCAGATTGGGAATCAGTTGGAGAGATTTGACAACAGGATTTTTTTTTTAGCCAGAAGTCAATACTGAGTAGCCAGCAGGACAGTGGCTAGATTGTATTGTGTCCGGTGACCAGAAGCCCCTCGTGAAATTAGATTACAGCGGACGACAGCTGCCTAGCTGAAAAGAACAGTATCACCGACTGCCAGTGAGTGAGCATCACTTTTGACGTTCCACTTGCTGGAGATTTGTAGATTTTCACCATATTTGAACGTTTTTCAAAGCATCTTTTATCCTCTGGTGAATTGAGTTGTCCTCCACCAGACGAGAACAGCTCTCAATCTGTTCAACTTTATAAAAAATAATCCATTGTGGTCTTTTTTAATGTTCAGCTAAAGTCAAGAGTTGATTTCCCTGCCAAGTACACATCTCATTACGTATTCAGACTTTTCCCTCTTTTTTTTGGATCAACTTCTGGGTTATTTTCCTGTAATTGTTGTGTTTAATCACTTGCTCTAAATATAATCTTTTACCTATCCCAGACTCATATCATATATCATGGTGGCCGATATTTCCTTTTCAGCTCTGAGATCATTCTTCCCTGACACTAATTTAATCTGTTGTCAAGAAAAGAAGAAGAAACCTACTGAAATGACCATCAAGCACATTCCAATTTGATTCAATGTAGGCAGATAAGGCATGTAAGGCGCTTTTGTGAGTGGACAGACATATGTAGGGCTGCATTTTAGCCTAAGGCTCCGGGCTGTGCCTCAAGCTTTGGCAGTCATCTTTGTCAACTTTCCATACTAAAAGACCAAAAAAGAAAAAGAAATCCTAGATGAATGAATTCACATGCCTGGACTCTGATGAAGCAGTTGTTGCTCTGAAATCTGTTGCACCTTTCCCAGCTGGTTTGTGTTCAAGTGCTCTCTGTAAGCTGTGTCTGGCTTCAGTTTTTAAGTACGGCAGATATTAAGTTTTCAATTTTGATCGCCGCCAGAATGTTCAGCTGTTGAATGTCAGAGCCAAAGCCTGAGCCAAAACCTGAGCCACAGCCTGAGCCAAAGCCAGAGCTAGAGCCAAAGCCAGAGCCAAAGCCCGGAGCCACAGCCTGAGCCAAAACCTGAGCCACAGCCCGAGCCAAAGCCAGAGCTAGAGCCAAAGCCAGAGCCAAAGCCCGGAGCCAAAACCTGAGCCAGAGCCTGAGCCAGAGCCTGAGCCAAAACCCAAGCCACAGCTCGATCCAAAGCCTGAGCCAGAGCCAGAGCCAAAGCCAAAGCTTGAGCCACAGCTAGAGCCATAACCTGAACCACAGCAAGAACTAAAGCCAGGGCCACAGCCGTATATAACTCGTCAAGTATAATTGGCTTTTTTTTTTTTTTTTAGAATGAGGAAGGTAGGCCTAAAGATAAGTAATTAGATGTTTTTGAAAAGAGTTGGGTTTAAGCATAGAGGTAGTTTAAGCATATGGTTTGTACTGTTTGTACTTGTGTCTGGCTGTTGCTATGGTAACATGTGTCACATTTGATAAAAGATACCAATGTTTTATTTGGAGTGTTTTTGTTTGCAAAAAGCAGATGAGTTCTTAGCTGTAGGCAGGCGTCCCACCTTGAAATGGACTATTTAAAGACGACTATGGAAAATGGTCCACAATCGTGGCATTCCAAAATTCCATTCCATAAACTGTTGCTTAATTGTTGTCTCTTGGCCACTAAAATGCCTTTAATTTGCCTCTTTTTATAACCTTGACTTAAGAGCATGATATTAAGATAAAACGCAAGAGCAGACTATGTATAGAATTAAATTATTCAATTTATATTCACTTTTTGGGGTATTGCTTGAATTATCAGAGCGCCACCATTCCAAAGATGATTGCTTTCATTCCTGACAAAATTGGTTGATGGGTGCAAGTATATGTTTTGCCCGATTGGCGCGCCATAGTCCGTGCTGGTGCTTCGAAGTAAAAAGCACCCTAGTCATTCTGTCCGCCGTCTTATACTAGTACATACGATTTAGTGCAAGTACTGTACGTTTACGCGAAAAAAACACACATGTACATTATTAACTCTGTACAATGAACGTCATCATCGGTGTACATGTACATGTACTGTGATTGTATAATCCAGAATATGGTACATGTACATGATTCTACGCTTTTATATATAATTATTTTGTCTCTTCAATTTCGGGTGGAGTGGAATTCAAAATTCAAAATCGTATTCATTGCTGTCATTCCATATTGATATTCAAATACTCATGTAATTTATTCAAAGTATTCAAATGTATGCCAATCTTTATGCTGGTCTCTATTTTAATGGCTTGAAACTAATTTATACGTCTATTTCTAAGAAGAGTAACCCTTTGAGACCGTTTATTTTCTATCTGGGGCACGGTTAGTATAATCATGGTATGATGTAATCATGTTATAATATACTTTGATTGCGCCTTCAAAATGACTATGGAAATCGCTAGCCACTGGTTGTAGCCATTTCCGGTAGACTTGTGCGTTATTATCAGTCGTAGCCATGTCAAAGAGGCCCACCAAAATGGTGTGTCAAAAGGTAGGGTGCCACCAATCAAAAAGTCCTTTGTTTCGGGATTTGTTATTTATTTTGTGTAATGAAATTATATTATATACACGTGCATCTCTGGTATATTTACGCAACTTTGATGTTCTATATAGGCATAGCAGTCTTGTAACTGGGAATGGTAACACACCCACACAACTCCAACCGAGCCTTGCGTTGGATGCGACGGCTTGAGGCCAAGACTAGACGCAATGCTCACTGCCGCGCCGAACTCAACGACAAAAATGCATGTGGTACTAAGGGGCCATTTGCGCCCTCTGCAACACCATCTCAAACCACTGAAATGGCGAAACTGCGTACTACATCTACTACCTTTATCTGACTTTTAAAACCAAATTTCAAGCATTTGAGATCTGCACAGCAGTGGCAAAAGCTATTAGCCATTTGGCTCAAGAACCCTATTTAAACTTAGTTGAACCACCTCATCATTCAACAACTCCTTTTTAACCTAATATCTACGCAGCCGTTCACATATTCGTTCAGCAATCTTTCCCATCAAATTGCCTTTAGTGATATTCATTTTCGATGATCATCTCATTTGGAAACTCAAGATTAATTTGTATACGGTTATAACCGATCTTTGAACCGATCTTGCTTATTTTGCTATAAATGATTGTATGCCATATCAGATGAAATGTGTACAATATATTTCTATTTTGGAATTTTTTGTTATGTCAATGACGTTTAATGAAATCGGATGATTTCACGTGTTATTATTTGGCTTATGTTAACAGCGCGTGTAGCACAATGAAGTGTTTGTGCTTTTCGGAATCATAATTATGTTGTTGTTGAAGCTGTTAAATTTCTTTTATTTGATTCGGAATTGGGTTGAGCATTATGGGATTTTCCGGTTTCTCTTAGTACTAATCCAACCATTCTTTTTGTCAATGGCGTTTGAATATTCTGAATTTTGGTGTTATTCAAGGAAATTGATTTTTTTTTCTAAGTGGAATTCCAGCCAAAATGATAGACTTGTTTTGTTTGTTTGTTAAAGGGAACCTTTTGTTCATCAAGTCGAAGAGACTGTTCGGAATGCCTTGACATTTTTTAATGGAAAAAACCTTTTTAGCGCATTTCCAATCCAGGAAACGCGGAAATGAACTTTTCTGTACTCATTCAGTAAATTGAGCAGTAACGATATTAATAATACACTGCAATCACCAAGAATAGTGATGAGCTGACAATATACGCCCGCCAGAAGGTCAAACAGCTATGTTTTGTATCCTGCCGAATCCAAAACCACGGTCAAGCTGTCAAAAAAACCGCCGAAATTGTAAAAAACGCCCGAAGATATCCCACTCCTTAAATGAAATATGATGTATTTGTCATAGGCAGTGTTATCTATATGTGTATTTGTTTTCTCTATGTTCTTTCTTAAGCGCCTTTCGAAGATGGCTTGTGTAGGGTTATTTTGTTTATTAGCTTCGGTAGTTTGGGATGCTAACGTCATTTTGTGGTTGCGTTTGTGTGAATGAACGGAGATACCGTGCACTTAAATAGTGTGGGTGCGTTCGATTAGCTTTACCCGGGTTTAACACGGTCAGCCCCGGGCTACTCTGACCTCATTACCCATAATGCGTGGACGCTGGGTCACGTGTGGGTATCCCGGGTCTACCCTGGGAAGCTTATCGAACACACCATGGCTCTTTTCCAAAACCCGGCTTAGGCTCAGGCTCCGACTTTGTCTTTCTTTCGTCCATTTTAAAGTATAAGGCATGAAAACGGGAGGCCATTGGATTCGTTTTTTAATGTTACTCTGCATTTGGAAAAAGAAAAGAAAAAAAGAATCCAAAGCTTCAACATCTTGAAGAACTCCCAACTGTTTTTCGGCTTTTGGAAAGCAGAGATGAAGCCGGAGCCGAAGCCTAAGCCGGGTTTGTGATAAGAGCTCTTTCGTGTTTCGTGCACGACCGAAGGTACCAGTGGTCGGAGGTCATAGTTAGTCTTGATTCGAGCCGTTGGCGGCGGCAACCTCGCGATACCGGTCGCACCGAGGGTAGAATGTTTCCCCCGCACGTCATTGGGCTGTGCAGCTGTTGGGCTGTCCATGCGTTAATCGCACGCAGGGTTGAATTGAGTCTGCAGAGCGGCCTTTCCTAAGATCCTAAGGCTCCTCGTGCATGGTTGCAATCATATAGCAACCATACTGCAACCTGGGTTAATTTGAAAGCTGTTATATCAGTAAAAGTCCAATGACTTATTTGCTTTACTAGCATTAACCATGGTGGTGTGCAAAGTGTTTCGTAAAAAAAGTGAGTGATATCGCAGATTGAAGAAAATTATTGGGTACTCATGTTATGCAAATCGTAGTTACTTTTCGCTGAAAACGTAGTGCACTACAAGAAAGAAGTCTCTCTTTATTTTTCAAACCTATTTAAGAGTTATTTTTTTTTCTGATTTATAAATGCACCTGTAAAAATTTGCGCTAAGCTAATGGCAAAACGCCAACAAAATTAAAGTGAAAGAAAAGAAATAATTTGCAGCCTTGTAATATGCATGAATGTGTAATTAACTCAAAAACTGTGTAAATATTATACTTCTTAATTAATTATAAAATAGTTAACTTACCAAGATCAAAAATCACTGCTAAATATTTATCATGTCACCCGTAAAAAAATAATGGAACAGGTATCATCGATATAATGTAAAAAGAACTAGGAATTAACTTTGGAGTTTTAATTTTTCTAAAATCTACTTCTAAAAGTACTATAGTTATTTACTAAGAGACCTTGTATTAATGAGTTTCAAACCAATAACATGGATATAAATATATATGTATAAAATAAAGTTTCAAAAGAAGGTTACGTTGGGGTCACGGAGAAAATTATGTCGGTTGTGTTTATTATCTTGTTATTTTGTCTCGTTCTCAGCTTTTATTGATTTGTGCCCGTGGGATTTCACCTCACTGGATTCAAGTCATGCTCGCCACTTTGAAATGAATTGGAGGTCTTGAATACCTGTAAATTTAATGCCATTTCCTTTAATTTACCGATAGCTTATTGTGCAGACATGGCTTTAGGCGGGGGTCATTGCACACCAACGTCCTTTGTCTTTTGCACACCAACCCTTTGTCTACCCACTTTAGGTGCATGAATACAATAATTGATAGACAGGGTCATTGCACACCAACCTCCTTTGTCTACCCACTTCAGGTGCACGAATAAAATTGGTAGACAGGGTCATTGTACACCAATCTCCTTTGTCTACCCACTTCAGGTGCACGGATACAATTGGTAGACAGGGTCATTGCACACCAACCTCCTTTGTCTACCCACTTCAGGTGCACGAATACAATTGGTAGACAGGGTCATTGCACACCAACCTCCTTTGTCTACCCACTTCAGGTGCACGAATACAATTGGTAGACAGGGTCATTGTACACCAATCTCCTTTGTCTATAATCGGGTGACTGAATGCAATTGGTGGACAGGGTCATCACACCAAACCTTTGTCTACCCACATCAGGTGACTGAATGTCATTGCTAGAAACAGGGTCACCACAAAGCACGCCAACCCATCGTCTATATCAAGTGTGAATTCCGCCGTTGGGCCTACGTCAAAGTTGGTTCTATCAATCATTTTTTTTCTTTAAGGCATCCCACGATATCTGAAAACGCCGCATTAATCCATTGAAACCACTACCGCTAGAGGCTGCAGTCGATCCCCGTAGACCCGCGTCGTATCCTCAGCCATAGCCAGTGAATAGCCCCAGCTCTTCGTCCTTGACGTCACACGTTCTTAAACTTTTCCTGGTAGACTAGCGCCCTCTTTTGGCATACACAGACGCAGGTGAGAATCATGAAGACGGTAGATGCTATTGCAGCGATGGCCTGTTTGACAAAGAAAAAAAACCTTTCATTTAATTGATACGCTGACGTCGGCTCCATTTTCTACTGACCCTTTATTCATTTATTCCTGGGCTCACTTTATTTCTTATCCAAATCCCCAACCCGTTTCAAAGTTGTGCGTTCGATTACTTGCTCCACGCTTAGTCTGGTAAGCACGACTGCGTTCTGTTTAACTATGACGTCACTTGTCTGCACAGAGAAGTATCCCACATTGCACTTTTCAAAATGCCCGAACGTACAGAATAATTACCGTGAAGTTTTCTCTCGCTTTAACAACCAAATCCTCCCTGTAAACAAAAACAAATGTAAGAGTGAGTGAATCCAAAGAATGCTGGGCAATTATTTTGAGATGATCGGAAGAGGGCGTCCTTTGGCATAATGTTAAGCGTTCCCGGTAGTGATTTTTTCCCGTACCACTTAAACGCTATGGGCCCATATGTTCGTGCACAAACAAAGTATGAAGAATTGAGTTTCAGATCACACAAATTGTTCACGTACGTTGTATTCGCTGTGCAGACAGCCTTTATTGGCTGTGCAGAAAGCCTATCCCTAGCTTTAACTTCAACTGGTATAGCTCCCTCCCCACTCCCTTGCCCCCACACAGTTAATTGTTTGTGCACAAAC